>CM055318.2:48271015-48868515 GCA_029255685.2 Silene conica | reverse complement strand
AATTTTAAATTAAAACAATTGTTTTTATAATTGTGACATAATGTATGTCACATATAATTATACAATTACACAAAATGTGATGCGGGAGCATCCTCCTATGAACTACTCCTTAACCAGAATAAAAGGTCTCTGACATATGGGTTCGAATTTGGGTCAAATACAGTGTTTAAAATAGCATGGGCTAGAATTAAAGAAAGAGCATGGGTCAACAATGCCCATAAGGCCAGCCCATGGGGACGAGCAAACAAGCCCACACGACCAACTTGGGAAGCGTGTGGGATATGTTAGTAGTATTTTAGTCTTAGTTTATTTTATGTTTAATAAGGACTAATGTGTCATAGTCCAAGTAGGAGTCTTTTGTAAGAGTCCTAGTACAAATAGGAAATCCTAAATTAAATAGGAATCCTAGTTGTGATAGGATTCGTAGTCCTAGTAGAATTAGGAATCCTAGTTATTGTAGGATTCATAGTCCTAATAGGATTAGGTTTTCTAGTATTTATAAGATTCACAATCCTAGTAGAATAAGGAATCATATTAGTTGTAGGATTCATAGTTTGTGTAGGAATAGAAGTCTTAATCCTAGTCAAACTAGTTGTTTGAACTTAATTAGGATTAGGGTTTTCTAGTTAGTTTCAAATAAGGTATTCTTACCTTATTTCAAGTAGGATTTAGCCGGCCATTAGACCCTATAAATAGGGCAGCCGTGATCTTTGTTTAGGATTCAACTATCAAATTATAATCAAATTTTCTTGTTAAGTTTTACTTAAAAAAACCCTAAAGTATATGTGTGAGCTTTAACCCGAAGTATCTGTGTGAGCTTCAAAATAATTGTCGAGGTATCTGTGTGAGCTTAGTCAATTATCCTATCCTTCGAAATACATAATTTATTCATTACATCGTCTCATCAATCTTTCAAGTATTGGTAGTTGTGCACCTCTACGTCATCAACGATCATCATCAATCAAGAACACCACCGTGTTCATCACCACCGTCCAAGACCACGGACCACCGTCCACATCTACGTTCATCACCGAGCACCATCATCATCAACGTCGTTGATCATCATCACCATTCATCCTTATTTTGTTATTTTTCGTTCTTTAATTATTCTCATTCGTGATATTTCACCAGTATATTATTTCCGCTGCAACATACTCCCTCCTATTCGGAATAAGTGTCACATTTCGTGTTGGGCACGGGAATTAAGGAATTCATTTGTTTAATGTAAAGTAATGTGTGGGGTGGGAAGATTGGAGAGAGAGAATGTATTATTGATTATTATTGTGAGTATAGGTGATTAAAATAAGTAGTGTTGTGGGGTAAGGTGGAGTATTATTGTGGGTTAGAGTGAATAAAAATAAGTATAAACAATGTCCCAAAATGGAATATGTGACAATTATATGAATAGACGAAAACGGCAAATGTGACAGTTATTCAGAATAGGAGGGAGTACGTATTTTCGTTGATCGTCTTATTTGATTATCACCCCAAATACGCATCAAAATGAAAATTGATAAAATGGAAGTCCATTTTATGTGAGGTGGTGCCGATTTTGTGAGGGTATTTGGAGAAGTGTTGGGTGTTATTTAATAACTCCAACATTATGATTAAAGGTGTGTTTAGCTTTAATCATCCTAGAGCCATCCTAGTTCATGGGTAAGCTCAATATGTTCTCCTCTCCCCTTCCCCATGCCTTGAACACGGCAAACACACCATTACTCCATAAATCATGTGAATTGTTCACATATTCATTCTATTCCAACCTTAGGCAAGTTTTCTAGTGAGAAAAACAAACTAAAACCTCTCAAAATATTATCTCAAAATATCACCATATAATAGGATTATATTAATAATACTACAATTGTTGTGGTATTTATATTAATTATTCTAATAAGAGATTAGAATAGAGTTTAAGGAAAACCGATTATAACACCTAGCTAAGTGTAAGTTTCGGTTTTAAGGATTTGTCTTGGGTGCATCTTGAAGGAGGTATCCTACATTGGTTACTATGGTAGGAGGATCATCCTTGCCTTATTCCCGTCGGATTATAAGCATTCGACATCTTATTTCCGCATATTTAAATAAGCATGCATAAGATCTAAAACCTAATTAAGTTGTTAATTAGTAAATTGATATTAGTAAGACTAATATTTTAGAACCTTTCAATCCCAACAGGCACAAACTGTATAAACCAAAACTAAGGTCTGGCTAACTAAACAAGGTAAAGTCATCGATGAACGATCATCGTTCACTAGCCTCTGTGAAATCCCCCTGTTAGATCATCACCAACCTACACACATACAACATGTGCGCCACAGTCAGTGAGGAGTGACTAGAGATGCTCCTAGCCACCTATTGTCACACACAAGCATATAACCACATAATAACAATTACCATACTCCAACATAAACATAATCGTGTGAAGTAATCATTCATAAATCCTTATCTTATCATACTCATGTAACTAGATCAAATACCGCAACTCAGGCATATCTAAATCATATATCAACAGTATATAACACTGCACCCCAACTCAGGCAAGTTACATACAAATCATTCAACAATATTTAGCATTATACCCCGACTCAGGCAATCTAAACACAAATCATTCTGCAGTATCTAGCACTGTACCCCGACTCAGGCAAGCTAGACGCAAAACCATCAGCAATATCTAAGTCTGACCCTGACTCAGGCAAGACTAGACACAAACAATCATCACAACATGGGAGAATTCATATGACAACTCCATTATACGACAAAAGCAAGTCTACTTAGTGTGAGCGAATACAATCCCCTAGTAGGACGACAATCCGATATACGGTCCTAGTCTAAATCTTGCTAGACTCTCGAGGTATAATCCTTCCCCGATTCGACAAGTATCCCCAACTCAGGACACGTCCAAGACTCGAACTAGCTAGGAACGAGATACCCCCGACTCAGGGCGGACAATCTAAAACCTGACCGGAACACCTATCAACGGCCATACCAGACACGACGCAGTCTGGTGAGAACAAGAGGCATATAACAGCTCATAGTATAGGCTCCACATATCATACAAAATCATTCTCAAAGATATGATAAAACTATATGTAAATCAATTCTAAACATTCGTTCAACCCCTAGGCAACTTCGGAAACTATTTCGAGGCGAGAGCCGGTCTCCCTTCCGGTTGCCCGGTCGGGGGGTCTTTCTCCTCGAATCAATATCAGACCCGACATAAGTGTCGTCCAAGGTTCTTGGACTACAGCACGCATAACAACCGTACGGGAGAGAATCAATCGAATCTGACTTGAGTAAATAGAGTTATGAAGCAAATTCAACTGACTAGGGCTCTAGCCGGTCGGCCATTGGCAGCTGGTCGGCCGGCTGAGGGTCCTTGCCTCACACCTACGAACCCATCAATCAAGCAAACTGAGAAGGGCTCTCAGGCGGCTGCCCGGCTGCCGGTCCACCGGCTGGGGACCCTTCCTCAGCCACTTCCAATTTCCACTACACATCCATAAGGGCCTCTCAGCCGGTGGACCGGCGGCCGGCCACCCTGTAACATCCCGCATTTTTGTAAATTATATTTTAAAGGTTTTAATTTATTTTACGGAGTAA
This sequence comes from Silene conica, assembly GCA_029255685.2. Lineage (NCBI taxonomy): Eukaryota > Viridiplantae > Streptophyta > Magnoliopsida > Caryophyllales > Caryophyllaceae > Silene > Silene conica. Next base: position 48,864,915 of record CM055318.2, on the reverse strand, counting down.
AATAATATTTTAATATTTATTGTGAAGGTATTTTAATAATCCGTTAAAATCCGTCTTAAGAACCTTAAGTCCTTAAGACGAATACAACTTGGCAAGCTTAAGTCCATATCATAAAACCCGTTCACATTTCAAACCCGTTTTCATTTAAACGGGAAAGGACAATAAAACCCTATAATTCTTAAGCTTATGTCGACATAAGCCTCATCATCTAAAATCATTTCACTGCCTTCATATTTTCTCCATTTCTCTTCAAACCTCCAAGCTTCTTTTCGATTTTCCATCATCATCCGGATTCCAAACTAAGGCAAGTTATATTTTTTGAAATCCTCATGAAATTTGCAACACATCTATCACTTTCAATTTCCATTTACTTCAACTTGAAAAATGGCCTGTTTTGAGTAGGATCCGTTTTTAGCCTCTTAGAACCGTTTTTCTTATTATAGGTGAAGATTTAGAAGATCCCAAGGTGGTTAGTGTCATCATTGAAGAGGAGTTTGGAGCACAATCGCGTTAGAGGTGACGATAATGAGAAACTCGGCCTTTATTTGTAATATTAGCACTTTTCTTGCTTAAGATGATTGAGTTTCTGATTTCATATGTTATTTATGTTGAAGGAACTTAGAATCATGCTAGGAATACCCAAGAGTGATGTTCATATGTTTGGTTTGTGTTTACATGTTCATAAGTTCATATTTCAGTTTTTCCATCCTTGCAACGGATACTAATTGTGATCAAATTATGGTGTATTGGTTAAGTTCATGACCGGCTTTCATGTCCTACTTGTTGTATGAATGCTGGGTAGAGGCTTGTTGTTACAATTTTAGAAGTATGGTATCGAATTGGTGATGTTTTAGGACTTACTGTAAAACGCGATTTCTGCTCAGGAATCCTGAGCCGGTCGACCGACCGGCCGCCGGTCGACCGGCTGGGAGTGTATGTTATTGTTTTTGCGTAAGTTGGAAATTATGTAAATGGGGTCCCCAGCCGGTAGGCCGGCTGCCTGCTGACCGGCTGGGAGTCCTTCTTAGTTGCATTGCGTAGGTTAAAATTTAAGGATTTGGGTTCCCCAGCCGGTAGGCCGGCTGCCTGCCGGCCAGCTGAGGGCCCTTGTGCATTGTTCTTGGTTACAAGGCGTAAAGAAGGAGGGGTTGCCAGTCGGTAGGCCGGCTGCCTGCCGACCGGCTGGGGACCCTTATAGGAAGTTTCTCTATTAAAAGAATTGTAGGATGTTGGGTTGCCAGACGGTCAGCCGGCTGCCTGCCACTGACCGGCTGGGAGCCCCTGTTTACTTTAAATCACTTGTAACTTTTAAACAGTTATTCGGTTTTGTTTGAGATTCGTTCCGGCTCTCCCTCAACTTAGTTCCCGGGGTCAATTAAGTATTGGTTAGAAATACAAGAGATAAGAACTAAGATTTAGTTTTAAGTTGAATGCTTGTAGTGATGCGTATTAAGTTATGCGTTGAGTTGTCGCCTCTGAACTAAATACGTAGATTGTTTGTCATATATAGGGGTATGCGTTAAGGTGTCGCCTCTGAGCCCTATATGTGTTTGTTTGTCGTGTATGGAGGTATGCGTTAAGATGTCGCCTCTGAGCTCCTTACATGTTTGGTTGTCGTGTCTGGGGTATGCGTTGAGTTATCGCCTCTAAGCCCAGACATGTTTGAGTGATCGCGTCAGGACATGCGTTGAGTTGTCGCCTCTGAGTCTGACGAGTATAGCAACTGCATAATGGGGCAGTCAGGTTGTCATACCTTACCCGGAGTGCAGGTGTTTGATGCTAGTCCATGCGTTGAGTTTTCGCCTCTGAGTCTAGTATCTTGTGATGTAGTAGGGGAACATGCATTGAGTTTTCGCCTCTGAGTTCCTTACTTTTGATTGTGAATTGGGTGCTAGTCCATGCGTTGAGTTTTCGCCTCTGAGTTTAGTGTCTTGTTGATAGCCGGTCCATGCGTTGAGTTGTCGCCTCTAAGTCCTTGCTTGAGAGTGACTTAGTATCTAGGTTATGCGTTAAGATGTCCCCTCTGAACCTTTATACTTGATGTTTTATATCTGCTTGCCTTGAGTTGGTACAGTGTCAGATATGCATGATGATATTGATGATATTGATGATTATGGTACTTTGATTATGGTTATGTTCATCCAAGGCATTGGATGACTCTTTAATTGGTTTCGTAAATGGTTTGGACTGAAAGACCCCCCGGCCGGGCAACCGGAAGGGAAACCGGCTCTCCTTCCAAATAGTTTCCGAAGTTGGTTGAGAGCCTTGCATTAGTGATTGCAGGATGATATGAGATTCAGTTAATGAGAGTTTATACTTCACATGTTTATATATGCTGGAGTATTCTGTTTGTACTTCTGTGTTACGTATCGTTACAAAAGGTGGCTAGGAGGACTCGAGTCACTCCCCACTGATAGTGGCGTACATGTTTACATGTATGTAGGTACATGCAGGTTGGCAGGGGTTGCTGAGAGCTAGCGAGTGATGATCCGCTTATCATCTTATGACTTACACATTACGATAGCTAGACTCTAGTTTTGATACAGTTGTTTCTTTCGAGTGCCTGTAGGGATGTTCCATCCCAGGCTATTGTATATATTTTGTTTCATTACTTAGAACTGTTATACTTATCTATTTCTATTTATATCAGTTTCATTTTTCAGTTCTAATTCACCTAGCATGTTTAGCTGTTAAAAAGTTTTAATTCCGCTGCATTTTTAGTACTTTGTATGTTTATTCTTTCCGCTTTCGCGAGGGGTTTTACAGTTGGTATCAGAGCATTATTGCTCCCGACGCACTCTTGTGACCCCCAACCTTAACTTGACCATATAATTGAATAATGAATGAGAGATGGGGTAGATTTAAGGACTTATATTGTAGTCTGTTTGTGCCTTGTTGGGAATACGTCTAACGGTTTATTCTCTTATGATTGATGAATGACAGAGCCAACCAATGATGAGAATGCTGAGACGCAAGCCCTTATTCAAGCTCTTCGGGATTGCATAGCTAGGTCGTTTGTGCCTTCTTCTTCATTTCAAACCTCGGGAAGTAACCAACCTGGAGGATTGGCTTGGATTATCACACAGATGTGGAGGAATGCAGCTAAGACATTCGACGGAGAGACCAGTGCTGCGACCCTCACCGCTTGGTTCTTTGACATGGAAAGGAACTTCATGATTTATGGTGTTTGATCCGAGGATCAGACCCGAGTAGCATCTCAGTTCTTAGTTTGTGAGGCTAGACGTTGGTGGTTGACGATCAGCGCTCCTGTTATTCGTGACCCTACTTTCACTTGGAGTCGTTTCAAGACTCTTCTTGGCATGAGGTTTTACCACAGGGACATACGTCAAGATAAGATGACCGAGTTCATGAACCTTCGCCAAGGAACCATTTCTGTTCAAGCCTTCACCAACCGATTTGAGGAGCTAATTCACTCTGTCCCTCAGCTAGTTGAGAAAGAGGAAGACAAAGCTTACCTATTTCGGAGCAAGCTTAATACTGAGACTAGGAGTGTAGCCAGTGGTGATCCGACTTCTTACTTCCAGAGTTACTACGGTGTCTTAAGAGCAGAGGACCCCTACCAGATCTACTGTGAAGGAGCTAGAGCCTTCTCTCCTCCTCGACCGCCTTTGCATAGATGCCGAAGCGGGAGACCTCTTAGTCCTCCTGCCTCCTCTCCCCTTGGAAAAAGGAAGCGTCCCCAGAAGAAGAAGAAGTCCAAGAGAGCTGAGACTTCTCAGGTTCGAAGCGTGAGCCTTCCACCTGACGCTTCCCTAGAGTGCTTCAAGTGCCATGAGGATCTTCACCCTGGAGTTAACTGTCACGGTGATCCTACTTATGCTACTCTTGCAAGAAGCCTGGGCACCGCTTCTTCGAGTGCCCCGAGAGGAATATCTCCATCGACAGGGCTATCACAGCTGACCCAGAGGTTGAGACCAGTGGAGCCGAAGCTGTTCAGATTTAAGCTGAGACTGGAGTTCATCCTGATCCATCTACTGGTACGTACATGTCTACTACTTTATCTGTAATCAAGTGTACGTTTAACCGTTAAGATCTTAATCTCCTCCCTTAGATTCAATCTTCTTTGGGAATCCACCTTCATTTCCTTTTGACTCAACCCGGTAACTTGCTTTCCTGGAACACCTTGCGCGGTAACTCACCTTAGCCAGACTTGGGAATTTATTGAGGTCAACTATAGACCGTGTTTTTGGAGAGTGTTGTTACTTGAGGAAAACCTAGAAAGCTTTCGAGGTATGTATTGGTGACCCTAGTGATTATATGTTACCAATTTGAAAGGTAAAGGTGAGCGATGAGATAATTGCGCTAAGTAGAGTGTTATACATGGCTTTCGATGGAACTTAGGTGTGAGAACCTTGCTGAGTCATGGGTGATTGTAAGTTTGTAATTTCCATTGGAGAATTTAGAGGAACTTGGAGTAAAGAGCAGTTTTGAGGAATATGCTTAAGGTACTGATGTTGTCAGATAAGTGAATGAGGTAAGTTAATGCCGCTTAAACTTGAGGAACGAGAGTTGTTAGTAACGGTGTGAGAACATTGGAACATTTACAAAGAACTTTTGGAATTGGCTGAGTGGTTGATCTTAAGTCACTTAATGGATCTTAGCATTTATCTAATGAGGAACCTAAAGGAAAATTTAGGATGCATCACCAGTTTGAGAATGAAATAGAATGATTCATTGGGAGATGTAGTTCGGAAACACATTGATTTAAGTGTGGTTATTTGGTGGACTGCAACGCGAATATAGTAGGTATATCATATGAGTTTAATAGCATGAGGGTTTGGTTGAATTGTCATTTGGGAAGTATCTGAGATGGGTTATCCAAACTTGTGGGAATAGGTAACTGGAAGGATGATACTGCTTTAGACTTTGAGGAACTTTGAGATCTATATCGTTTTGAGGAAATAGTCATGAGAACCGATCATAGGTTTGCTTAACTTGGAAGTTGCTGCTTTAGTGAGGCCTTACCTTGGAATGTTCGCTTTATGGTAATAGATGACTTTGAGGAACTTAGGATTTCGAAATACCCCGTAGGATGAGATTGATGGAATTGAACTACGTGGGACTAAAGGATATAGATGATTTTTGGTTATGACCTGTCTGACTGAGAGGAGTCATAGGGTAGGAAGTTTGGTACCTTAAACCTTAGGATCCAATGTCATGGTGCTAGAATTCTGGTTTAGAATTTGAAGGTGCGTGAACCCGAGTCTGAGGGATATATATAGACTTCTTTATTGGGTGTAATTTTTGGAAACCACCATGTTGAGGAATGCCTCGTTTTGAGGATGAGATGATAGTAAGAGGGATCGTGAAACCATTGTGGGTCTGGAGATCACTGGAATTGCCTTTCTTGGGATATACTAGGAATCGTTGTAACGATGTCTGGATTATGGATTGAGAGGTTAGTGTACCCATGTTTAGCAAAAGTTACCGTCTTCCTTGACCTTTAACCTGGTCGTTTCGTCCCTTCAGTCCTTCCATGTACGTCTTGTCAGCTGTGAAACTTGTAACTTCTGATCTTTCGTGTAGAAGACATTCCTTATGATTGTTTCTACGCTCTCAAGCGGCGGTTTTTGAAACTTGTCCCCCTAGTGTTGACTCTAAATTCGTTGTTTTTGGAAAGAACTAATTGTTTTGAGAATTTGAAACTACTTTCTCTTCCGTTGAAAATGATTTTTAGTCGATTATTGCAATCTTACTCTTTCGAGAATTTGGGAATAAAGGTTATTTTAGAAAATTTGGTTTTGAAAGAACTGATTAACTTCAATTTGGATTGATCTCAGCGTTGATTAGTCATCTGAACTCGTTATTGGAGACGTCGGATAACCCGTACTGTTCTTATCAACACCGGATCAATCGGGATTTTGAACTTTATTTGAGTAAATTTTCGGGACTTGTCTCGGATTTGGAACGTTGGACTCTTGAATTCGTAACGAGAATCCCATTGTCCATTGACGAAGACTTGTGCCTTGGAATCTATTTCTACTTGAAACCTTTTTGAAAAATAAAGTTTTGGGTTACCATAACCCGTGTGGTACATTTTGGAAGTTAGAGTTGTTTTCGTACTTATTTATGTCTTCAAGTTTCGAGGACGAGACTTTTTGAAAGATGGGGTGATTGTAACATCCCGCATTTTTGTAAATTATATTTTAAAGGTTTTAATTTATTTTACGGAGTAAAATAATATTTTAATATTTATTGTGAAGGTATTTTAATAATCCGTTAAAATCCGTCTTAAGAACCTTAAGTTCTTAAGACGAATACAACTTGGCAAGCTTAAGTCCATATCATAAAATCCGTTCACATTTCAAACCCGTTTTCATTTAAACGGGAAAGGACAATAAAACCCTATAATTCTTAAGCTTATGTCGACATAAGCTTCATCATCTAAAATCATTTCACTGCCTTCATATTTTCTCCATTTCTCTTCAAACCTCCAAGCTTCTTTTCGGTTTTCCATCATCATCCGGATTCCAAACTAAGGCAATTTATATTTTTTGAAATCCTCATGAAATTTGCAACACATCTATCACTTTCAATTTCCATTTACTTCAACTTGAAAAATGGCCTGTTTTGAGTAGGATCCGTTTTTAGCCTCTTAGAACCGTTTTTCTTATTTTCGGTGAAGATTTAGAAGATCCCAAGGTGGTTAGTGTCATCATTGAAGAGGAGTTTGGAGCACAATCGCGTTAGAGGTGACGATAATGAGAAACTCGGCCTTTATTTGTAATATTAGCACTTTTCTTGCTTAAGATGATTGAGTCCTGATTTCATATGTTATTTATGTTGAAGGAACTTAGAATCATGCTAGGAATACCCAAGAGTGATGTTCATATGTTTGGTTTGTGTTTACATGTTCATAAGTTCATATTTCAGTTTTTCCATCCTTGCAACGGATACTAATTGTGATCAAATTATGGTGTATTGGTTAAGTTCATGACCGGCTTTCATGTCCTACTTGTTGTATGAATGCTGGGTAGAGGCTTGTTGTTACAATTTTAGAAGTATGGTATCGAATTGGTGATGTTTTAGGACTTACTGTAAAACGCGATTTCTGCTCAGGAATCCTGAGCCGGTCGACCGACCGGCCGCCGGTCGACCGGCTGGGAGTGTATGTTATTGTTTTTGCGTAAGTTGGAAATTATGTAAATGGGGTGCCCAGCCGGTAGGCCGGCTGCCTGCTGACCGGTTGGGAGTCCTTCTTAGTTGCATTGCGTAGGTTAAAATTTAAGGATTTGGGTTCCCCAGCCGGTAGGCCGGCTGCCTGCCGACCAGCTGAGGGCCCTTGTGCATTGTTCTTCGTTACAAGGCGTAAAGAAGGAGGGGTTGCCAGCCGGTAGGCCGGCTGTCGGCCGACCGGCAGGGGACCCTTATAGGTTGTTTCTCTTTTAAAAGAATTGTAGGATGTTGGATTGTCAGACGGTCAGCCGGCTGCCTGCCACTGACCGGCTGGGAGCCCCTGTTTACTTTAAATCACTTGTAACTTTTAAACAGTTATTCGGTTTTCACTAGTACAGAAATGTCATTCGGCAACGGTCAAAAAGCACATATGGCAACGGTTCCACGACCGGTATAAATCGGGGCGTTGCCTTAAACAATCACCTATGGCAACGGTTGTTAACCATTGCCAAATGTTATTTTTAGCAATGGTTGCTAGTAGAAACCGTTGGCAAAAGGTGTTTTTGGTAACGGTTATTAACAGCAACCGTTGCCTTATATATATATAAAAGGCAACGGTTATTAACAGCAACGGTTGCCTTATGTATATAAAAGGCAACGGTTCATTTTACGACCGTTGTCGTTGCTCAATCAAAATTTTTAAAAAAAAATATATTCCGATAATATATTTTTAGGTAAATGTAAAGTTTTCTATTAAGATAATAATTAATTACAAACCAATGTTTAACATATAATCAACATTACAAACCAATATATTTTTACGTAAATGTAAAATTTTCGATTAAGATAATAATTAATTACAAAACCAATATATATATACACTTCTGTTCTCAAAACAATGTACATGATTCTACAGGAACTTCAAAATAAGTCGAGCCATTAAGAACAAACTCCACAGAACATCCATTACCAATTCACCCGTGTTCAGGTCAGCGCCCTCTAACAAATCCTGCACGACATATAGTAAATTAACCAGAGACTGCAGTGCACCCTACTACACCCTGCCAGTACACCAACCAGAAACCGTATCTGCCTGAGAATGACCTGCCAGTCAGAGTCCCTACCAGTAAAAATTCTAGTATTCTGCTCCTTCCATATAGCATAAGCAGCAGCACAAATGCAACATTTAACCAGACTATTCTTCCGATGCTTACGTTGCTTTCTATCCCTGAACCAAGAGACATCAGTCCAGAGGTCATTACTTCTACCAGTAATATGAATCCAGTTTAACAGACCAGACCAACTAACTTAGGATTGTTGACAAACTCATAATATATGGGCTAGACATTGATGATAAGTGCTTCCTATGTGGCCAGGCCCATGAAAGCAGTGACCACTTGTTCTTTGGGTGTGTATACAGCAAGAGAGTTTTACAATGGGTGAATCAATGTACGCAGATCAACTTCCCTAAGCACTCTGGTCTGGTTTTGTGTGCAACCAAAACAGATTCTGCCCTTCAGCAGGGTGCTCAGGCAGCAGTTATGTTAGGAGCGTTTTATCATATATGGTTGCAGAGAAATACATGTAAACAGGAACATGTTCTTGATATTCCTAAAAGAGTTGCATACCTCATATTGGATGATGTCAGGGCCAGAAGGAAGAACATGGGTAGCCTTCATAATTTTAGCAACAACAATCATATCACAGATCTGCACTCTAAAATTATTGCTTCATCAGATCACAGCAGAAGTTAACAATATGCAAATTGTGTGGATTGATACAAATGAGAATGGAAAAGAAACAGCCACCAGACCCCTAATCTAACCTGATTTAAGCCACCATTAGCATTTATTAGAATATAACCATTTGTCTTTTCATCCAGTCCTGCCAAGAAAAATAATATTGAAATGGGTAAGAAGTTTTAACGCGAAGAATCATTAACGATTCAGGCAATTTTCCTGATCAACCTGTGCTGGAATGGGGTGAAACCAGAACAGGTTCGTGTCTGCAACAAGGAGTACTAACAGCAGTTATGATGGGAGCGTTGTATCACATTTGCTTCTAGAGGAATACTTGTAAGCAGGATCAAGTTATCACTGTACCTAAGAGAGTTGCAAAGCTCATTTTGGGAGATGTCAAGGCCATAATTCGTAGCAAAGATCCAACCAGCAGTTTTGATTTGGACTGGTTACGAATTCTTAATCTAAGGTAATAGGTGATAGACCTGGTTTAGATGTCCTACTACACGTGGTACCACAATAGTGTCACTCAGGATAGGATAGTGTTGCAGGGTTGGTGTTTCTGTCTGGTACAAGGTACAAGAAGCAATCAACAACAATACAAAGAGAAGCTTACCTTTGATACATAATATTAAAGGCAGACGTTGTGCCGAGTCTTTAACGAGGATCTGATATGGTGGTTCATGTTGCCACAAACGCAGGAGTAGAAGAGGGCTTGTCATTGTCACCTGATAAGTTATAAACTCGCCAAATCTCATCTTCTTCACGTGCCATAGAACGATAACTCACGGTGATATAGTTAAAATCGCAAGGTACATACCTCTAAATCTGGTAGAGGCTCATACGTCTTCTTCTCAACTGACCCCAAGTTTCATTTTAATAAGGTTCTGCAGAAACCACCACAATGAATCATTTCAAAACTCCGAAAACAAATCCATTTTACAGTTGATTGTCTCATAAAGCAGCAATGTGAAACAAATACATTTGGCTGATAACAACTTCATCTGATTCTCATAAATTGTGATGTTTCAGAATGCAGATTATGAGATTCTCATTACCATTTGAAGACCAATTGGACTAAATGCTTGAATCTCTAGTAAAGTCTGCTTAAAATTCAACTTAATATAGTCTATGAACTCTAATCAAGCATAGAATAATTTAGACCATATATAACAAGAATGTCAGTTGATCAACATATTATGAGACGAATAACCTGAAAAATGACACTGATCACGGCGACTAATTAAAGTCTGATACATAAACTTAAAAAAACGTGAGTGCATGCCAGGCTCAGTGGAGGCACCTAAACTTGAATATAAGCATCTTTCTCCTCAAGTATTTGAAGTGTCAAAGTTCTTTGAACATCAAAATTACTCAGTCCTTCATCTCGTTTTAGTGTCACATTGAGTTTTTCTTCAACAGAGAGAGTTATGGGATCAGTTGGTGGTGGAGCAGCAGCCTTAGACTTGCTTAAAGCTGGTGGAACATCCTCAAAAATCATTCCACCTTCAGCTTTTAGGGATTCTAAAAATTGATTGGTCCTCTGTGATTTACCAAGCACCCATAGGAGGAGTATTGGCAGTTGTTGCTGGACAAGCTGGTGCTGAGAATCCAACACACATTATTAGCAAAATATCAACGGAGAGGCAATCACAATTAAATTGGGAAAATGAGCTTAAAAACGCCTACTTTACATTTCTAATATTGCAATTATTTATCAATTATAAAAATCCTGTGCAAACCATCTCCAAAAGAACTGTCTCACTTCATCTAGAGAAACTAATACAAACCTTTCGACTTGGTAGAGTATGAATCAAAATCAGTTGATAAACTCAAAGCTGAACTAGGTCCATAATTATGATTGCTACTAGGTATACTCATCTCACTGAAGCCACTTTCAAGTCTTCCAGGACCCATGGATGACATGTAACTTTTATTCTTTTCAATTTGCAAAAACGAAGGATAAAGGAAAAATGCATTCACTTGATAGTATGCATGATTGCATTACCAACATGAGTAGAGGTGTAGTAAAACATGAATGTGATTAAAAACAATTCCTTGCTCTTATCAATTTCATTACCCCATACTTAAATAAGAAATACATAAGGATTTGGATTGGTCTAAACTATAAGGCCGTCACATACAAGGCTCACAGTTGGAACGGAGGAGCTTCATGTCCATGAACACGGAAACCATTAAGCGTTGGAGCTTTCAATATGCAAGGATAACATTAATACTAATGCAGCTAAAAATGCAGAATATGCATCTATGCACTCGTCAATAGTTATCAATTCCAAGTCACCGTGACTATCACTGTATCACAAACAATAGTAACAATGTTATAGTGGAAATGACATAATTTATTATGTTACAGCCAGTACTCATTCAATAATGGGAGCAAGGTATATATAATGAGCTATTCACGAAATATTCAAGGAGTTATTATATTTAATTATAATAGAACATAACATTTGACGACTAGATATGCATGGTCAGAACAAACTCTACACAATTACTCGTTTGACATATAGCATCTAGTAAATCAACAAGGCGGCTAACTCTAGTTCAGAATACCAATCAAAAGTTTACAACTATACATTCTCACCATACATACACACATCATTACAGAGTACTCTAAGACGGAATACAATCGAAATCAACAATCTAAGAAAATAGAACCTGGGAGCTTGATGGAGTCAAGTCAGAGAAGCCCTCATGAGCATCAACCACATGCCATATAACAGCAAAGCTTGATTTTTTCTCCGACTGACTTTTCTGGTTACCCTTCAAAATCTGGCCAACAGCTACATGGAAATCGCGGCCAACAACATAAATTTTGACATGTGAATATTTCCTAACTTCATCAATGTAGGTTTAATGAAAATATTTGATTTAAACAACCCAAAATAGTAAAGCTCTCAGACAGAATTCACAGTTAATATTCATTATCTGTATAGCGTATATCAGCTTTTTTTTCAAAAGCCAATGTAATCACCGAGCTTTGCATAATAAGTAACTGAGTAAAGAAGAACAAAAACATATGAAGTCACCAATACAGTAAACTCAATCCTGCTTTAAACTGAATGAGGCAAATAAATTAAGGTTCGTCATAGAATTAGGTTTTGTCATATACACCATCAATCAATTGCATATACCCATCAATTACATCAAAAATCAATTGCATATAAATCGAATTAAACTTACCCTAAATCAAATTAGGAAAAGAATTAAATAAATATATCAAATTCAACAAGAATTGGTTGTCCAGAAAAAAAATACCCGATTATATTACTAATTGGGCAGAATTAGGATTGGCCGTTGTGGCGTCGTGAGCAGTAATAAGGACGATGAACAGTAATAATGGCTCTCGTATGTGTATGCGATGTATAGGCGATGAAGACGATGAACAGTGAATACGAGTAATATGCGATAATTTGTGTATGGCTCTTCTTTGTTCTCTGCGTGCGTATGTATATTTTATTTAATTATTTTGTGTAATGGCTCCTGTGTTCTTGTGTCTATATATTTTATATAATTAATTCTATAGTAAGTTTTAATTTTATTAGGTAATACCGATAAATAATTTTATAGTGTGTTTTAAATTTATTAGGTGATACGGAGTAATTAAGTAATATGCGGATATTTTGCAATACGAGTATTAATAAGTAATACATGTATAGGTAATATGCACGGAGCGCCGAATAATATGTTTTTGCGCCAAATTTTAGTTGAATAAATGGCAACGGTCAATACAAAACCGTTGCCTTAATTGTGTACAAAAAATACATATGACAACGGTTTCTGAGTTAACCATTGCCGTATGTGTTTTTTTTCTATATTTGGCAACGGTCGTTGTTAACAATCGTTGCCTTTTCTAATAGGCAACGGTTATTTTTAATGACCGTTGCCATTTGTCCATGCCTAAAGTCATTTCTGTACTAGTGTTTGTTTGAGATTCGTTCCGTGTACCTTTTATGTGTGTTTGAGGTCCCCGGAGGATGAGCGACACTATATTGGGTTCGGGAATGGAGAGAGGATAGAGACCCCCCGGTCGGGTAACCGAAAGGGAAACCGGCTCTCCCTAAACTTAGTTCCCGGGGTCAATTAAGTGTTGGTTAGAAATACAAGAGATAAGAACTAAGATTTAGTTTTAAGTTGAATGCTTGTAGTGATGAGTATTAAGTTATGCGTTGAGTTGTCGCCTCTGAACTTAATACGTAGATTGTTTGTCATATATAGGGGTATGCGTTAAGGTGTCGCCTCTGAGCTCTATATGTGTTTGTTTGTCGTGTATGGAGGTATGCGTTAAGATGTCGCCTCTGAGCTCCATACATGTTTGGCTGTCGTGTCTGGGGTATGCGTTGAGTTATCGCCTCTGAGCCCAGACATGTTTGAGTGATCGCGTTAGGACATGCGTTGAGTTGTCGCCTCTGAGTCTGATGAGTAGAGCAACTGCGCAACGGGGCAGTCAGGTTGTCATACCTTACCCGGAGTGTAGGTGTTTGATGCTAGTCCATGCGTTGAGTTTTCGCCTCTGAGTCTAGTATCTTGTGATGTAGTAGGGGAACATGCGTTGAGTTTTCGCCTCTGAGTTCCTTACTTTTGATTGTGAATTGGGTGCTAGTCCATGCGTTGAGTTTTCGCCTCTGAGTCTAGTGTTTTGTTGATAGCCGGTCCATGCGTTGAGTTGTCGCCTCTAAGTCCTTGCTTGAGAGTGACTTAGTATCTAGGTTATGCGTTAAGATGTCCCCTCTGAACCTTTATACTTGATGTTTTATATCTGCTTGCCTTGAGTTGGTACAGTGTCAGATATGCATGATGATATTGATGATATTGATGATTATGGTACTTTGATTATGGTTATGTTCATCCAAGGCATTGGATGACTCTTTAATTGGTTTCGTAAATGGTTTGGACTGAAAGACCCCCCGGCCGGGCAACCGGAAGGGAAACCGGCTCTCCTTCCAAATAGTTTCCGAAGTTGGTTGAGAGCCTTGCATTAGTGATTGCAGGATGATATGAGATTCAGTTAATGAGAGTTTATACTTCACATGTTTATATATGCTGGAGTATTCTGTTTGTACTTCTGTGTTACGTGTCGTTACAAAAGGTGGCTAGGAGGACTCTAGTCACTCCCCACTGATTGTGGCGTACATGTTTACATGTATGTAGGTACATGCAATTAATTGACAAGTAGTAACATCCCAATATTTTTCAATTAAAAAAAGAAACCCTAGCAAGGCGACAAGAAGACGATTTTGAGGCTGAATTCTGTGCATCCATGGCTAGGAATTCAGCGTCAAAATCTCCCAAGATTAGCAATATTACTCGAAGGAAGGGTTCTAAACAACAAGGCAATGATAAGGATATGACTACTGGGAACAAACAGCAACACCCTATAGACGACGAGGCAACAAAGCATGGAAGCATGAAGGCTATTGTAGGGGTTGCACCTTTTGATCTTGAGGATGATGATGCCTCGGTAGAGATGGACAATGAGGATGACAAAGAGACAGATTTAACCATGAATGATACTGATGGAGACTGGTTTAGGGTTCACGGGAAAAGGATAGAAAAGATCCTTGATGATGAACCAGAGGAACTTCTTAAAATAGATACAGAGGACATCAAGGAAGATCTGGAATATTGGAAAAGCGTCGTGTATGGATACATATTGGGTACAAACCCACCCTTTCCCATCATAGAAGGATTCCTTCGCAGAATATGGAAGAATCATACTATGGACAGTATCTCTTTCATGCCTAATGGTGTATTCTTGGTACGTTTTCAAACTATGAAGATGCAATCCAAAGTACTGAATGCAGGAAATTACATGTTTGACAGTAAGCCTGTCATTATAAAACCATGGACAGAGGATGTGGATTTTGAAAAAGAGGATGTTAAGAGTGTCCCTGCCTGGGTTAGAATGCACAAACTACCTGTCCAATATTGGGGGCAGAGTCTACCTAAACTTGCAGGGATTGTAGGGAAGTATCTGCAAAAAGACCAGGCCACTGATATGAAATCCAGATTGGGTTATGCAAGAGTGCTGGTCGAGTTGAAAGTGAATCAGAAATTCCCTACCTCTCTGAAATTCCAGGATGAGAAAGGTAATATTAGAGAAATTGAACTTGAATATGAATGGAAGCCAATTTTGTGTACGAATTGCAAGAATCTTGGACATGATCAGAAAGCTTGTAGGTATAAGCCTAGTGCTAAGCCTATAGTTAAACAGATATGGAGGAAAGTGGATAAACCCACCATCCCACATGAGCAGAACACTAATATGATCACACCCAGGGTGATATGTGCCAGACCTAGTCCACCTGAACCAGAATATGTTCTTGAACAACTGAAAGACTTTCCAGCATTACCATCCAGTCAGACTGTTGTTCAGAATAAGGTGAGTAGTCCAGTCAGGTCAGGGAGTAATGAGATGAATAAGGAGACCACTGTCAATCCACCTGATCAATGATATACAGTTTTTGGAATGTAAGGGGTATGAACATGAGGAATAAGAATCAGTTTGTTAATAATTTTCTTTTACAGCAGAATTGTGATTTCTTTGCTTTGCTTGAAACCAAAATAAAACCAAAGAATCAAAGTAGAACCATGCAAGTGTTTAATAGTTGGAGCATCACCACCAATACTCACTGCCACCCTGGTGGACGAATTTGGGTTTTGTGATCAATCATAACAATATTGTTTTGTATGTCACATATGTATATGCTTATAATGAGAGTGATCAATCATAACAATATTGTTTTGTATGTCACATATGTATATGCTTATAATGAGGATGCTGATAGGGAGTCTCTATGGCACAACCTGAGCAGAATAGCTAGCAACATCAATGACAAATGGT
Organism: Silene conica; assembly: GCA_029255685.2. Lineage (NCBI taxonomy): Eukaryota > Viridiplantae > Streptophyta > Magnoliopsida > Caryophyllales > Caryophyllaceae > Silene > Silene conica. The sequence goes on along the minus strand of CM055318.2, from coordinate 48,849,174 downwards.
ACATTGGAGGGGATTTCAACTGTGTACTGACTGCTAATGAAAGGGTAGGGGGTAGCTTTAATCAAACTGCTGCTGATAACTTCCTCAACTGTATCCATCAATGTGAGGTTATGGACTGCCCTACCAAGGGGGCCTACTACACCTGGAATAATAAGCAATGCCCAGAAGAGAGAATCTATAGTAGGCTGGACAGAAGTCTGGTTAACCAGGAATGGATGAATGAGTATGAAGATTATGTGGCTCATTATTTACCTGAAAGAGACTTTGATCACACTCCTTGTGTGGTTCAAAGTCAGCATCAACCTAGCCAAGCCCATAGACCCTTCAAATATTACAATATGTGGAGCCAGGCCCCTACATTTCATGATATCATAGAATCTGTCTGGGGAGAGGGGATCAGAGGCACAAACATGTACAGGGTGGTCAATTATTTGAAAAAGCTGAAACCTGCTCTAAAACAGTTGAATCAAGAGCTTTACTCAGATATTGAGAGGAGAACAGGTGTAGCACAGACCAGAATGCTAAAAATCCAGCAGGAACTAGGGTGTAACCCTGCCAATGCAGCACTGGTCCAGGAAGAAGGGGAGGTCAGACAGCAGCATAGACACCTATATGCAGCCCAAGTAGAGTATCTCAGACAAAAATCAAAGATTCATTGGGCCACTGAAGGGGATGAAAATACCAAATACTTCCATGGGGTTCTTAAGACAAGAAGAAGTAGAAACAATGTCCTACAAATAGAGAGTGCTACAGGCCAACTTAAAGATAATCCTCAAGACATTCAAAACAGCTTTCTGGAATTCTATCAAGAACTGCTGGGGACCTGTAAGCCTACTAAGCCTGTGAACAGGAGAATAGTAAGATCAGGGCCACTATGTGAGGAGGAGCATATTACCAGACTGATGCAACCAGTGACAGTGGATGAAATAAAAAATGTCATGTTCAGTATTCCCAATGACAAAGCCCCAGGACCTGATGGCTACTCTAGTAAATTCTCCAAAGACAGTTGGGATATTGTGGGGACTGACATATGCCAAGCCATACAAGATTTCTTTACTAATGGCCAGCTGCTTAAACAACTGAACACAACTCATATCACTCTTATCCCAAAAGTTGAGCACCCCACAAAAGTGACCCAGTTCAGGCCAATAGCATGTTGTAATGTTATTTACAAATGCATCTCTAAATTGCTATGCACCAGATTAGCCTGAATCCTACCTCAGCTCATATCCACTACTCAGGGTGGGTTTATCAAGGGCAGGCACATTCAGGAAAATATCCTAATATGTCAAGACTTGGTCAAACTTTATAGCAGGAAGGCAGTTTCATCAAGATGTCTTTTCAAAATAGACCTACAGAAAGCCTATGATTCTGTAGAGTGGCCTTTTCTGTTTCAAATGATGAGGATTATGAAGTTCCCAAATCATTTTATCCAAATGATTCAGGAGTGTGTAACCACTCCTACATACACTTTGAACCTCAATGGCAACAGTTTTGGGTTCTTTAGGGGCAAAAGAGGACTAAGACAAGGGGATCCCCTATCTCCTCTCTTATTCACTCTGTGTATGGAGTACCTTTCAAGGTTGCTAAATTTTACTACAAATGCCATGGAATTTAAATATCATCCCCTTTGCAAAGCCATGAAATTGAGTCATCTGATGTTTGCAGATGATCTACTCTTATTCTCCAAAGGGGATATACCCTCCATCATGACTCTGATTAGAACCTTTGCCACATTCTCTAAAGCTTCTGGGCTACAGACGAGTCAGGGAAAATCTAATGTATACTTCAATGGGGTATCAAATGCTCTGAAACAAGATGTCATACAGATATCAGGGTGTGTAGAGGGCCAAATGCCATTCAAATATCTGGGAGTGCCTATCAAGCCTACCCATCTCTCTATGAAAGACTGTCAGCCTATCATTACCAAAATTATGGACAGAATCAGGGGCCTGGGAACAAGAAAGTTGTCTTATGCTGGAAGACTAGTGTTAGTAAGGTCTGTGCTCAAAACATTGCACTCCTACTGGACTACCATTTTCATTCTGCCCAGTGCAGTTATAAAGAAAATAGAGACCATATGCAGAAATTATCTGTGGGATGGGGGGACTGAATACATGAGAAGTCCTTCTGTGGCCTGGCATAAGATCTGTACCAGTCACAAGGAAGGAGGATTGGGACTCAAGAATGAAAGCCATTGGAATAAGGCAGCTATTGGGAAATTAGTATGGTGGATACATTGCCATCCAACTAAACTATGGGTGCAATGGATCCAACATAACTACCTGAAAGGAGAGGCCTGGCTACAGTATAAACCTCCTAAGGATGCTAGCTGGACATGGAAGAAAATTTGTAAAGTTAAGGATGCCCTACAGGATGCTTATGATCAAACTGAGTGGCAAAATATATCTGGCAAACAATATAGTATGCAAAAAGGCTATTAGTGGCTCATGACAGAACAACCAAAGGTGGACTGGCATACTTATCTCTGGAATAAGTGGACAGTACCCAAGCATGCTTTCATTAGCTGGCTCAACTATCATGGGGGTTTGACAACAAGAGACAAACTGAAAAGCTGGGGTTTGATACAAGAGGATGACTGCTGCATCTGTGGCCACACTTCTGAGACTGCTCAGCATCTTTTCTTTAAGTGTCAATATGTTACTCAAGTGCTCAACATCATATCTGAATGGACAGGGGTCTGTATTCCTCAAGAAAACCTGCTGCAATGGAGGAAATCAAAACGTTTTTCTAGACTGAAAGCAGGAGTGATGGATAGCATACTGAATGCTCTGGTTTATGCTGTATGGAGACAAAGAAATCTGAGCAGAATAGAGGGAATCCTGGATACACCCTTGAGATGTGCAAATACTATCAAGCAAGAGATCAGGTTCAGAATCAAAAACAAAAGTGTAGGCAGATTACTTACTAGAGATGCTAGATGGCTAGAGTTATTACACAGGCCATGAGTTATTGTTGATTTTCTTATCTTGGCTGATGGTGGCAGCCAGTTAATGTAATGTATGAGTTTGGATGGTTCACTTATGATTCTAATACAATTTTTACATTTTCCCAAAAAAAATATGTAGGTACATGCAGGTTGGCAGGGGTTGCTGAGAGCTAGCGAGTGATGATCCGCTTATCATCTTATGACTTACACATTACGATAGCTAGACTCTAGTTTTGATACAGTTGTTTCTTTCGAGTGCCTGTAGGGATGTTCCATCTCAGGCTGTTGTATATATTTTGCTTCAGTACTTAGAACTGTTATACTTATCTATTTCTGTTTATATCAGTTTCAGTTTTCAGTTCTAATTCACCTCGCATGTTTAGCTGTTAAAAAGTTTTAATTCCGCTGCATTTTTAGTACTTTGTATGTTTATTATTTCCGCTTTCGCGAGGGGTTTTACACACCCGGCTGGGAGCCCCATCACCCAATCTTGCATAAAACACAATTTATACCAAGATGGGCTCTCAGCCGGTCGACCGGCTGCCGACCGTCGACTGACTGGGAACCCCCTGTTTCCGCGATAGAGTTTTTCTCGCCATTCTTAAAACAATCACATACTTCTATGATGCTTCCTATACATGATTCTAATCAGCACATCATTAATCCCAGCATGAATAACATATCAATTAGGAATATGAACATATTACAAATCATCCCACATGTGATTACATATGAAATTCCCCAATTCTACCCATCTTATGTATATAGCAAATGAACATCACCCATATCAATTTCCTCATATCAAAAAAGTGCACTTTCTTTCATGGCTATCCATGCAAAAGAACTCCACAGTTAAGCATGCTTGACTGGGTGTAGTCTTAGTGATGCGTGAGCATGTCTAAACTTTCCTAATAATAAGTCGAAGTCAAGGTTCACACCAAATGGGTTCGAACATGGATCTGTGAGGTTATTCAAGTTAGCTTTACAAGGAGTAAAAGAAGATTCTAGAAGGTTCTGGAAGACTTTAGAACATCCTTGGTTGATACTTCCTAAAGGCTATACGAAGAATGATACGAGTGAAGACTTGGTCAAGACTAAACTAGGGCACGAAGATCACCTAGGGACGCGCGCCTAAGGCACGACCACGTCTAGGGTTTCAACCACCATTAGGGTTTCGTTTTATTTTGTTTATTTTGTGTTTGAATAAAAGATTGGGAAGATATGTTTCCTAGTCTTAGTAGGATTAATATTTAAGTTTCGTAGTAGAAATAGGTTTCACAATCCTATTAGAAGTAGGAGTCCTAATTGTAATAGGATTTATAGTTCTAGTAGGATAAGGAATCCTAGTTGTTATAGGATTCATAACTATATTAGGAATAGGAGTCTTAATCCTAATCAAACTATTTTTTTGAACCTAGATAGGATTAGGGTTTTCTAGTTAGGATTAATTAAGGTATTCCTACCTTAATTATAGTAGGTTTTACACGGTTTAAGGCCTATACAAGGCAGCCGTTTTTCTTCGTTTAAACACACAAGTTTTGAGTTGATTATTCAATAAAAATCATAAGTTTCTGTGTGAGCTTTTGAGTGATATTAATTAAGTTTGCAGGCTTAGTTTCTAGGATCGACTTTGCGAGGTTGATTTGCAGGGTGTTAGCCAATTCCATTTTTTGCGAGAGAAGGTTGAGGAGACATCATCTATCCATCAACAATCCATCATCCACGGTTCATCAAGATTTTGTCCATCTTTCACCGTTCACAAGACCGTTCGTCCAAGCTTTGAAGATCAAGCCTTGTTCGTTCATCACTTTGTTTGTCCATTCATTCATCGTTCATCATTGTTTCGTCCATTGTTCATCATTCGTTCATCCATTGTTCTTTCATTATCCGTATTATTTTCATTGAAGTTACTAACGAGTTTGCTATTGATCTTAAGAGTTTAATTTCGCTTCACATCGATTCTTAAGAAAGGATCATCTACATCAATTCAAGCTAGAGATCCGCATCAAATTGGTATCAGAGCTTCGGCTCTTGGTTTTAATTTTTATTAAGATCTATCTTGGGGAGAAGTAATCATGGTGAATCCTAGTGAAAATAGCAATGCAACAAGCAAGCCATGGGAGGCCGGTCAAGAATAAATAAAAGCTCAAATAAATCAAATGAGTTATGTCTTAAAGAATATCGCTTCCATGTTAAACAAGAAAGGTTTAAGGCTGAAGCGGATGATGCGTCGTCTAGGGCTAGTGATGGGGAGGAAATGTTGGGTTTAGTTATCTCATAAGCTAATTATTTTAGTCATACTAAACAAAACTTAATTAACATTTTAATTAAAATGATTTTAGATCTTATGCATGCTATAACGTATGCGGAAATTAGAGGATATGAACCCTTACACACGGTCCAAACGAAATGCTAGGATGATCCTCCAAGTATTCAACTAGAACACCTCATTAAGGATGCACCAAGACACCCCTTAAAAATCCGAAACCTTGAGTGTGCTAGTACAAGAAACGAATTTTCCTTAAACAATATACAAGAATATAGTATATATTATTATTATCTTTATAATAACTTAGAGGTTTTTGATGTTTTTCTTACTTAGAAAACTTTGCAAGTGATAAGACTAGAATGTTATGTGAGCATCTCACAATATTTAAATGGGTGTTGCTTAGGGTAGTGGGTGGCCGGGTATGGGAACAAGAGGGAACACATTCCCTTTCCCATGTAACTAGGGTGGCTTATAGGTGTTGGTCTCAAAACACACTTTAATGATTATGTTTTATTGATTAATAAAACACCCAAATCATTCCTTTAAGCACCCCCAAAACCGGCACACTCACATAACATGTCCATTTTATAATTGTCTTATAATCAATTGTATAAGTGTGACATCTAAAGTGTCACATTTTAAATAACAATTGTTTTAATTAATTTAAAATGCATATTTATCATATAAATATCATTTGTAAATTAAATAAATCATATTCATCATTTCGACATGTAATTCGAAATTACTAACATATAAAATGGTCATTCATAATTTATCGTCAATACGATTTACAACTTTTGTAATAATTATAACCCGATTCATTCTAATCACGATATTATAAAATATCGTTTAATGTATAGTAATTGACACGTTTCAATTATAAACATAAATCTTACAATAAGATTTAACCTCTGATTCTCGATATACGAGTTTAAGGAATATGATCAAATCGTATCAATATACATTTGATCATTTTATAAATTAAGGGAATTGTCCTATAGGTATGACCTAAAGGGATCAACTGACCACCACCGTCATACGACAGTAATGTCAAACTCTAGTTAGCCAATCATTACCGATTAATGTTGGTCAGTTGACTAATATAATTTGGTATCATCCCCTGCGTATTCTCGTCATGAGATTTAATTATGTGATCGCACTATTTTTGAGGACACATTTCCTAACAATCTGCCACTTGTCCTCGACAAGTGTGCGTCACCAATTCTCTTGTCCTATTACAATCTCCCACTCAATGCAAGGTGTCTCTCTGAGGTCGTACTTGCATTCGATCGTATCATGAGTGGTTTCCTCGATCTGGAGAATAACTGTTTGACCAGAATTATCTACCATAGATACCTTCCGAGTGTGGCCACGCATTTCCAGTTAACTTCTCCTCGAGTGGCCTTGAGATTTGAACAACCCTGACAAGGGGTGGACAATTTATATCGCACTACTTCCTTCAACTAGTCACAGTCAGTCACAACCCAAAGCAATCCCAATTGAATCCAGTTACGAAATGTTGTAGAGAATGGATCAAGGTTATGCCTAAACTGTACCATCTTGGGAGAGTAGTCTTTAGTCTAAGAATTGACTCACAAGAATACTATAGAAGCTCTTGCCACGACCCGGCTATTATAAAATTTCCAGAACTCTATAAGCGGTCACTTTGCCCGACAGAGTGTCTATTGCAGTCTGCCTATGTGATCGACTAGTCATCACATATGACTCTATGGCACTTGAACTTGCCATCAGTCGCCTCACATTCTAGTCGCTTTGAGATGTCACCTCATGTAAGCGGCTAGGGGCTATACTAAGTCAATCCAGTTCACTTTATGGGGTTCAAAATTGTCTCTTACAACCCATTTCGATTTTGACAAAGTATCTTTCATTTTGAGTTAATTATAACTCAAATGGCATTGTCATGCAAAATCAGTCAATACTATTTCATTGCATTTGATGCACGATCATCTATTTGTATTAGTGTTTTGCGAATAAACCTTTTATTCATGATTGCAAAACTTACAAATTTTGGTCTCCTTCCGACTCATATTATCTCACATAATATGATCTTATTTGAGCACATATCTAGAACCCATTCTAGATCTTGAGGTTCCTTTCCTGAGGGAAGCTCCCACTGTTATCTTATAACTCGTGACGTATGGATATAATAGAGGGATTAAAGAATCACTCGAAATTACCTCGTCACTCATGTGCGGAAATCTATATTGTAGTTAATTTATGATTTAATCACTCCAAATATTTTCAAACATCTTGGCTAAATTATTAAGGTTATTCATATCTAACCATTTTTATTTCTAATGGGCGACCTTTTATTATCTATATAATAAATCTTCCCGTAAAGCTCCATCATCTTATGATATAAGGTATTTGTTCATCTAGAATTGAGAACCTCTTATTCTTTACACTTTAAAGAATCATCCATCCTCTCTAAATGGTAGGTTCAATTCTTTAATGAATATCGCTCCCACTAAAAACAATAACACTCGATCTCTTAAATGAACCTTTCATTTCTCGCATGTAAATCTTTATTTATCACTTGAATCATTATCCCTATAGTGGTCTATCTTTATTCAATCGACATCTCATGAATTCCTAACATCACTTTTCGATATAACATATACTACTGTCGAGGGAACTGAGATGATTTCTTCTCTTTTATCCTATAATTTTGAGAATATCATTATTTCAAAGAACCGATTTCCTTCCGATTTCATACGGGCTTTCATGTATCCTCTCACTGAAACAATGAACATAAGGAACATTTCCTCTAGTGTCCTCCCGTAGTTTCTTCAGTGTCCTCTCGTAGTTTCTTTGTTTCTTTATTTAGGGTTCTTCTTAAGACTCCCTTGTGGGATTCTTCTCTAAGATCCTACATTTATATCATTGGTTTGCGGGCGAAAATCTTTCTCCCACTCTATCCTTTTAACAATAACCTTTATTTGTATAAGGATAGCTATTTTCGATTTAACCAATGTATGTGTATGATTGAAAAGTTTTAAAGATGTGTCGAACTCATTCTCATTTTCACTTAAAATGAAAATCTTATAATGAACTAATGATGTCTCATTTTGATTGAAAGTATCTCATGGGGTGTAGTTCTCCGTCTTAATCAACACTTTGATTATATTATATTGATCGTATCAATGTTTCTTATTTCGTGATAAAATCACTATTATTCATGTTTTAACAAGGTATGCAATTTGTTTTAGAAATCAAGTAATTGATTAAGAACAAAAGTAGTGACTTGGGTTGAAAACCAAGTCACTAATATCCAAAATTACAACCATTGTTTTAGGATTCGAATCCTTGTCTTACAAGAACATAAATTGTTCTAGAGAATAAAATGCAAAATATGAAAGAAGACAATATGAAAATTAGAGCCTAGCTCTTTAAGTCTTCGATCAATTGGATGCTACCATAGTCATCCAAGTAAGGAACTTCATGCTTCCTTCTCCTTGCCCTTATCATTAGGAGGTGACCCTTTAAAACAATTAAAAAGGGTAAATATCAACAAATTTGTATCACTATCCATAAGTTGATAAATGACATGAATTTAAACGAGAATTATTACCTACGGCGGTTGCCTTCCCATTTTTGAGTTCGCTTAAGTATTTGGGGCAATTACGCTTCCAATGCCCTATCCTCGTGCAATAATGGCACTTGTCTTCGGATTTCGAAGATGAGGTGGAAGCACCTTTCGAAAAGGTCTTTTCTTTGGTTGGTTTGGGCTTGAACGTTTTCTTGCCGTTACCCTTGAAGGCATTCTTTTTTAAGCTTGTTTTCCCCTTCTTCTCGATGTTCAAGACATCTTTAGTGGAACTTTCATGAAGTCCCATATCCCTCTCGGCTTGGACGAGCATCTTATGCAATTCATCCAATGTGGTCTCTTGATTTCGCATATTAAAATTGTTAGGTTTAGTTATCTCATAAACTAATTATTTTAGTCATACTAACAAAATATTAATTAACATTTTAATTAAACAAACTTTAGATCTTATGCATGCTACATTTTATGCGGAAATAAGGAGATCTGAACCCTTACATACGGTCCAAATAAAATGCAAGGATGATCCTCCAAGTATTCAACAACAACACCTCCTTTGTGATGCACCAAGATAACCCTTCGATTGAACCGAAAACTTGAGTATGCTACTACCAAAAATCGGTTTTCCTTAACAATATAAGTTCTAATTCGAACTTAGTATACTAATGTTATATCTTTTATATAATTAGTATTGATATTATCTTATAATAATTTCTAGAGGATTTTATTAATTTTTCTCACACTTAGAAAAATTTTGCATTAAGATTAGAATGTTATGTGTACCATGCACAACATATAAATGGGTGTTTATGGGGTAGTGGTGGCCGGGTATGGGGAAGAACAAGAGGGAACATCTTCACTTCTCAATGCACTAGGGTGGCTCTAGGTGTGGGTTCTCAAGGCTTTTATTTAAACATAATGATTATGGTGTATTTAACACACTAATCATCCACACAACCACCTCCACTAGCCGTTCATTTTAACTTAAAATGGTCATCCATTTTACATTTTGTCAATTGTATAATTTGTGCATTATGTGACATGTTATATGTCACAAATCAATAAAACACAATTATCTTAATCTAAAACATATAAATATTTATCGTATAAATATTGTATATAATTAAATAAATCATATTTATCAATTGACAAGTAATTCATAATTACTAGTATAAAATGGTTATTAATGATAATCGTCAATACGATTTACAACCTTTGTATTAATACACAACCCGATTCATTCTAATTACGATATTATAAAATATCGTTCATTGTTTAATAATTGACACGTTTCAATTATAAACATAAATCTTACAATAAGATTTAACCTCTGATTTCTCGATATACGAGTTTAAGGAATATGATCAAATCGTATCAATATACATTTGATCACTTTATCAATTAAGGGAATTGTCCTATAGGTGTGACCTAAAGGGATCAACTGACCACCATCGTCATACGATAGTAATGTCAAACTCTAGCTAGCCAATCATTACCGATTAATGTTGGTCAGTTGACTAATATATTTCGTATCATCCCTTGCGCATTCTCGTCATGAGATTTAATTACGTGATCGCACTATTGTTGAGGACATATTACCCAACAATCTCCCACTTGTCCTCGACAAGTGTGCGTCACCAATTCTCTTGTCCTATTACAATCTCCCACTCAATGCAAGATGTCTCTCTGAGGTCGTACTTGCATTCGATCATATCATGAGTGGTTTCCTCGATCTGGAAAATGACTGTTTGACCGGAATTATCTACCATAGATACCTTCCGAGCGTGGCCACGCATTTCCAGTTAACTTCCCCTCGAGTAGCCTTGAGATTTGAACAACCCTGACAAGGGGTGGACAATTTCTATCGCACTACTTCCTTCAACTAGTCACAGTCAGTCACTGTAATACCTCGAAAATCTAGACTCGACATTTAAGTTTATTTTGGTATCGATAGTCATTTTTACGTTTTTAAGTAAAAATGTTTGAGTTTTACAAGTCTTGTAACTATGTTGTCGCGAGGGTTCGATCCCTAGACCTTTAGCATCATAGCTATATTGTTAAGAGGGTGATTATGTCGTTAGAAGGGATCGATCCCTGGACCTGTATACTATCGACTTGGGCCTCGTAATTCGTGCACCATCCAAGCCCACGGCTGACCTAAAGAACATAAACTCAAAACTCTTTTTTTTTAAACAGCCTCCTGCCGTCACTTTGTACACCTTCTCTAAACCTAATTTTTACCCTAATCGACATACTATCACCACACCCTTGCTGCCGCCATATTAGAGAGTAGGAGGGAGGTTTCACGGTGGGTCTAAGGTGGTCTAGGGTTGCTCGAAAACGCAGTGAAACGGGTAAGTTCACCACTATTTTCATGTTCGCAGTTCTCCCTCTCCTGTTTGATCCACGATATCTAATCGTATATTACAGTAGTAGTTATAATTCTTTGCATAATATTAATCTTTGTTTTTAGTAGTTGTATTTTGACCATAGTCGTGCCACCTACGACCGCCTAGGACCACCAACCACGGCCGTTTTTGTCGGCTGTCCAGATCGCGTTTTTACGGTCTCAAAACAGAGTCACGAGCATGTGTGTTTATGTCTTAATTCGATGTAGTCCTTGTTGCTGATTGTTCTGGGTATTATGGTAGTTGGATTGGTGGTAGTTAGGAGGGTAACCTGGTGGTTGTCGTGGTTGTTCGAGGTGTGTCGTGTCGATGCTACGGTGGGTTTCTTTTGGGGTTGGGTCACATGAAAACAGGGAGGTGCGTGGAGGACTGGTTTGTAACGGTGGTTGGAGGGTTATTGCAGCGGTGATATCGACGGTTATTGACCTCCCAGGAACCACCACGGCTCAGAGGCGAGCCTGGTGGTGTCGCTGGCGAGGGCAGTGGTCGCACCTGGTGGCGGAAGGGGTGTTTGTCATGGCTGTTTGTCAAGGTAGGGTTGTTGCTGGGTTTGGGGTTCACGGGAAAAGGGGGGCTGTAAGTGTAATTGTCGTGTTTTGTTTAGGGAATCCTTACTTGATTGATAATCATGGCTAACATGATTCCTACAAATAATTGCATAATTTGTATTATTATTATTATTATAATTATTATTATTATTATTATTTATTAGTGTTAATATTAATATTGATGTTAATGTTTGAAGCATGTTATTTTATTAGAGTTATCAATAATTTATGATTAGTATGATTAATATTTCTAGTAAGTTTTGTTTGACATTGAAATTGTAATGTTAATTGTATGGTTATTATCTTTACGAGTTTATAATCGGTCGGCAATCTAATTATCGAAGTAGTGGATATTATTTTTATATTAATGATGTTATCGTTATCATGTCGTTTCGTTAGTATAATGGATGGAGTATTCCTTTAAGTGGCTTGACTTTTGGACAAGGTTACTATTTTGGGAAAATTCTATTTTTAGAAGTTACTATTTATAGTAAGTGTACTTTGTGAAGTGGGGTCGGCATGGTTATTAATTGTTATATAATATCTGTTTAGATGACGGTTTCCGCGTGGAACATTTCTAGCAGATGTTCAGTCGACCTTGACCTTCTGCAAATTGAGGTAGGGGAAGTACGGTCTATATTATAATGAGTACTCTGTTGATATTTGGTGATAACCATGATTATTTTATATTAATACTTGTTTGGCATATTATGATACTTGATTATATATCCTGCGATACGATGTGACGAATAATGGGCCTTGTGATATGGAGCGGAGTATATTGGGTCTTGTGATAGGTGCGGAGTTTATTTGGTGTTGGATCGGTGCGGAGTTTATTTGGTGTTGGATCGGTGCGGAGTTTATTTGGTGTTGGATCGGTGCGGAGTTTATATGGTGTTGGATCGGTGCGGAGTTTATTTGGCGTTGGATCGGTGCGGAGTATATTATATTGTTGTCTTATTTATCTTTCTACTCAACCTCGTGGTTGACCCTGTGTATTCGTGTGACACCTGTGATGATCCGTAATGGGGAGCAGTTTTGACAGGAAAGGTGGTGCTGTGGGAGCATGGGATGGCGTGAGCACTTGGAATGGACCGACTTAGATGTAGATCACCTACTTTGTAGTTATCAGTTGTACTTTTATTCCGCTATGTTGTATTTGTAACACCAAAGTTTAAATTTTAACAGTTTTTATATAAAGTACTTTGGTTTGATTTACTTTGTTATTCACTGCCTCGGATATTCCGAGATGGTAACAGCTCAATTTACTGAGGATGTCTTGCTAAAGGCTCCTTGATAAATCGGGGTGTTACAAGTAGTATCAGAGCGAACGATCCTCAGGCCTAAACCAAATGAATAATAATGAACGTAGGAAGAGTCTGATAAAATGAACCCCGAGATGAAACTGTTAGGAGCCCCAAAAAGGAATGGGATGAGTTAGGGGCCCCCTCACACCAGACCTGGGCCTTACTGTTCTGTCTCGGGAACCCAATGAGAGAAATTGAAAAGTGGGGTAGATTATATAGTGACCTAGTTATCTTGTACTAACGTTCTTGCAGGAGGAGGAATGAGGTAAGTTATGATGTGAGGTATGATTGGTGATATATACTGCGAATCATGAGATTGGTGTTGAATGTTGGTTGAGATCTACTATTTTTGGTATTGAGAACGAGAGATTTTGAATATGAGCTTTACATGTATATATATGGTGATATGCATGCGGCTGTATGATTCCTGAACCGTTAGGTAGAGATATAGTATAATGATATGTGTAATAAGTTGATGAGCTATAATCACTTAAAAGGATAGATGTAGGAGAGATATGATCATGATTGACTGGAATGGTTGTTAGAGCCAGCTATGCTATGTCGTTATAAGTTGTGGAACCAAGTTAAGTTTTATGGGTAAAGCTAGTAGACCGAACCGGAGGCCGTGCGCGTTGATAATTTCCTGTACTATTCTAAGTGTATACACTTCTTACTTGCATGCCTTATACCTTGCAAGAGTTTACTGATAAGGCATACTAGACAAATGTGATCGGAATTTGAGATTTATGATTTTATTACTTTACTAATTGCTTTAGCAATCCATGTTTAGTAATATGCCGAATGTGTGTTCTAAGCTATGAATGTATATAGTCATGTGTTGCGTATATCGTATTTAAAATTTTATGCCTGTTATATACATTTAAATTCGTTATGAAGTTTGTCATCAATAAGGGATACGTAGTAGTCCCTAGGTTATATTTCCGTACTTGGATACATCTGTATAACTGTCAAGTTATTTAATTGATTTTATTTTCAGTTTCGAAACCTTACCGTATTTCGATGCTAACTACAATTGAAATAAGAAATGAATGTTAATATGGCACAGAGTGATGTCTATGCTTCAAATGATTGTCGATGTGTTTGGGTGAGAAAGGTTGAGTGTGGATGTAGTAATGTGTAGTTGCAAAGGGACCAAAATTTTAATAATTTTCAGAATGTTCGTTCACGTTTTCAAAATTTTACGCCATGTAAAATCTTAACGAGCTGTTATTCAATTGTGATTTTTGCAAGATGCCTAAAATTCTGTTGAAATGCTGTAAAGTTATTGTTCAAATTGTTCGAGTTGTAAATATTGTATTAGATAATTTCCTTGAGGTATGCATTCGATACTTTTCCTCTGTTTAACTAATTCCTTATATTTACTAAAAGTTTATGTTGCTCACACGTTAGCTAAGTTGTTATTTAATTATGAATTTTGTAAGTTGTTGCATAACGTTTAATTGGTGAAGTTGTAAGGTATGTAAGTTTCGTATCAAAAGGTTTAATCAAATGTGCATTATGTGATGTGACCACGTGATATCCTGATATGGCCTTAGTAACATGAATAGTAGGCACAGGGTATGAGTATGAACCCCACTATATGATAGCGAAACCTTGTTTATCTCGTCAAGTTTAATATAAAATCATTTCAAGTATATGTTTAATTTTAGTGATGTGTTGCTCGTATGTGATGTCAAAGGCGTGTTTAACTAAGAAAGTCTTGCCAAATGGCAAAATGAAATGTGACTGGTGAGCTTATTAGCATGATATAGCAATCTAATGGTTATACGTAATTGTGATTGTAATTATTTGAACAATGTGAATCTTGTTGATGTTCTTTCGTCTATTGAGGGTTATTTCAGTCTAGTTCCCTGTGAATATAATTTGTTATAACTTTTTTTTCAAGTGTATTGTTATACAATATAGTGACTTACATATTGTCATACTAAGGATTTGATCACGATATGTGGAATTATTAATTGGTTAACATGTGAAATATGAAGTACTAGTCTTGTGAATCCGTTACTTTCATAATTCAAGAGCGACAAGAACAATGTCCTAGTAAAGAAGAATCAGAATGTCTCTGTGTAGTCTTGTTATGATCTGTAGCTTGTGAAATTGCCTTTTTATTCGTATTTATAAATTGTCAAAAATTACCACTTCAATGTTTCAAACAATTCAAAAGATTTCCGAAGTGATAAACCATGATAAGCTTGATGTTTGGTAATAATGCTGAGTGTTTACAATTTGACAGATTATGTAACTATGTGTTGATGAAATCCTGCACGGAAATTTAATTGTTGCGCAATATGTAAACCCTTATTTTGCAAGTCACATATATTGATAGTTTCATGTTAACTGATGTAATGTGAGTGGAGATGGATGTACCAAATTGATTTTAACTTATTGACATCTAGGAATGATAAACGGTCTTGTTAGTCTATGATTGGTGTGTATCTTGTGTAATATGTCAATGCGCCATGTTTAATTACGTTAATTAATTTTGCTCTATGTCCTTCCCAAAATATGATTTTACTGTTATTGTCTATTATGAAATATGAGTTTGCTGATTGTCTACATTGGTGGAAATATGCTGAGTTGTGTCAAAATTTCAAGGATATGTAAGTGTTAGCTAATCTGACTCTGTTTTACTGCGTAATACGATTCTGCCGACCCTTTTATTAATGTTATTGTTCGAGGTTGTATGAATTACTTACGAACTGTTATTTATTTATGACGGCTTATGTGTTAATCTTATCTCTGTTGAATTATTAGTAATTGTTTTTGTATCCGTTAATATTTTATATCAATAACTTTAATCATCTGTTTGTGAAACGGGTTTAATTTTGAGATGGGTTTTTCTGTGTAATTGACTGATCTGAGGTATAAAGACAATATTGAATTGGCTTAGTTGGGAACAAGAGTGCCAGTGCTAATGCCTTTTAAAGCGTGGAATCCATTGTTTTTAGCACTAGAGCTTGAACCATGATACGTAGTCAAGTGAGCTAGTATTTTCCTAAGTTTAGTATCTGAGAAGTATTGAGATCTTGACTTTTGTTGGTAAGCTTAACTTGATTATTTTTGTCAGTAAGGTTGTTCAGCGGTATTCTGTTTGATTTGTCGATTTCTTTGACCTTGACTCGTGGGTGGGTAGCTTAGAGTTTTACTCTAAGTGTTGAGTACGGTTCTTTGAACTTTTGGCAATATTGATTTTGAAATTGAAATGGGAACTGGTTATTGGTATCGAGTTATGAGTTATTAGGCGGTTGTGCCATATTGTGTTTTCGGTCCGGTGTGACCATGGTTATTGAGCTGCATTTTATGAATTTGGAATCGACGTTGAGATGGAAATAGTGTTTTGCGGTTTATTCTGCCAGTCAACTCACCCCTCGTCTTTGGTCTTAGGTTCGACAATGAGGATACGATACTTGATTAATTGGATTAAGGTGTTATGAGATAGGGTAATGAGTGAGGCGGAGTAATGAGCTAGAATTTATATAATGAGGTTACGGGGACGTAACCATGTTTTAAGGAGGATAGGATTGTAAAATCTTGATGATTTATGATATGACTAGTTTATGACATGGCTAATTGGTGTGTGTTTGAATATACCTGATAATCTTGATTACTTCAGTTATGCATTTATTGTGTTTCACGAAGTATTCCTTTGCTTCGTTATACGTTAAACTTTGGGGACAAAGTTTTCTTAACGAGGGTAGAATGTAATTTTCGTGTTTTAAAGTACCCTTACTAGTTTTTGACGTATGTGGTGTCGCATATTGTGTTCCTTATGTCCCTAGTGACCAGTTTGCGGACCATTGGATGGTGAACTTCGGGACGAAGTTCATTTTTAAGGGGGGAAGACTGTAATACCTCGAAAATCTAGACTCGACATTTAAGTTTATTTTGGTATCGATAGTCATTTTTACGTTTTTAAGTAAAAATGTTTGAGTTTTACAAGTCTTGTAACTATGTTGTCGCGAGGGTTCGATCCCTAGACCTTTAGCATCATAGCTATATTGTTAAGAGGGTGATTATGTCGTTAGAAGGGATCGATCCCTGGACCTGTAGACTATCGACTTGGGCCTCGTAATTCGTGCACCATCCAAGCCCACGGCTGACCTAAAGAACATAAACTCAAAACTCTTTTTTTTTAAACAGCCTCCTGCCGTCACTTTGTACACCTTCTCTAAACCTAATTTTTACCCTAATCGACATACTATCACCACACCCTTGCCGCCGCCATATTAGAGAGTAGGAGGGAGGTTTCACGGTGGGTCTAAGGTGGTCTAGGGTTGCTCGAAAACGCAGTGAAACAGGTAAGTTCACCACTATTTTCATGTTCGCAGTTCTCCCTCTCCTGTTTGATCCACGAATTCTAATCGTATATTACAGTAGTAGTTATAATTCTTTGCATAATATTAATCTTTGTTTTTAGTAGTTGTATTTTGACCATAGTCGTGCCACCTACGACCGCCTAGGACCACCAACCACGGCCGTTTTTGTCGGCTGTCCAGATCGCGTTTTTACGGTCTCAAAACAGAGTCACGAGCATGTGTGTTTATGTCTTAATTCGATGTAGTCCTTGTTGCTGATTGTTCTGGGTATTATGGTAGTTGGATTGGTGGTAGTTAGGAGGGTAACCTGGTGGTTGTCGTGGTTGTTCGAGGTGTGTCGTGTCGATGCTACGGTGGGTTTCTTTTGGGGTTGGGTCACATGAAAACAGGGAGGTGCGTGGAGGACTGGTTTGTAACGGTGGTTGGAGGGTTATTGCAGCGGTGATATCGACGGTTATTGACCTCCCAGGAACCACCACGGCTCAGAGGCGAGCCTGGTGGTGTCGCTGGCGAGGGCAGTGGTCGCACCTGGTGGCGGAAGGGGTGTTTGTCATGGCTGTTTGTCAAGGTAGGGTTGTTGCTGGGTTTGGGGTTCACGGGAAAGGGGGGTTGTAAGTGTAATTGTCGTGTTTTGTTTAGGGAATCCTTACTTGATTGATAATCATGGCTAACATGATTCCTACAAATAATTGCATAATTTGTATTATTATTATTATTATTATTATTATTATTATTATTATTATTATTATTATTATTTAATGTTAATATTAATATTGATGTTAATGTTTGAAGCATGTTATTTTATTAGAGTTATCAATAATTGATGATTAGTATGATTAATATTTCTAGTAAGTTTTGCTTGACATTGAAATTGTAATGTTAATTGTATGGTTATTATCTTTACGAGTTTATAATCGGTCGGCAATCTAATTATCGAAGTAGTGGATATTATTTTTATATTAATGATGTTATCGTTATCATGTCGTTTCGTTAGTATAATGGATGGAGTATTCCTTTAAGTGGCTTGACTTTTGGACAAGGTTACTATTTTGGGAAAATTCTATTTTTAGAAGTTACTATTTATAGTAAGTGTACTTTGTGAAGTGGGGGTCGGCATGGTTATTAATTGTTATATAATATCTGTTTAGGTGACGGTTTCCGCATGGAACATTTCTAGTAGATGTTCAGTCGACCTTGACCTTCTGCAAATTGAGGTAGGGGAAGTACGGTCTATATTATAATGAGTACTCTGTTGATATTTGGTAATAACCATGATTATTTTATATTAATACCTTTTTGGCATATTATGATACTTGGTTATATATCCTGCGATACGATGTGACGAATAATGGGTCTTGTGATATGGAGCGGAGTATATTGGGTCTTGTGATAGGTGCGGAGTTTATTTGGTGTTGGATCGGTGCGGAGTTTATTTGGTGTTGGATCGGTGCGGAGTTTATTTGGTGTTGGATCGGTGCGGAGTTTATATGGTGTTGGATCGGTGCGGAGTTTATTTGGCGTTGGATCGGTGCGGAGTATATTATATTGTTGTCTTATTTATCTTTCTACTCAACCTCGTGGTTGACCCTGTGTATTCGTGTGACACCTGTGATGATCCGTAATAGGGAGCAGTTTTGACAGGAAAGGTGGTGCTGTGGGAGCATGGGATGGCGTGAGCACTTGGAATGGACCGACTTAGATGTAGATCACCTACTTTGTAGTTATCAGTTGTACTTTTATTCCGCTATGTAGTATTTGTAACACCAAAGTTTAAATTTTAACAGTTTTTATATAAAGTACTTTGGTTTGATTTACTTTATTATTCACTGCCTCGGATATTCCGAGATGGTAACAGCTCAATTTACTGAGGATGTCTTGCTAAAGGCTCCTTGATAAATCGGGGTGTTACAGTCACAACCCAAAGCAATCCCATTTGACTCCAGTTACGAAATGTCGTAGAGAATGGATCAAGGTTATGCCAAAATTGTACCATCTTGGGAGAGTAGTCTTTAGTCTAAGAATTGACTCACAAGAATACTATAGCTCTCGCCACGACCCGGCTATTATAATATTTCCAGAACTCTATAAGCGGTCACTTTGCCCGACAGAGTGTCTCTTGCAGTCTGCCTATGTGATCGACTAGTCATCACATATGACTCTATGGCACTTGAACTTGCCATCAGTCGCCTCACATTCTAGTCACTTTGAGATATCACCTCATGTAAGCAGCTAGGGGCTATACTAAGTCAATCCAGTTCACTTATGGGGTTCAATATTGTCTCTTACAACCCATTTGGATTTTGACAAAGTATCTTTCATTTTGAGTTAATTATAACTCAAATGACATTGTCATGCAAAAACAGTCAATACTAATTCATTGCATTTGATGCACGATCATCTATTTGTATTAGTGTTTTGCGAATAAACCTTTTATTCATGACTGCAAAACTTACAAATTTTGGTCTCCTTCCATCTCATATTATCTCGCATAATATGATCTTATTTGAGTACATATCTAGAACTCTTTCTAGATTTTGAGTTTCCTTTCCTGAGAAATGCTCCCACTGTTATCTTATAACTCGTGACATATAGAGGGATTAAAGAATCACTCGAAATTATCTAGTCACTTATGTACTGAAATTTATATTGTAGTTATTTATGATTTTATCACTCTAATAATTTTCAATCATCTTGGCTATTTGATCATGGTTTTATTCATCAATATGAATCATATCTAACCATTTTGATTTCTAATGGGCGACCTTTTATTATCAATATAATAAACCTTCCCGTAAAGCTCCATCATCTTATGATATAAGGTATTTGTTCATCTAGAATTGAGAACCTCTTATTTTTTACACTTTAAAGAATCACTCATCCTCTCTAAATGGTAGGTCCAATTCTTTAATGAATATCGCTCCCACTAAAAACAATATCACTCGATCTCTTAAATGAACCTTTCATTTCTCGCATGTAAATCTTAATTTATCACTTGAATCATTATCACTTATCACTATCCCTATAGTGGTCCATCTTTATTCAATCGACATCTCATAAATTCCTAACATCACTTTTCGATACAACATATATTACTGTTGCGGGAACTGAGATGATTTCTCCTCTATTATCTTATAATTTTGAGAATATCATTATTTCAAGGAACCGATTTCCTTCCGATTTCATACGGGGTTTCTTGTATCCTCTCTTTGAAACAATGAACATAAGAAACATTTCCTCTAGTGTCCTCCCGTAGTTTCTTCAGTGTCCTCTCGTAGTTTCTTTGTTTCTTTATTTAGGGTTCTTCTTAAGACTCCCTTGTGGGATTTTTCTCTAAGAACCTACATTTATATCATTGGTTTGCGGGCGAAAATCTTTCTCCCACTCTATCCTTTTAACAATATCCTTTATTCGTATAAGGATAGCTATTTTCGATTAAACCAATGCATTTGAATGATTGAAAAGCTTTTAAATATGTGTTGAACTCATTCTCATTTTCATTTAAAATGAAAATCTTATAATGAATTGATGATGTCTCATTTTGATTGAAACTATCTCATGGGGTGTAGTTCTCTGTTTTAATCAACACTTTGATTATATTATATTGATCGTATCAATGTTTATTGCGTGCCAAGATCACTATTATTCATGTTTTAACAAGGTATGCAATTTATTTTAGAAATCAAGTAATTGATTAAGAACAAAAGTAGTGACTTAGGTTGAAAACCAGTCACTAACATCCAAAATTTTAACCATTATTTTAGGATTCAAATCCTTGTCGTACAAGAAAGTAAATTGTTCTAGAAATAAAATGCAAAATATGAAAGAAGACAATATGGAAATTAGAGCCTAACTCTTCAAGTCTTCGATCAATTGGATGCTACGATAGTCATCCAGGTAAGGAACTTCATGCTTCCTTCTCCTTGCCCTTATCATTAGGAGGTGGCCCTTTAAAACAATTAAAAAGGGGTAAATATCAACAAATTTGTATCACTATACATAAGTTGATAAATGACATGAATTTAAACGAGAATTATTACCTACGGCGGTTGCTTTCCCATTTTTGAGATCGCTTAAGTATTTGGGGCAATTTCGCTTCCAATGACCGATCCTCGTGCAATAATGGCACTTGTCTTCGGATTTCGAAGACGAGGTGGAAGCGCCTTTCGAAAAGGTCTTTTCTTTGGTCGATTTTGGCTTGAACGTTTTCTTGCCCCTTCCTTTGAAGGCATTCTTCTTGAAGCTCGTTTTCCCTTTCTTTTCGATGTTCAAAACAACCTTAGTGGAACTTTCATGAAGTCCCATATCCCTCTCGGCTTGGACGAGCATCTTATGCAATTCATCCAATGTGGTCTCTTGATTTCGCATGTTAAAATTCACCCGGAATTGAGCATACGATTTCACCTTATTGAGAGAGTGAAGGACTCGATCAATGATGAGTGAGTCGGGAACATCAACTCCTTGCACTTTTAGTGTTTCCGCGAGCTCAACTAGTTTGAGCACATGACGGCTTATCTTTTGCCCCTCCTTCAAGCAAACGTCGAAGAAGGCGGAAGCCGCCTCATATTGTATCACCCTTGGAGTTTGCGAAAACATGGTCGCAAGCTTGGTGTATATCTCATATGATGTGGTTAACTTGATCATACTCATTTGGAGATCCGGCTCCATGGAGAAGATAAGCACATTCTTAAGAGCGGAGGACTCTTTCATGTAGGAATCATAGGCCTCACGAGTTTGGACTGCGGATCGAGCGGTCGGAGCGGTCGGAGCGGCTTCGGATAGGTAACGAGTCTTATCGTCACCTTGAGCGGCCAAAAGCAATTGCGCATCCCAATCCTTAAAATTGGAACCATGCTTATCGAGTTTGCAACGATCCATAAAGGATCGAAGCCATGAAACGTTAGTGAGAGGTGGAGCGTTGGTTGTCATTGTCGATGTTGAAAATTAAACTACAATAAAAATGGAGGAATTAAAACAACGTCATTTTCAAAACTCGTAAACAATTTTAAACAAGTTTATTTACTTAATGATCTCTTACCCAATTAAGTAAACAATCCCGAGACCCAAACCCATACTAATTCGAGCACGGTATAGCCGATTCAACCCGTATTGGTATAATTTGGTGGATTAACCTTTTAATCGGTTCTACCTTAGAACTCCCGGTCGACAATTTTCTAAAAATCGTCTTTAGCCCGAACTTATTGCAACTACGGTTACGAATACTTTCGTTGAGATCGACCAAATTTCAAGTTGTAATCTTATTACCCCACTTACCCAACGTGACAATTTTAGCACCCCGGTTTAGCCGAGCCTACATTCTTGTGAAGAAGGGATTCATTGGTCCATACTTTTTGGTAAGGCTAAGTCTCAATATTTATTTGTAAGAGATCTAGTCAAATTATTATCTATCTCCGTTTAAGTGAACTAAGTCGGTGAATTATCGATAAAATTATTGACTAGGTCGATTAAATCGAAAGAGATGCATGACATGATATATTACGATTTGGCTATGCATGCAAACATATATAAAGCAAATAAAAGCATAAAATAATAAACCCTAGTATGGCCTTTCCTAGAAAAGAAATAATAAAAGTACAAATTCGGAAATCAACTCCTTTGGTCCCTTGAACTTCACGAGGCACGCTTCCTAAGGTAAACACCGTCTTGGTCGGAACTCCTTTCCGAATGGCACCGTCTTCAAGGATCTCCGGAATTTACAAAAATTACAACTTTTCTAGTCTACTTTATACATTATAAAATAGAAATAAATTACAATGGGGTGATACGAGATCACAAAATTACAACCGAATCGGCAACCCCTTACATTACGGGAAATACCGATTAAAAACTAAGGCCATACTAAGTAAATTACATAATCCAAAATTACGTAAATAAAATCATGACATTCATAATTAAAATATGCAATGCTTATGAATATATGAACTATCATGCAAACCCTAAGCCAAATCGTCCTATTTAAATATCAATTATATAAATAGTTATCGTATACCTCGGTTTTATGGAATTGCGTGTTTTAACGTTTAACAACACTATGCATAATCTGAATCGGAATTCACTCTTAAGTTAATCATCACAACTCTTTTAGGTTTCAAAATTTAGTCTTACTCAAACTTTGAACATGACTTAACTTAATATAATAATATTGTTCGGTATTACTCGGTTTTACGGGAAAAATAGTATAAAAATCAAAAAGAGTCATAAAAATTTCGAAAATTTCAAAATTCAAAATTTGAGAATTCTAGAATGTTCTTAAAATTTAAGAACTTTAAAATATTAGTATTCATACGGTTTTAATATTTATATCGAAAATAATACGTAAAACGAGCATTTTAAGTCGGAAAATTAAATAATTGGTTCCATAAATGCAAATAAAATACTAATAATATTTTTACACTTTCCAAAATACTTTAAGAACATGAAATGGACATAAAAATCAATTACACACTGCCCCATAACCGAAATTTTAATAAATATGACTCTTATTATTCAATTTTAAATGCAACTTTTTAACAATTAAGATTAAATAAAAACAGAAACTTTTGGCTCCCAAGAAAAATATGGTGATGAACATAACATATATGACTATTATGGGTTAAATTTTCCGGCCATTTTGACAATTATTGCAAATTTTAACGATTTTCGTCATATATCGTACAATTTTAACCTTTAAAATTATTTCTCAAGCATAAAATTAGATAAAAATCTCGAAATTTTTATACATGCTAGAAATAATATATATGACATCGTATTAAATTTTTATGGCCAAATTCCAACCCAAACTATTAAAGTCGAAATAATGTCACTAATTACCCGATTTTTACATTAAAATCTATAATAATGCAATATATGAGATAAATTTCTGGAAAATTTAGCACATTTTAAATATTTCATGTGACATACTCATAAATTTTTATAGTCAAATTCCAAATATAACTATACAAACCCATTTTTATTCATCTTATTGCATTTTAACATTTAAAATTCATATCCCATGTATTATAAGTCCATAAATTACAAAAATTCATATTCATAACATAGGATATACATGTGAAAACATACTGAAAAATCTCGGCCAAAAGATGATTTTAACTATTTTTCCCAAAATAAACTATTTTTAACCATTAAAAATCAATAAACCGAGATTTAACATACCTATAACAAATATTTATGCAAAATATATTCCAAATATTCTAAAAACATTTTAGAAACAGTAGGTATTCATGCTTAATATATTTCGGCTATATCATATACTAAACGAAATATCAAATTTTATTTTGTTATCCTAATAACTCCGTAAAAACGTAAACGGAAAGCATGCAAACAACCTTGTTGCTCTGATATCAATTGTTAGGTTTAGTTATCTCATAAACTAATTATTTTAGTCATACTAACAAAATATTAATTAACATTTTAATTAAACAAACTTTAGATCTTATGCATGCTATATTTTATGCGGAAATAAGGAGATCCGAACCCTTACATACGGTCCAGATAAAATGCAAGGATGATCCTCCAAGTATTCAACAAGAACACCTCCTTTGTGATGCACCAAGACAACCCTTCGATTGAACCGAAAACTTGAGTATGCTAGTACCAAAAATCGGTTTTCCTTAACAATATAAGTTCTAATTCGAACTTAGTATACTAATGTTATATCTTTTATATAATTAGTATTGATATTATGTTATAATAATTTCTAGAGGATTTTATTTATTTTTCTCACACTTAGAAAAATTTTGCATTAAGATTAGAATGTTATGTGTACCATGCACAACATATAAATGGGTGTTTATGGGGTAGTGGTGGCCGGGTATGGGGGAGAACAAGAGGGAACATCTTCACTTCTCAATGCACTAGGGTGGCTCTAGGTGTGGGTTCTCAATGCTTTTGTTTAAACATAATGATTATGGTGTATTTAACACACTAATCATCCACACAACCACCTACACTAGCCGTCCATTTTAACTTAAAATGGTCATCCATTTTACATTTTGTCAATTGTATAATTTGTGCATTATGTGACATGTTATATGTCACAAATCAATAAAACACAATTATCTTAATCTAAAACATATAAATATTTATCGTATAAATATTGTATATAATTAAATAAATCATATTTATCAATTGACAAGTAATTCATAATTACTAGTATAAAATGGTTATTAATGATAATCGTCAATACGATTTACAACCTTTGTATTAATACACAACCCGATTCATTCTAATTACGATATTATAAAATATCGTTCATTATTTAATAATTGACACGTTTCAATTATAAACATAAATCTTACAATATGATTTAACCTCTGATTTCTCGATATACGAGTTTAAGGAATATGATCAAATCGTATCAATATACATTTGATCACTTTATCAATTAAGGGAATTGTCCTATAGGTGTGACCTAAAGGGATCAACTGACCACCACTGTCATACGACAGTAATGTCAAAATCTAGCTAGCCAATCATTACCGATTAATGTTGGTCAGTTGACTAATATATTTCGTATCATCCCTTGCGCATTCTCGTCATGAGATTTAATTACGTGATCGCACTATTGTTGAGGACATATTTCCCAACAAAAATTCACCCGAAATTGAGCATACGATTTCACTTTATTGAGAGAGTGAAGGACTCGATCAATGATGAGTGAGTCGGGAACATCAACTCCTTGCACTTTTAGAGTCTCCGCGAACTCAACTAGTTTGAGCACATGACGGCTTATCTTTTGCCCCTCCTTCAAGCAAACGTCGAAGAAGGCGGAAGCCGCTTCATATTGTATCACCCTCTGAGTTTGCGAAAACATTGTCGCAAGCTTGGTGTATATCTCATATGATGTGGTTAACTTGATCATACTCCTTTGGAGATCCGGCTCCATGGAGAAGATAAGCACATTTTTAAGAGCGGAGGACTCTTTCATGTAGGCTTCATAGGCCTCACGAGTTTGGACCGCGGAACGAGCGGTCGGAGCGGTCGGAGCGGCTTCGGATAGGTAACGAGTCTTATCGTCACCTTGAGCGGCCAAAAGTAATTGCGCATCCCAATCCTTAAAATTGGAACCATGCTTATCGAGTTTGCAACGATCCATAAAGGATCGAAGCCATGAAACGTTAGTGAGAGGTGGAGCGTTGGTTGCCATTGTTGATGTTGAAAATTAAACTACAATAAAAATGAAGGAATTAAAACAACGTCATTTTCAAAACTCGTAATAATTTTAAACAAGTTTAGTTTATTTACTTAATGATCTCTTATCCAATTAAGTAAACAATCCCGAGACCCAAACCCATACTAATTCGGGCACGGTATAGCCGATTCAACCCGTATTGGTATAATTTGGTGGATTAACCTTTTAATCGGTTCTACCTTAGAACTCCCGGTCGACAATTTTCTAAAAATCGTCTTTAGCCCGAACTTATTGCAACTACGGTTACGAATACTTTTGGTGAGATCGACCAAATTTCAAGATGTAATCTTATTACCCCACTTACCCAACGTGACAATTTTAGTACCCCGGTTTAGCCGAGCCTACATTCTTGTGAAGAAGGGATTCATGGGTCCATACTTTTTGGTAAGGCTAAGTCTCAATATTCATATGTAAGACATCTAGTCAAATTTTATTATCTATCTCCGTTTAAGTGAACTAAGTCGGTGAATTATCGATAAATTATTGACTAGGTCGATAAAATCGAAAGAGATGCATGACATGATATATGACGATTTGGTTATGCATGCAAACATATATAAAGCAAATAAAAGCATAAAATAATAAACCCTAGTATGGCCTTTCCTAGAAAAGAAATAATAAAAGTACAAATTCGGAAATCAACTCCTTTGGTCCCTTGAACTTCACGAGGCACGCTTCCTAAGGTAAACACCGTCTTGGTCGGAACTCCTTTCCGAATGGCACCGTCTTCAAGGATCTCCGGAATTTACAAAAATTACAACTTTTCTAGTCTACTTTATACATTATAAAATAGAAATAAATTACAATGGGGTGATACGAGATCACAAAATTACAACCGAATCGGCAACCCCTTACATTACGGGAAATACCGATTAAAAACTAAGGCCATACTAAGTAAATTACATAATCCAAAATTACGTAAATAAAATCATGACATTCATAATTAAAATATGCAATGCTTATGAATATATGAACTATCATGCAAACCCTAAGCCAAATCGTCCTATTTAAATATCAATTATATAAATAGTTATCGTATACCTCGGTTTTATGGAATTGCGTGTTTTAACGTTTAACAACACTATGCATAATGTGAATCGGAATTCACTCTTAAGTTAATCATCCCAACTCTTTTAAGTTTCAAAATTTAGTCTTACTCAAACTTTGAACATGACTTAACTTATTATATTAATATTGTTCAGTATTTTTCGGTTTTACGGGAAAAATAATATAAAAATCAAAAAGAGTCATAAAAATTTCGAAATTTTCAAAATTCAAATTTTCAAAATTCTAGAATGTTCTTAAAATTTCAGAACTTTAAAATATTAGTATTTATACGGTTTTAATATTTATTTCGAAAATAAGACGTAAAACGAGCATTTTAAGTCGGAAAATTAAATAATTAGTTCCATAAATGCAAATGAAATACTAATAATATTTTTACACTTTCCAAAATACTTTATGAACATGAAATGGACAGAAAAATAAATACCACACTGCCCAATAAGCCGAAATTTTAATAAATATGACTCTTATTATTCAATTTTAAATGCAACTTTTTAAAATTAAATAAAAACAGAAACTTTAGGCTCCCAAGAAAAATATGGTGATGAACATATCATATATGACTATTATGGGTTAAAATTTCCGGCCATTTTAACAACTATTGCTAATTTTAACGATTTTCGTCATATATCGTACAATTTTAACCATTAAAATTATTTCTCAAGCATAAAATTAAATAAAAATCTCGAAATTTTTATACATGCTGGAAATAATATATATGACATCGTGTTAAATTTTTATGGGCAAATTCCAACTTAAACTATTAAAGTCGAAATCATGTCACTAAATACCCAATTTTTACATTAAAAGTCTATAATAATGCAATATATGAGATAAATTTCTGGAAAATTTAACATAAATTTTAAATATTGCATGTGACATTCTCATAAATGTTTATAGTCAAATTCCAAATATAACTATACAAACCCATTTTTATTCATCTTATTGCATTTTAACATTTAAAATTCATATCCCATGTATTATAAGTCCATAATTTACGAAAATTCATATTCATATCATAGGATATACATGTGAAAAAATACTGAAAAATCTCGGCCAAAAGATGATTTTAACTATTTTTCCCAAAATCAACAATTTTTAACCATTAAAAATCAATAAAACCGGAAAATAAAATACCAATGAACAATATATATGCAAAATATATTCCAAATATCCTAAAAACATTTTAGAATCAGTAGGTATTCATGCATAAATTATTTCGGCCATATCTTATACAAAATGAAACATCAAGTTTTATTTTGTTATCCTAATAACTCCGTAAAAATATAAACGGAAAGCATGCAAACAACCTTGTTGCTCTGATACCAATTGTTGGGTTTAGTTATCTCATAAGCTAATTATTTTAGTCATACTAAACAAAACTTAATTAACATTTTAATTAAAATGATTTTAGATCTTATGCATGCTATAACTTATGCGGAAATTAGAGGATATGAACCCTTACACACGGTCCAAACGAAATGCTAGGATGATCCTCCAAATATTCAACTAGAACACCTCATTAGTGATGCACCAAGACACCCCTTAAAATATCCGAAACCTTGAGTATGCTAGTACAAGAAACGAATTTTCCTTAAACAATATACTAATCTTTATTAGAAATATTAATCAAAATACTATCACTAATATAGTATATATTATTATTATCTTTATAATAACTTAGACGTTTTTGATGTTTTTCTTACTTAGAAAACTTTGCAAGTGATAAGACTAGAATGTTATGTGAGCATCTCACAATATTTAAATGGGTGTTGCTTAGGGTAGTGGGTGGCCGGGTATGGGAACAAGAGGGAACACATTCCCTTTCCCATGTAACTAGGGTGGCTTATAGGTGTTGGTCTCAAAACACACTTTAATGATTATGTTTTATTAATTAATAAAACACCCAAATCATTCCTTTAAGCACCCCCAAAACCGGCACACTCACATAACATGTCCATTTTATAATTGTCTTATAATCAATTGTATAAGTGTGACATCTAAAGTGTCACATTTAAAATAACAATTGTTTTAATTAATTTAAAATGCATATTTATCATATAAATATCATTGGAAATTAAATAAATCATATTCATCATTTCGACATGTAATTCGAAATTACTAACATATAAAATGGTCATTCATAATTTATCGTCAATACGATTTACAACTTTTGTAATAATTATAACCCGATTCATTCTAATCACAATATTATAAAATATCGTTTAATGTTTAGTAATTGACACGTTTCAATTATAGACATAAATCGTACAATAAGATTTAACCTCTGATTTCTCGATATACAAGTTTAAGGAATATGATCAAATCGTATCAATATACATTTGATCACTTTATCAATTAAGCGAATTGTCCTATAGGTATGACCTAAAGGGATCAACTAACCACCACCATCATACGACAGTAATGTCAAACTCTAGCTAGCCAATCATTACCGATTAATGTTGGTCAGTTGACTAATATAATTTCGTATCATCCCCTGCGTATTCTCGTCAAGAGATTTAATATGTGATCGCACTATTTTTTAGGACACATTTCCTAACAATCTCCCACTTGTCCTCGACAAGTGTGCGTCACCAATTCTCTTGTCCTATTACAATCTCCCACTCAATGCAAGGTGTCTCTCTGAGGTCGTACTTGCATTCGATCGTATCATGAGTGGTTTCCTCGATCTGGAGAATAACTGTTTGACCGGAATTATCTACCATAGATACCTTCCGAGCGTGGCCACGCATTTCCAGTTAACTTCTCCTCGAGTGGCCTTGAGATTTGAACAACCCTGACAAGGGGAAGACAATTTCTATCGCACTACTTCCTTCAACTAGTCACAGTCAGTCATAACCCAAAGCAATCCCATTTGACTCCAGTTACGAAAAGTCGTAGAGAATGGATCAAGGTTATGCCTAAACTGTACCATCTTGGGAAAGTAGTCTTTAGTCTAAGAATGGACTCACAAGAATACTATAGAAGCTCTTGCCACGACCCGGCTATTATAAAATTTCCAGAACTCTATAAGCGGTCACTTTGCCCGACAGAGTGTCTCTTGCAGTCTGCCTTTGTGATCGACTAGTCATCACATATGACTCTATGGCACTTGAACTTGCCATCAGTCGCCTCACATTCTAGTTGCTTTGAGATGTCATCTCATGTAAGCGGCTAGGGGCTATACTAAGTCAATCCAGTTCACTTTATGGGGTTCAAAATTGTCTCTTACAACCCATTTGGATTTTGACAAAGTATCTTTCATTTTGAGTTAATTAACATTGTCATGCAAAATCAGTCAATACTATTTCATTGCATTTGATGCATGATCATCTATTTGTATTAGTGTTTTGCGAATAAACCTTTTATTCATGATTGCAAAACTTACAAATTTTGGTCTCCTTCCGACTCATATTATCTCACATAATATGATCTTATTTGAGCACATATCTAGAACCCATTCTAGATCTTGAGGTTCCTTTCCTGAGGGAAGCTCCCACTGTTATCTTATAACTCGTGACGTATGGATATAATAGAGGGATTAAAGAATCACTCGAAATTACCTCGTCACTTATGTGCGGAAATATATATTGTAGTTAATTTATGATTTCATCACTCCAAATATTTTCAAACATCTTGGCTAAATTATCAAGGTTATTCATATATAACCATTTTTATTTCTAATGAGCGACCTTTTATTATCAATATAATAAACCTTCCCGTAAAGCTCCATCATCTTATGATATAAGGTATTTGTTCATCTAGAATTGAGAACCTCTTATTCTTTACACTTTAAAAAAATCATCCATCCTCTCTAAATGGTAGGTTCAATTCTTTAATGAATATCGCTCCCACTAAAAACAATAACACTCGATCTCTTAAATGAACCTTTCATTTCTCGCATGTAAATCTTTATTTATCACTTGAATCATTATCCCTATAGTGGTCTATCTTTATTCAATCGACATCTCATGAATTCCTAACATCACTTTTCGATATAACATATACTACTGTCGAGGGAACTGAGATGATTTCTTCTCTTTTATCCTATAATTTTGAGAATATCATTATTTCAAGGAACCGATTTCCTTCCGATTTCATACGGGGTTTCATGTATCCTCTCACTGAAACAATGAACATAAGGAACATTTTCTCTGGTGTCCTCTCGTAGTTTCTTCAGTGTCCTCTCGTAGTTTCTTTGTTTCTTTATTTAGGGTTCTTCTTAAGACTCCCTTGTGGGATTCTTCTCTAAGATCCTACATTTATATCATTGGTTTGCGGGCGAAAATCTTTCTCCCACTCTATCCTTTTAACAATAACCTTTATTTGTATAAGGATAGCTATACTCTATCCTACATTTATATCATTGGTTTGCGGGCGAAAACCTTGAGTAGTGCTAGTACAAGAAACGGATTTTCCTTAAACAATATACTAATATTTATTAGAAATATTAATCAAAATACTATCACTAATATAGTATATATTATTATTATCTTTATAATAACTTAGAGGTTTTTGATGTCTTTCTTACTTAGAAAACTTTGCAAGTGATAAGACTAGAATGTTATGTGAGCATCTCACAATATTTAAATGGGTGTTGCTTAGGGTAGTGGGTGGCCGGGTATGGGGAAGAACAAGAGGGAACACATTCCCTTTCCCATGTTACTAGGGTGGCTTATAGGTGTTGGTCTCAAAACACACTTTAATGATTATGTTTTATTGATTAATAAAACACTCAAATCATTCCTTTAAGCACCCCCAAAACCGGCACACTCACATAACATGTAGTCCATTTTATAATTGTCTTATAATCAATTGTATAAGTGTGACATCTAAAGTGTCACATTTAAAATAACAATTGTTTTAATTAATTTAAAATGCATATTTATCATATAAATATCATTTGTAAATAAAATAAATCAAATTCATCATTTCGACATGTAATTCGAAATTACTAACATATAAAATGGTCATTCATAATTTATCGTCAATACGATTTACAACTTTTGTAATAATTATACCCGATTCATTCTAATCAAGATATTATAAAATATCGTTTAATGTTTAGTAATTGACACGTTTCAATTATAAACATAAATCTTACAATAAGATTTAACCTCTGATTTCTCGATATACGAGTTTAAGGAATATGATCAAATCGTATCAATATACATTTGCTCACTTTATCAATTAAGCGAATTGTCCTATAGGTGTGACCTAAAGGGATCAACTGACCACCACCGTCATACGACAGTAATGTCAAACTCTAGCTAGCCAATCATTACCGATTAATGTTGGTCAGTTGACTAATATAATTTCGTATCATCCCCTGCGTATTCTCGTCATGAGATTTAATTATGTGATCGCACTATTGTTGACGACACATTTCCCAACAGGAAGAAGCGCCGAAATTCCAAACCTACAACAAGCAAGATGACGATCGTGGCTTAAAGCTAGACATACCCGAGTTCAAGGGAGACTTGGATCCCGAAGAGTTTCTAGATTGGATACGACAAACGGAGAGAGTTTTCGAATACAAAGAATATGATGATAAGAAACAATTCAAGTTAGCTATTCTCAAGTAACAAAATATGCATCTTTGTGGTACGAGAATCTCAAGAAACAAAGGAAGCGTGACGGAAAATCAAAACTTAATTCTTGGGTTAAGTTGAAGAAGCACCTAATGAAACGATTCCTACCTAAGGATTATAATCAAGAAAACTACCTTAAGTTACAATCCCTAACTCAAGGAGGGATGACCGTGAATGACTATATTAAGGAGTTTGAAAGGATGTCCATTGTATGTGATCTAGAAGAGAAGGAGGAACTAAGAGTAGCTAGGTTTATTAAGGGTTTAACACCAACCCTATCATCTAGTGTCGAGGTTCAAAACTATGATGGGTTTAATGATGTATGTCGGATAGCCCTAAGAATCGAGAAACACAACAAGAATCGTAAGACCTATAAATCGAGAGGTATGACCCAAGGAGAGGGTTCGAGTAACCAAGCTATCCCAACCATGTAACACCCCGATTTATTCAAGAGCCTTTAGCAAGACATTCTCGAATGAATAGAGCTGTTACCATCTCGGAAAGTCCGAGGTAGTGAATAACAAAGTAAAACAATACAAAGTACTTTATAAAACCCGATAAAAATTAAACTTTTGTTATTACAGAGATTACATTGAAGATAAAAGCATAACTGACGACTACTTTATATATGATGTAGATCTAAGTCGGTCTCAAGTCCGCATCTCACATTCCCGTCCCAGCTCCTGGTTCGTCTGTCTCTTTCCTGTAGAATCTACTCCACATTCCGGATCATCGTAGGTGTCACACGAATACACAGGGTCAACCGCGAGGTTGAGTAGGTAAAAAAACAGATAAGACATAATTACAATAGAACAGTATCCTCCTCCACCTCCATATCATCCAATCAACCACTTCACCTCCATCACACCACACCTCCTTCACACCACACCTCCCATCACACCACACCTCCCATCACACCACACCTCCCATGGCCATATCACAAGTCCCATATCACAAGTCCCATATCACAAGACCCATTTCACAAGACCCGTTCTCCACGATAATCAATAATAATCAATAAATCATAATATCCACAATTAAATATATCATTCATACCATTTGTATCCTCATGTCAAATCACAATCATAGACATAAGTATTCCCCTACCTCAATTGCAGAAGGACAACCGAACCGTCGCTAGAAATATTCCACCTGGAACTCGGATCCTATACATAGTACTTAATATTAAATTCTACCCGAACAACCAAGCATCACTAAAATTACTTGACCATGCTCATAGCTATATACTAAATACACACTTATAGACATGCTCATTTAACTTACTAATTATAAACTTACCATTTATAGATATACCAATTATAGCAGGAAATCAAATCACCAATTATTATTAAATGTATGACAATAACAATATACGTAATTAGTAGCCATCACAATAATAATTTATAATATTAATAACCATAACTTACAAATATTATGATTAATAACAACAACATATATAACATATTAATGTTAAACACTACTTACTAATTATTAGCAAGAAATTCAACGACCAAATATTACTAGATTAACAAAAATAACAATATGAGTAATTAATGATAAAACAATGTTCACTAACAAGTACATCAACCATAACAATTGCTAACATAGATTATAACACTAATAATATCACTAATCATACCATTAGTAATATTAATAACAATAATAATAATAACTAATAAAAAAGATAATAATAAAAATAAGAATAAGAATAATAGATAACTCAACTAACAACAATCTCCTTGCCAATGATCCAAGGATCAAACCCCACGACTCACGACTCCCAACCAACAGCCCATAAACTGACCTCGCGTACACTCATACTCACGCCCCTACCAGCACCAATCTGGCCACCCACGGCTTCCACCACCACCCTC
Source organism: Silene conica (assembly GCA_029255685.2). NCBI lineage: Eukaryota > Viridiplantae > Streptophyta > Magnoliopsida > Caryophyllales > Caryophyllaceae > Silene > Silene conica. The sequence continues at coordinate 48,814,052 of CM055318.2, read as the reverse complement.
ATGATCTCACCTGCACTACCCTCTACCCCTACCATACGTTGGACACCGCCAGAGGCCATCACATCCACCACCACGATCACCCTAAAACCACCTGTACACAAGGTTGCACGAAAACGGACACGGACACGGACACGGACACGACACGGACACGGGACACGGCACTCCGATTTTTTTAGGACACGGGACACGGCAAAAAAAGAGTCAATATACATATTAAAATAAAGGTAATTTAAAGTTCATTACAACCAATATCTAAACTTTGATCGTTTAAAGATAAAAAAAGTCATAAAACGACAACCAATACTAATGTCTTGTACGTCAAAATTAAATATGTCTTACAAAATAGAAAGTAAAAATTACAACCGATATTTAAATAAACAATCAAGTCTTACAAAATAAATAAAAAACATGAATGGTTTAAAGTTCCAAATTACAAACAACACTTGAATCCATATTAATCGAAGCGAATATCGTCTGCAAAATATAAATCGAAACAACAATAACAACCGTCTGAAACTAATCCAAATAAAAAATACGACATTCTGAAACTAATCCAAACAGAAACTAATCCAAACAACAACCAGAAACTAATCCAAGCCTATGTGTTATTCTGAAACAACGCATAAGAAGCAATAAAGATATAAAGGGACTGTATAATCAGAGGAAAACATGAAACCAAATCGAAACAACAAACAGAATAAAGTTGCTGATGGGGAGGCAAAGTGGAGGCCATGACCAATATTACATAACCCCAACATGACCACACTGGAAAACCATGACCAATATTACATGACCCCAAATCGAGTTCATCCAATTGAAATGGGGGAAGACAGTTGCTGATGCTATTCTACTACTTGTTTTCGTCAGTCGTCACATGGTCGTTTCTTTTAATTTTATTTGAATAATAAATAAGAAATTAGGGGACGGAATTACCTGAACTATGGCGAGGCAAAGTGGAGGGGACGACCGGCGAGGCAAAGTAGGGGCGGCCGGCGAGGGGAGGGACGCTATTTGTCGATGTAGGTGAGGTGTGAGGAAGATGAACTGATGTTTACAATTAGAAATTAGGTTTGTCGATGTTTAGAATTAGGTTGAGGTTTGTTTTAGCCGTGTCCCACCAAAACGGGCCGTGTCCCAGCGATATAAACCGTGTCCGACACGCTTGGTTCAAAAAAAAAACCGGCGACACGGTTTTTGAGGTGTCCGACACGTTTGGAGCCGTGTCCCCCGCGTGTCCGTGTCCGACACGTGTCGGACACGCGGAGAGGAAAATTCTGCCGTTTCCGTGCTTCTTAGCCTGTACACAACTAACATCTGTTCCGGTTTCAGCATTTATTTCAACACCCTCTTCTCCACGCTCCTCTCTCTCTCTCCACCGTGACCCACACCACCTCCGGCCACCACCATTGTCACCACTGACTCACGGTGGTTCCAGAGGTGGTCATCTCCCTGCCTGGTTCTCCCTATTCCCACCACACAGACGTACCAAACCCAACAACCCACACGCAACCTCCCCCTGTTTCGAATTACCGACTATTATAGCCACCACCACGAGACCCACTGCCAACGCCAACTCCAGGCACCATAACCACCGTGACAAGCCCCACTCCAACCCCTGACTACCATAAATCCAGTACCTCAATACCCATAACCATACGTGCCCATAGACTGCATCGAAAACACACACGACTTACCCGCGTTCAAGCACTCTGTTTTGCTACTCTCAAACGATGACTCTGACACAAGCGACAACACGCCATATTCGACGGCCAACGGAGGTCAACGACGACCCTATCACGACCCACACATAATTAACAAATATCATAGATTAATTATATGCTCAAAACAGGAATCTTTAAGCGTGTATACTAGCCAGATTACACACGAAAACTGCCAAGGAAGGACAGGAAAACGAAAGGAACGATGGGCATACGTTATTGCTCTAGCAAACGAACCACCCTATGGCTCCTAAACCACCGCGACCAACCCTCCTTGCTACTCTCAGATGTGGCGGCAGGGACTATTGTGGGTGTGTGAGTGTTGCTAGGTCAAGAGTAGGGTTTAAGGTCACGTTAGATATGACGGCAGGAGGAAGTAATCTGGTGTTTTGTTTTTTTTTCTCTTTTGTGTTAAGTATGGTATATGGGCCATGGGGTTGCACGCATTCCAAGGCCCAGCGGCATCATTTAAACACGGTCTTACTACTAAACACTTATTCGGTAAAACTGATTCGATACTGATTCGATAACTAAACTATCGAATACACACGTTCAAATAATTATCAACACGTCAAAATAATTATAAGATATTAAAATAAAATACAACAAAATACAGAGTATTACAGTCTTCCCCCCTTAAAATGAACTTCGTCCCGAAGTTCACCACCCCATAACGGTAAGGGAAACACTTAGCAAGCATGAACAAACACAAGTGACGCTTAAGAAATGCGAGAGGTTACATTCTATCCTCCTAAAAAAAACTTTGTCCCCAAAGTTTAACACATAACTGCAACACATGATACTTCAACAATCACGATATAGTGCATAACATACGCAGCAGGGTTATCAAGTATATTCAAATAGTACGACATACCATTTAGTCATGTCATAACAACTAGCCATATCATAATTCATTAAGATTTTACAATCATATCCTTCTTAAAACATGGTTACGTCCCCGTAACCCCATAAACATTCTAACACAGTACTCCGTCCCACTCATTACTTACTCTCATAAAATCTAACTCTAAGTAACCAAGTATCGTACTCATCGTCGCATCTAAGACCAAAGACAAGGGGTGAGTGAACTGGGGAAGTAAAACCGCTGACACGGCTGTCGCAACCCTATCAAAGATAACCAACTGGCCTAACTAATGTAGCAAGGAAGTCGGGATCGTATCCACAGGGAGACTAATATGAATTCTAAAAGCTAAACTAAAATCCGTCAAGGTAACCAAAATTGGGGGTTTTGTTTGTTGTTTTGACTAAACTAAAAGTAGTGAAGGAAAAAGAGAAATAAAGAGCGTAAAAGATATGAGAATAAAATAAGATAAAGAGAAACTAGGACAGTCGGTTCACCAATGAAGGTATAACGGATAAGGACTAGGTTGCAGATCGGTCACTGATAAAAGTCTAAGGGGCAGTGAAAAGGTCCTCTCAGATCGCTATTCGCCCTAAAATGCTTCTAGCGGGCTCTCGCAACTTACTAGGGCACTCTAATGTTTATGACAGGTCTAACCCTCACCAGGCTCTCGATCTTAGGTCGGGGTTTACCAAACAAATAATTAGCTACGTCGACTTAACCAATTAAAAGCAATAAAATGTCATAAATAGCAACAAAGGCAAAGATTAATAACCGATCTAGCCTAGTCAAGTATCGTCACAATTTCATTGGATCCCCTATATCCTAGTCAAGGGAGTTAGCTATTCATGATGGGATTGACAATAAGGGAAATCAAAATACATACGGAATATAACATGTTCGCATGAAAAATAAGAATTAAAGAGACAGAAAGATGAAGCAAGGAGTAAAGAGAAATAAAAATAAGAACAACCGTGAGAAAATGGATTACCAAGTATTAAAAATGTGGCAGAGAGAAAATTCCAAAAAGCTAGATCTCTAAAAATCAGAGAGCATTTCTTGATTCAGTTACCAGGGTAAAAAGAAGTGTAGAAAGTAGAATGACCTAAAGAGTACATAGTGCAGCGTTTTTATACTCAAGCCCAACAAAAGAAAATAAAAAAAAGGAAACCTAATTAACTTAAAAACCAAAGAAAGAAAATCTGTTCCGCGTATCAGGCATGTCGATCGACACACCCAATTCCTCCAAATCAAGCTTTTCCTGTGACGATGCTCCTCTGTCGATCGGCAAAGGCCTCACATGTCGATCGACATTAAACTTGTGTCGATCGACACACTATTAAAGCTTCAAAGAACTAATCTCCTGTGACGACTGCTGCATGACGATCGGCATAACTTTCACTGTCGATCGACATAACTGACTGCGTCGATCGACACGGCATGACATGTCCAATTATGCTCATAAATCCGTAGAACCTGAAAAGCCACACAATTCACCAGTAGCGAGAATTTGGAGGGAAAAACAGCACAAAAGACTTGATAACACATGAAAATGCGCGCCGCGAGAAAGGAAAAACTATGCATAAACTGCGCGCATCAAACCTCCCCAAACCAAGCTCTTGCTTGTCCCCAAGCAAGCATCAAGAACAACAGAGGTGAGGACTATGGAACGGCATGCGACTCAGAGCGAACTATACAGATAACTCGTCCAAGTTAATTTCAGCGCAATTAGTGACAACCCAACCTATGAACACAAAATCACCTGCAAACGAGTATGACTAATGACCAAAAATTACCGAACTGTTGACCTTGAAAGACTTATCTATGTCGGACTCTCTCGGGCCGCTCATCACTCATTCAAAGCATAAGGTGAGTAAAAATTTTTGTAAGAGAGACAAGAAATTTAGACGCTCACCTAACTCGACCTGCAAGAACATGCATGCAATGTAACATGATAAATATCTCTAGCAACCGTACACATACACTCCAACCAAACGAGGTCCATACACATGCCGAGGACTTACACAAAACTGCGAGGTGAGGTAAACGGGTAAGAAGGGGCAAAACGATTTGGATATGTGGAGGTGGAAGTCAAGCTAGTACCGAAAATGTCCAAAGGTCACAAGGTTCCACTTCTAAACCGTCTTCAAACATTAAACACAAAGCCGATTATGGCATAAGCTCCTTTCCAACTATGAAAAACTCCTTATATAATATAAAAATCAGCATAGGAGTCAACTCACTTATCATTTTTTCTCTTTCCATCTTTCATTTTCTCCCTTTTTCTCTTTATTATTTTTTTTTTTTCTTCTGTTTCTCTGTTTTTTTTTCTTTTCAACACAAACTCCATTCATTTTTATTTTTTTTTATTTTTTTATTTTTTTCATTTTTCATCTTTCATTTTCTCCCTTTTTCTTGTACTCCTTCCTTACAACACAGAAACATTTCTTTCCTTTATCCTCATGAGTTCACCACATCACGACTTCTGAACTTACATGTAGACTAGCTTGACAAAGGTAGGCTAAATAGGAATTTAGTCGATTAAAAGGTCAAAACAAGGCAATTTTGGCTAATGTGAGGCTAAAAGGATAAATGTAAAGGAAGGGTCGCCTCTCCACATGTGTCACCACCACAAACCCGAGTGCATATAGGCAAAAGAGATAGATTTCATGCTTATGCAGTTTGATGTTACATGCCTTGCAAGGAGTACTACTCACATCCTAGATGAAACCAATCGTGAATGTCATTGGTTTATGGAAGCTCTATACCTTAGAATGTTTAAGTAGGTTGCCAACATAAGTCAAATCCACACGTTCGGTAAAATTTGTCAAAAACTCGTAGACTATGCAGATGATTTCTGTTCGAAAGATAGGTGTCACAAAAGCACGACTTGGACGAGATAGCAAGAGTATAAAGGCAAAAATCATCATAGTTACATAACCATTCCGACCGACTCAACCTAAAGGCTAACCTAAAAAAGGAAAAAGAAAAAGAAAGAAAAAAAAAAAAAAAAAAAAAAAAGAAAGAAAAACAAACCGACATAGGTTATGTATACCCTCCCCAAACCAAATCATACAATGTCCTCATTGTACTCAGCATACAAGCAACAGCAGCAGATATGCAAGGGGAAAAAGCAAAATAACGACGAAAAAAAAAGGAAAACTTACAACCTATATACAAAGCCTCCCCAAACCAGCCCAAACTAGGGGAGCGGCCGCTAGTCTGACCCCGTGTATTCTGGGTCGTCATCATCCGCATCATCATGGTCCTCCGCCTCATCATCTGCCTCAGCCTCACTTGTTCTCTCCTCGTTATGGACACGCCTATTCTGGGTAGGACTAGGAGGGTATCCTCCAGCTGGGTATCGGAACCAAGAAGGGTGTACCACATCGGGGGCAATGTTGCCTTCCTTGACATTGGCGTTATAACTGTGGTAGGCGAAAAGTGACTGGTCGATCCGCGCCTGTCTAATGTCCCTGCACATCTCAAGAAGCAAATGGTCACGTGCCTCCTGGTTCATTACCGGAGGAGGCACAAAAGGTGGGATAGGGACATAATTAGCCGGGTACTTAAGACGCGGTCGAGTCTCAGAGGTAGAAGGTTCGGGTGTCAAAGTCACGGGAGGAACCACGGGATGGGGCAAACTACCGAAAGGTTGGCCTAGCTCCGTGGTGGACCCCGACGAAAACTGCCCGGATGACAGTTTATAAGAAGGGGTCGGAGGCTTAGGTTGCCTAGGGTGGACGGATGAGTCAAACTTCGGCATAGGTGAAAGAGGAGGCAGACTGGCGAAAGGCACTCGGACCGGTGAAGCGCCCTCGACTTTCCACTGTAAGAACGGCTTAGTTTCCAACCAATGAGCATTTGCCATGTACTTCGTGTTAAGTAAACGACTAGCAGCTAAACTGGTTGGGTTAGTCGGACCCAAGGGGACTAAATGGGAGGGTGGAAAACCAGGCACGAGACGACGGGCAAGGTGACTGATCACGCCACCACAATGAATAAACTTCAAGTTAGTGGCGCTCTCAAGATGTTCTGCGACTAATTCAGCCACATTTAAAACAAAAGGGTCCTTTTGGTCGATGTTCAGATACCCTGCCACCATCTCTAGCTCCTGAACGGTCAAATTATTTGGTTCCTTTCGACCGAAAATAGTGCTCCCCACAAGACGAAACCAATAACGAAGGGGGGGGGGTGGTCTATATCATTGCCCTTCGGGCGGCCACGAAGGTTAGTAGACATTGATTTTCTAAGAAGTAAAGGGAGCCCATCTCTTGGGGCACTTCTACTACCGACGTTAGCCAACCCAAGGTAAGCCCCTAACTCTGTCAAGGTCAGCCTATAACTGCAGTTAAGGAGGCGGAAAGAGACAAGGCCCTCCTCAATACCTTCATCCTCATCTTCGGGTTCATACACATAACTGCTGAAAAATTCGTAAGTCAAAGATGCATATGTGTACTCAAGCATTTTAATAAGGCCACTAGTTCCGGTTCCCCTAAGTAGACTGACAACTGAGTCATGGACTTCTGCTCCTAAGGATTTTAGTGACACAGCGTCAAAAAAACGGGTAGGAATGATGGTACGAGTACGAAGTTCATCAAACCTGTCTCGTTGCTCTTGTGAAACGAAAACCACACTTGGAAAGCCGTCAATGCTACTGATTTGTGCTCGAGGTACTATCGCCACTTCGGGTTGTTCGCCTGTCCCAATCCCGCTGCTAGGGTCGCTTGTTGGCTTTGACTGCTCACCGCTATCCCCAATATTCATGGTTCTTCGTCGCTTTCCCCTACTATCCATCGTTAATACCTGCAAATTACAATTTTTCGAATTAAAAATCCGAAATTCCAGCACCCAAATTCGCGATGTATCGAATTGAAATGGGGAAAACGGTAGAGTCACGCTCAAACACCATAGGGTTTACGTTGTTGCTTCTTTGTTCTTAATTTGTAATTAAACGACGGAAAGAAACAAGAGAGCAACAAGGGTTTGAAATGAAAAAACAGAACCGCAAAACCCCTAACCCTAAATCGCGAATTTCGCAGTGAATTGAAAATGTCGATTGAAGTGCATAAATCATTAGGATTAACAAGCCCTACCTCTAAATCACAATTAATTTGAAAAAAAAAGTAAGGAAACTTACCAATAAAACCACGAACTGATTTGGGAAAAACGCGAAAACTGGAAACCCTAACCCTAAATCGCGAATTTCAACTCAAATTGGGGGAATGGAAGTGATGATGCGGGCAATAAAGGATTGAAACGAAGAAAAACAAAAGGATTTGCAGTAGGGGATGGGGGAAAAATATAAACGAGAATGAGAAGGTGAAATGGAAACTGAAGAGAGAAAAGGGGAATTTGCGTTTCTTAATCAAAGAGGTTGTCAACAATAGGCGTGTCGATCGACACATTATACATATGTCGATCGACACGAAGCAAAGTCTGAGGAAAACGAAAAGGAACCCCTGTGTCGACGGTTCTCTTTTATTGTCGAGTGTGTCACTTATGTCGATCGACATATGTATAATGTGTCGATCGACACAAATGAACCTCTTCAAAAACCCTGTGACGATCAAAGCTGTCGACCATCCTCCTCCTTTTTCATTGTCTATCGTCATACTTAGCCAATGTCGATCGACAATGCTAATAAGACGGAATCGTAAGCACAACTTGAGAATAGCATACGACGACCTACGCGGCTGGAAATTCCTCCCTGACATAGCTCAACATGACCTACACAAATCGCATAGAAGCAATAAGTTCCCTAATCCTCACTCACCGAAACGAGAACAAACTAACTAAAAAGCGTTGAAAGAAAGAGAAAAACTTAACTAAAGCATGCAAGGTAAAAGTTTTTACAGACGGGTTGCCTCCCGTTTAGCGCTGGTTTATCAAGGTCCCGCTCGACCTTTGTTACCTCAATGATCAGAGTCGCCGATGGGTTCAAGGTGCAACACCTCAATCACTCCAATTACTTCACCTTGATCACGATAGTGCTTAACTTGATGTCCATTTACCTTAAATCTTTCTCCTGCGGCATTCTCAACTTCCACTGCACCAAACTTAGACACATTAGTGATAGTGAAAGGGCCAGACCATTTAGATTTTAACTTACCTGGAAATAGGCGAAGCCTGGAATTGTATAGTAGCACTTTTTCTCCCACTTTGAAATCACGAATGAGGATTTTCTTATCATGCCACCTCTTTGTCTTCTCTTTGTAGACGCGTGCACTGTCATAGGCATTGAGCCTAAATTCCTCCAGTTCATCAAGCTGCAAAAGTCTCTTTTCACCACTCAACTTAGGATCAAAGTTGAGCTCTTTCACTGCCCACCAAGCCTTGAATTCCAACTCCACAGGTAGATGGCAAGACTTACCATAGACTAGTCGATAAGGTGATGTGCCTATTGGAGTTTTGAAGGCGGTACGGTAGGCCCAGAGGGTATCATCCAACTTCATACTCCAATCCTTCCTTGACTTAGACACTACCTTGGCTAGGATTTCCTTGATCTCCCTATTGGAGACCTCAACCTGCCCGCTAGTTTGGGGATGATATCCCACACCTCGACGATGTGAAACACCATACTTAGTGAAAAGAGTTGACAACTTGTTATCCCTAAAGTGCATGCCACGATCACTTATGACAATACGTGGCACACCAAATCGTGGGAATATGATCTTTTTAAACAAAGACACGACAGTCTTAGCATCACAAGAGACTGAAGCAACGGCCTCTACCCATTTTGACACGTAATCGACAGCTACGAGGATATACCTGTTTCCCTTAGATGACGGGAAAGGACCCTGAAAATCGATTCCCCAAACATCAAAAACCTCAACTTCCAAGATGCCAACCTGAGGCATCTCGTGCCTCCTGGAAATGTTCCAGTGCGTTGACAAGCATCACAAGAGGAAACAAACATTTTAGCATCATAAAACATGGTAGGCCAAAAGAAACCAGATTGAAGTACCTTAGCCACGGTCCGGGATGGACCGTGGTGGCCGCCATAGGAAGAGGAATGACAAGCCTCCAGAATAGCTTTTGTTTCCCACTGTGGGATGCATCTCCTGTACAGTCCATCAGCACATTCTTTGAAAAGGAAAGGGTCATCCCAAAAATAACGCTTCACATCGTGGAGGAATCGCTTTCTCTGTTGAAAACTCAAATCCGGCGGTAGAAGATTACCTACAATAAAGTTGGCAAAGTCAGCATACCAAGGAATCTCAGAAACAGACAAAGCAAGCAAACTCTCGTCAGGAAAGAAATCATTAATAGGAAGAGTGTCTCCCTCATTTTGTAACTCCAATCGAGACAAATGGTCAGCAACAAGGTTTTCAGAACCTTTCTTGTCTCGAATCTCCAAATCAAATTCCTGAATCAGGAGTACCCATCTCAGCAATCGCGGTTTGGCATCCTTCTTCACCAAGAGTTGTTTCAGAGCGGTATGATCGGTGAAGATAATCACTTTTGACCCCAGCAAATATGACCTGAACTTCTCTAACGCATATACCACGGCCAACATTTCTTTTTCTGTGGTACCATACTTGACCTGCGTCTCATCCAATGTCCTACTTGCATAGTAGATTGCACTCAGAGCTTTTCCTTTCCTTTGTCCTAGCACTGCGCCAACCGCGTAATCACTCGCGTCACACATTATCTCAAAAGGAAGCTCCCAATCCGGTGCTTGGATTATGGGCGCGGTGATCAAGGCTTCCTTTAACCTGTTGAAAGCATTAAGGCACTCGTCAGAAAAATCAAAAGACACATCCTTAATCAGCAACCGTGTAAGCGGTTTAGCAATTTTAAAAAAGTCCTTGATAAACCGGCGATAAAATCCGGCATGACCAAGGAAACTTCTAACCCCCTTGACGTTAATGGGAGGGGATAATTGCTCTATCACCTGCACTTTTGCTTTGTCTACCTGTATACCCTTATCTGAAACCAAATGACCAAGAACGACACCCTCGTTCACCATGAAATGACATTTCTCCCAATTCAAAACCAAGTTAACCTCAATGCATCTCTGCAAGATTTTATCAAGGTTAGATAAACAAGAAGAAAAATCAGACCCATACACACTGAAATCATCCATAAAGACTTCCATGATTGACTCGATATACTTGGAAAAAATTCCCATCATGCACCTTTGAAAGGTAGCTGGGGCATTACAGAGACCAAATGGCATCCTGCGATATGCGTAAACACCATAGGGACAAGTAAAAGTCGTCTTTTCTTGGTCATCAGGGTGAATGGGAATCTGAAAGAATCCCGAATACCCATCCAAATAACAGAAAAACTTATGTGATGCCAATCTCTCTAACATCTGGTCAATGAAAGGGAGAGGGAAATGGTCTTTCTTAGTAGCGGTATTCAACTGCCTATAGTCAATACACATCCGCCACCCAGTCACAGTCCTAGTTGGTATTAATTCATTCTTATCATTTCTAATTACAGTAGTCCCTCCTTTCTTAGGAACTACGTGAACTGGGCTTACCCAATTAGAATCAGAAATAGAATAGATTATACCTGCATCCAGAAGTTTCATCACCTCTTTCCTTACCACATCCTGCATATTCTGATTTAGCCGGCGTAAACCTTGCGCACGAGGTTTGTGACCTTCTTCCAGGTTGATTCGATGCATGCAGAAATCAGGACTAATACCTGTCAAGTCATCTAAACTGTATCCCATAGCTTTCTTATTTTTTTTCAAAACAACCAACAAGTCAGCGAGTTGGCCAGCATCAAGTTTAGAACTAACTATGACAGGATATAGTTCAAGATCATCAAGGAAAACATACCTGAGATGGGAAGGGAGGGGTTTGAGTTCTGGTTTTGTTACCTCTGCAGTATAAGAGGTTTCCATTATCGCATCAACCGTCTCACCTTTCTCTAGGGTGTATTGTCTTCCTTTTAATGCCCTCTTCATCATGGTAAAGTCAACCTGCGCATCTTCTGCAAAACTATCAAGAACCATTAGAACTTCTAACGGGTCCCCAATTAGGGAACCCGACCAAAAATCAAACATGGATTCATCAATAATGTCGATGGCATAGCAAGTGTCTTCAAACATAGGTTTAGCTAGTGTGTTAGCTAGATTAAAAGTCACTCTATCATCCCCTACCTCAAGAGTCAAACGCCCCTGTTTGACATCAATAATGGCTCCTGCAGTGTGTAGGAAGGGTCTACCCAAAATTATTGGGATTTGGGTGTCCTCAGCCATATCAAGGACAATGAAATCGACAGGTATAAAGAATTTACCTATCCTAACAGGGACATCCTCTAAAACACCTAGAGGTCTCTTTACTGATCTATCAGCCATTTGAAGAGTCACACTTGTGACTTTGAGACTACCCATGTTCAACTTTTCACAGACCGAATAGGGCATAACAGAAACACTTGCCCCCAAATCACATAAAGCTTTGTCTATTACAAGGGTACCTATAGTAACAGGAATCGAAAAACTACCCGGGTCCTTCAACTTTGGTGGAGATTTGCTTTGTAGGAGTGCACTACACTCTTCGGTAAAAGCAATAGTCTCCACCTCGTTGAAGCTTCTCTTACGAGTCAATATGTCTTTCATAAACTTCGCATAAGAGGGTACCTGAGTGATTAACTCAGTGAAAGGAACGGTTACCTGTAAATTCTTGACGACCTCCATGAACTTACCGAACTGTTGCTCCATTTTCGTGTTCCGTAATCGGCTGGGAAATGGAACTTGAACCACAATTGGTGTCTCTGCAACTTTCTCCTTCCCTTTGGATATCTCAGTTGGTCGATCAGAATCACTGATGACCTTGTTAGCAATCGGAACAGAGTTATTGGTGACGTCAATCGATTTACGAAAATTTGTCTTTCCTTCGGAGGGTAGTGTCGATCGACATGGGTTGGGCGTCGATCGACATGACTCAGGTGTCGATCGACAAGGTTCAGGTGTCGATCGACAAGGGTTTGTCGACCGACACAAAGTGCTCGAACCAGATTCTGTTGCAGAATCATCGATCTCATCCTCAATGTTAACATCTATTTCTTCGACAACGAATTCACCATTTTCCTTAGGCATAGGTGGTCCGTCATAAGAGAGCCCGCTTCGTAAATGAATTGCATTGACCGAATCACGCGGCTTATCGGGTTGAGAAGGTAAGGAACCAGGTTGCCTTGTTGATTGGTTAGATGCCAACTGGGCAACTTGAGTTTCAAGCATCTTGATAGATGCTTCCTTAGCTTGATCACTTTTCATCACATGACCCATAAGGGATTGTAGCATACCCTTCAGCTCTGCAATCTCACCACCGTTTTGAGGAACGGGTTGTTGTGGTTGCGGTGGAAAAGATGGTGGTTTTTGGAACGGTGGTTGTTGGAAAGATTGTTGTTGGTTGGAACGGTGAGGTGGTATGTAAGTGGATTGTTGCGGTGGTGGTAGTGGTGTGGGATTCAAAACATTCTGATTTCGCCAAGAGAAGTTAGGGTGTTCTCTTGTTCTCTCATTGTAGGTGTTAGAAAAAGGACCACTCTGTTTATAGCTTTGAAAAGCTAGAACTTGCTCTTTTTCGGACATACACTCAGCTGCGACATGTCCACCTACTCCACACCGGTCACAAGTTACTTCTTGCTGAACCATAGCATTCACAGTTTGTTGGTTTCCCGAGCCTTGACCCATCTCCAAACGGTCTGTTGGAGATTGTGTCCTCCACATGTAGTGTGATAACGTCATTGAACATACCCTTGTACGGACAAGTGGGAGATTGTTGGGGCTGGTGTCCTTGACAATTAAGTACAATGACTTATTAAATCTCTTCAAGGATCACAAGGGCATACTTATGTATTATTACCAGTTGATCCACGTTTATCAATAACGGTTGGCTTGCTAGATAAGTTTGACGTTATTGTCATACGGATGGCGGTGATCAACTGGTCCCTATACGTCACACCTATAGGACATGTTTGAGAGATGTGAAGGTATGAAAATACAGTCACATTTATGCCGAATATGACTAAACAGTTAGTCAGAGGTATTGACTAATAAATTAGTCAATAAGATGTTGAGATTATTATTTAATACGGATTAAATAATTTTAGCTAATACGGATTACATGATTAATTCGTAAATTAAATATAAACAGTTATATTTAATTAAATATTGTATTCGCGAATTAATATAAACAGTTATATTAATTTAGGTAATTATACAATATCGTATTTTATCAGACCTTTATTAATATATCGACTATGTTAATATCTGATAACATGTTACGATTTATAATTAAATCCCGCAAATAATATTTAGCAAATCGGGTCGAATCACGCAAAGGAATAAGGTAAGAGTGGAAAAAGCCCACCCTCACCTCCAGTCCATTCGGCCGACCCAAATACTACATAAGGAGAGTCCTTCTCCTTATGTCAGAGACTGGTTGTATCATAATCTCAAGAATTAGGGTTTTGAGAACATTCTTTTCCCAAAACTCAGATCTCACATCTAAAACCTCACAAAAGCTCTCCCCATATTGCAAGGCAATTGGAGGGTATTTTCTAGCACACGCGGCATCGTCTCAATCAAAGTCTTGGGTGCAAGTTATAGGAGGGAATTTGCTTTAATTCCTGTTCTTAGGCCATAAGCACAAAGGACCAAAGGTTGACTTCTTTTCATGTTTTGTTTTTCTTATGTCTATAAATCTCAACTGTAATTTTCATTATAATCCTGCAAGTTTAGGGCTAATACATGCTTTATTCCCCACAAGTGGTATCAGAGCCAGGCCATGAAAATTTTACTTTTGTGATTTTCGTAAGTTTGAAAACCTGAAAAATCGTTTTCTGTCGCGGTGTCGGTCGACCGACCTCCTGTAACGGTCGGTCGACCACCTCCAGGCGGCGTCGGTCGATCGACCTCCTGTCACGGTCGGTCGACCACCTCCTGTGAGTTTTCTGTTTTTTTTAAAAAACAGTTTCCTTTATGAGTTTTCGATCTTGTTTTTCGATTCCTGTTTACATATTGTTGATTAATCGATATTCTTGACAATATGTGAACCCTTGTTGATGTTAATTTTGTTTACTTGTTTTAATCAAAATTTAAAAGTAAAAACTTGTTTTAATTTCAAAAGTGCAGCGTTTTGCGTTTTCAGAAATTCGTTTTTACTGTGTTTTGGTCGGTCGACCTAATTAATGGGTCGGTCGACCGGTTCTTCTGTTGCAGGTTTTTTCGTTTTTGGCTGATGGTCGGTCGACCACAGGTACTGGTCGATCGACCACCCCCTGTAACAGAATTTTTTTTTTTTTTTTTTTTATTTTTGAAAATATCATGTTTTTATTTTCACATGGCTTAAAATAATATACTATATACAGAAATAGCATATTATTTAGTGAAACGGTTCACCCTCGTTTGATACATATTATTTTAAAACGGTTTAAGATAATAGGATTATATGTTTGTTAAAATTGGTGATTAAAACGGTATAGTCACTTAATTTTAATCTTAAAAGGTGGTTTGGTATAAATTTATTAATCATAATAACAGTATTATGTCATGTATAAATTGTTTTTAGTTGATGCATTTTATTTATCGTCTTGTGAATGCCTTGAATGCTTTCAATAACGTATTTAATTTTTGCAAACGGTTGTAACTTAGTGTGGCCTTAGAAGATTGTGTCACCGTAATGATGGGACACGATTTTGCTTGTAATTTTGAGATCTTGAATCTCCGTTTTGGGTTTTTGCCATGTAATTACTTTTGTATTTAAATTAGAATGTATCTAGGACTACTTTTGTAATTTAAATTAGTAATTTTGTGAAGACCAAAGACAAGACGGAGACCGGATGCTCACTCCCGCTGCAAGGACCAAGATGGAACATCAAGACAAGCTTCTAGGGTCCAACAGTGGATTCCAAGTTGTTTTATGTTTATTTTGGTAGGATAGGCCACACTAGGACTTTTATTTACGTTTATTGCATTTATCTTTACGCTTTCATCGATAATAGCTTGCATCATATTCCGCCTAAAAACCAAACCACCTATATCATGCCTGAAAACTGACTCATGTAGAGGTTACGCGTTAGTTTTCTGTGACAATACAGATGTCACATGTCAATTTAAAAGCCATCACTTTATTTAATTCATTCACGCAAATGCTAGTTTTTAGTTCACTTAAATATGGATAAATAAGAGTTGATGGGGTCTTCCTCGTATAACCAAAAATTGAGATTAGTCTTTATAAATCAGCCTCCCATGAATCCCTTCTTCGTCGGTAGGCATAATATGACCCCTTCTACGTCGGGTAAGTGGGAACAGATGATTTATTTTATCTCAACATCATGGTCACTCGATAATATTCCAGTGACTGAGATGGACTAATAGATAGGATTTACGGAAATCTATCGACCAAGAGTTCCAACGATTGGAATAAGCCAAACTGTGGGCTTATCAATATACGGAAATTGAGTCTTGGGATCGTTTATATAATTCTTGAGGGAGATCAATTATATAAATGCATGAGTCTACGAGTTTAAATTCAATTTAATATAGACTTAAATCACAACAATAAGTTGCTTATATGGTTTTGTTTTATCTTCTTTTCAGTGTAGAACACGTTCATTAAAACTGCTGTAAAACTAAAATGGCTGGTGAAGACCCAATGCCAAGTGCCAAGCTAGCACGTGAATCCTGGCTAAAAGCCTTCATGGACTCCATGAATCAGTCTACTAGACTGAGGAATGATGGGTCAAACTTCTCTGACTGGGAGGCAGCACTACGGAATGCTGCCATTGCTGACGGAAAGCTCAAGTTCTTAACTGAGCCCATTCCGCCACACCCAGGAACTGGAGCTAGAGCCAACGAAATTCGCGCTCATAGCGATTTCGTTATGGAAGCGGGTGCGATAAAGAACGTACTCATCTATGCAATGGAATCCAATTTGCAAAGACGCTTCATAACCCATGGTGCAAACAAGATTTTCACCACGCTCACTAACGAATTCTCCAAGGCTCCGAGAATCGTTTCTTATGAGCATACCTGTCGCTTCTTTGAGGCGAAACTCCAGAAGGGCCAAGCTGTTAGCCCACATATTCTCAACATGATTGAGAATATCGAGAAACTGGAGTCCCTAAACTGCAAGATCAGTGAGAACATCATCGTTGATCGTATGCTTCATTCGCTTCATGATGGGTTCGCCCTCTTTAGGGCCAACTACTACATGAACGACATGAAGAAGACTCCTCATGAGCTCCACTCCCTTCTCGTACAGACTGAGAAGGATCTAAAGTTGAGTGGGAGTCTAAAGCAGGATGTTCTCATGATCTCCAATAAGGGAAAAGGTAAAGGGAAGGCTAAAGCTCAGGGCAACCTAGCAGTAGGTAAGCCCAGGTTCAAGAAACCAGGATTTGCTAAGAGTGGGCCTGGTGAGTCGAGCAACTCACAGGGCAAGACTAAGAGCAAGGATACTAGCATGGAATGTCACCATTGCCACAAGACTGGGCATTGGAGGCGCTCATGCCCCGTGTATCGCGAGGACATTAAGGCAGGCCGCGTTACCCCTGTTGGTATGTCTTCTTCTTCTTTTATTCACATGATTGAGATTAACCACGCAAGTTGCGGAACTTGGGTACTTGATACTGGTTGTGGTTCTCATCTATGTAATCATGTGCAGGGCCTCCGAAACCAAGAACCCCTAATCAAGGGTGAGGTGGACCTGCGTGTCGGGAATGGAGCACGTGTGGCTGCAGTCTCGAAGGGAACATACGTAATCCAGCTTCCAAGTGGATTCGAGTTATTTTTATATAACTGTTATTATGTTCCTAGTTTGTCCAAAAACATTATTTCAGTTTCTGCACTTGACAAACTCGGCTTTTCATTTGTAATAGAGAATAATAGCTGTATTTTCTCCTTACACAATATGATTTATGGCAAGGCAGTTTCCATGAATGGAATTTATGTTTTAGATCAAACCACAGAGATATTACATGTGAATAATAAAAGATTAAAGGTAGGTGACAAAGATCAAACTTACCTATGGCATTGTCGTATGGGACACATAAATGAGAAACGCGTAAAACAGCTCATACAGAATGGAGCTATATCGCCCTTTGATTTCGAATCATATGGCACGTGTGAATCATGTCTCATCGGCAAAATGACTCGTATTTCATTCAAAGGTGTTGGAATGCGCGCTGCCGACCTATTAGGACTCATACATACGGACGTATGTGGCCCTATGTCGATCAACGCACGAGAAGGCTATAGGTATTTCATCACTTTCACGGATGATTTGAGTAGATATGGCTATGTCTACTTGATGAAACATAAAAGTGAATCCTTTGACAAGTTCAAAGAATACCAGAGTAGGGTACAGAACCAGCTGGGTAGAAAGATTAAAGCACTACGTTCAGATCGTGGTGGTGAGTATCTTTCACACGAGTTTGATCAACACCTAAAAGACTGTGGGATCGTGCTACAGTTGACTCCACCTGGAACACCACAATTAAATGGTGTGTCCGAACGGAGAAATCGAACTTTACTTGATATGGTTCGATCCATGATGAGTCACACCGTTGTGCCTGATTCATTGTGGGGCTATGCTCTTTTGTCAGCCGCTCTAATACTTAACCGAAGTCCGTCTAAAGCTGTTGACAAGACTCCATTCGAGTTATGGAAGGGAACGGTCCCTAACTTGTCCTTTATTCGGGTTTGGGGTGTTGGGAAATGTGTCCTCAACAATAAGTGCGATCACGTAATTAAATCTCATAACAAGAATGCGCAAGGGATGATACGAATTATTAGTCAACTGACCAACATTAATCGGTAATGATTGGCTAGCTAGAGTTTGACATTACTGTCGTGTGACGGTGATGGTCAGTTGATCCCTTTAGGTCACACCTTTAGGACAATTCCCTTAATTGATAAAGTGATCAAATGTATATTGATACGATTTGATCATATTCCTTAAACTCGTATATCGAGAAATTAGAGGTTAAATCTTAATGTAAGATTTATGTTTAAAATTGAAACGTGTCAATTGTTAAACATTAAACGATATTTTATTATATCGTTATTAGAATGAATTGGGATAAAATTAATACAAAGGTTGTAAATCGTATTGACGATAAAATATTATTTTACAATGGTAATTTCGAATTACTTGTTAATTAAATAAATATGATTTATTTAATTATGCATAATGTTTATGGGATAAATATTTACATATTTCAAATGTACTAAAATATTTTATATCTAAATGACATGTGAGATGTCACACTTTATACAATTGTACATTTGACAAATTGTAAAATAAAGTCCATAATATGGACTATGTGGCACGGTTGAGTGGGGTTAGTTGTGTGGGTGATTAGTGTATTTAACACACTACAATGATTATGTTAGACATAATCCTTGAGTCCCCAACCTAGTTTAACACCCTAGTGTCTTGAGAACACAACATGTTCCCTCTTTGACACTCCCTAAGCCGGCTACCCCCTTCCCAAGTGAGCATGCTTAAGTTAGTTTATGTGATAATTAAGAAGCATGCTCATCATATATATATGAGGATATATCATATTCATTCTCTTCTTCCTCTCTTCTTCTAACCCTAGCCGAAACACACACTAGTGAGAAGAGATTGTTTGAACCTCTATTAGTTATTATAAGATAATAAAAATTTATACTAAAAGTAGTATTCATATACATTTCTAATAAGAGTGATTAGAAATAGTTTAAGGAAGAAAACCGATTCCTAGTCTAGCATACAAAGTTTCGGTTCATTGGGGTTTGTCTTGGTGCATCCGGAGGAGGTATTCTATATTGGGTACTCGGAGGATCATCCTTGCAATATTTGGACCGAGTGTAAGAACACGGTTTTCTCCTCTTTCCGCATTTTATTAGCATGCATAAGATCATAATAAACGAGTTTATTATCTTGTTAATTAAAGGTTAATTAAAAGGTTTGTTAGTATGACTAAATTAGTTTATGAGCAACTACTTAAACCTAACAATTGGTATCAGAGCAAAATGGTTGTTTGCATGCTTTCCGTTTCGTTTTTTACGGAGTTATTATGATAACAAAAATAAAACTTGAATTTTCGTATGATATAAGATATGGACGAAATTATTTTAGCATGATACCTACTGTTTTCTAATATGATTTAGAAGATTTGGAATATATTTTGCATGAATATTGATCATTGGTATTTTGATTTCGGTTTTTAATACGTTTTAATGGTTAAAAATGATTAATTTTGGGAAAAATAGTTAAAATTAACTTCTGGCCGAGATTTTTCAGTATGATATCACATGTATTTTCTATAATATGAATATGAATTTTCGTAAATTATAGACCTTTAAATCGTGTGATATGAATTTTAATGGTTAAAATGCAATAAGATGAATAAAAATGGGTTAAAATAGTTATATTATGAATTTGACTATAAAAATTTATGAGGATGTCACATGCAATATTTAAAATTTATGTTGAATTTTCCAGAAATTTATCTTAAATATTGCAATATTATAGATTTTTAATGTAAAAATCGGGTAATTAGTGACATAATTTCGACTTTAATAGTTTAAGTTGGAATTTGGCCATAAAAATTTAACACGATGTCATATATATTATTTCCAGCATGTATAAAATTTTCGAGAATTTTATCTTATTTTATGCTTGAGAAATAATTTTAAATGTTAAAATCGTATGATATATGACGTAAATCGTTAAAATTTGCAAATGTTGTTAATAATGGCCGAAAATGTAACCCATATTAGTCATATGTGATATGTTCATCATGAAAATTTTCTTGGAAGCCTAAAGTTTCAGATTTGATTTGTATTGATTTAATTTTGTTTTGTTAAAAGTAGCATTTAAAATTAAATTAAAAGGAGGCATGCTTTAAAATTTCGGCTATGGGGCAATGTGCCATTTAATTTTCTGTCCATCTTGTGTTCTTAAAATGTTTTGGAAGGTATAAAAATATTATTAGTATTTAATTTGCATTTATGAAGTTAATTATTGAATTTTCCGATTTAAATTGCTCGTTTTACGTGTTATTTTCGAAATAATAATAAAACCGTATAAAATACTAATATTTTAACTTTCTGAAAATTTTAAGAACATTCTGGATTTTTCAAAATTTGAATTTTGAATTTTCGAAATTCTAATGCCTCTTTTGAATTTTATATTATTTTTCCCGAAAAACCGAGTAATACCGATCAATATTAAAATATATTAAGTTAATTCATGTTCAAAGTTTGAGTAAGACTAAATTTTGAATCCTATACGAGTTAGGATGATTAACTTAAGGATGAAAACCGTTTCATTTAATGCATAGTGTTGTTAAACGTTAAAACACGCAATTCCATAAAAACCGAAGTTTACGATAACTATTTAAATAAGTGTTTTAAATAGGACGATTTGGCTTAGGATTTGCATGTTAATTCATATTTATTTAAGCATTGCATATTTATATTATGAATGTCATGATTTATTTTTACGTAATTTTGGGAATTATGTAATTTACTTAGTATGGCCTAGTTTTTAATCGGTATTTCCCGTAATGTAAGGGGTTACCGATTCGGTTGTAATTTTGTGATCTCGTATCACCCAATTGTAATTTATTTCTATTTTATAATGTATAAAGTAGACTAGAAAAGTTGTAATTTTGTAAAATCCGGAGTTCCTTGAAGACGGTGCCATTCGGAAAGGAGTTCCGATCAAGACGGTGTTTACCTCGAAATGCGTGCCGCGTGAAGTTCAAGGGACCAAAGGAGTTGGTTTCCGAATTTGTACTTTATTATTTCTTTTCTAGGAAAGGCCATACTAGGGTTTATTTATGCTTTTATTTTGCTTTTTATATGTTTGCATGCATAGCCAAATCGTCATACATCGTATCATGCATGTTTCGACCTAGTCGACCAAGTCTTTTATTTTATCGATAATTCACCGACTTAGTTCACTTAAACGGAGATAGATAAATAATTGACTAGATCTCTTACATATTAATATTGAGACTTAGCCTTACCAAATAGTACGGACCCATGAATCCCTTCTTCACAAGGACGTAGGCTCGGCTATACCGGGGTACTAAAATTGTCACGTTGGGTAAGTGGGGTAATAAGATTACACCTTGAAATTTGGTTGATCTCAACGAAAGTATTCGTAACCGTAGTTGCAATAAGTTCGGGCTAAAGATAATTTTAAGAAAATTGTCGACCGAGAGTTCTAAGAGTAGAACCGATTAAAGAGTTAATCCACCAAATTATACCGATACGGGTTGAATCGGCTACACCGTGCCCGGATTAGTATGGGTTTGGGTCTCGGGATTGTTTACTTAATTGGGTAAGAGATCATTAAGTAAATACATAACTAAACTTAAAGTTTTTAGTTTAAATTATGAATTTGTAAATGATGTTGTTTTTCCTTTTATTGTAGTTTTAATTTTCAACATCGACTATGGCAACCAACGCTCCACCTCTCACTAACGTATCATGGCTTCGATCCTTTATGGATCGTTGCAAACTCGATAAGCATGGTTCCAATTTTAAGGATTGGGATGCGCAATTGCTTTTGGCCGCTCAAGGTGACGATAAGAGTCGTTACCTATCCGAAGCCGCTCCTCCCGCTCCGACCGCTCGTTCGTCGGTCCAAACTCGTGAGGCCTATGAAGCCTACATGAAAGAGTCCTCCGCTCTTAAAAATGTGCTCATCTTCTCCATGGAGCCGGATCTCCAAAGGAGTATGATTAAGTTGACCACATCATATGAGATATACACCAAGCTTGCGACCATGTTTTCGCAAACTCCAAGGGTGATTCAATATGAGGCGGCTTCCGCCTTCTTTGACATAACCTTCAAGGAAGGGCAAAAGATAAGCCCTCATGTTCTCAAACTAGTTGAGCTCGCGGAGACTCTAAAAGCTCAAAATGTTGATGTTCCCGACTCTCTTATAATTGACCGAGTTCTTCACTCGCTCAATAAGGTTAAAGCGTATGCTCAATTCCGGGTGAATTTCAATATGCGAAACCAAGAGACCTCGTTAGACGAGTTGCATAAGATGCTAGTCCAAGCCGAAAGGGACATGGGACTTCATGAAAGTTCCACCAAAGATGTTTTGAACATCGAAAAGAAGGGAAAAACGAGCTTCAAGAGGAATGCCTCGAAAGGCAAGGGCAAGAAAACGTTCAAGCCCAAAGCGACCAAAGAAAAGACCTTTTCGAAAGGCGCTTCCACCTCGTCTTCAAAAGAGCAAGACAAGTGCCATTATTGCACGAGGATCGGTCATTGGAAGAGAAATTGCCCCAAATACTTAAGCGATCTCAAAAATGGGAAGGCAACCGCCGTAGGTAATAATTCTCGCGTATAATTCATGTCGTTTATCAACTTATGTATAGTGATACAAATGTGTTGATATTTACCCTTTTTAATTGTTTTAAAGGGCCACCCCCGAATAATGATAAGGGCAAGGAGAAGGAAGCTTGAGGTTCCTTACTTGGATGGCTCCGGTAGCATCCAATTGATCGAAGACTTGAAGAGCTAGGCTCTAATTTTCATATAGTCTTCTTTCATATTTTGCATTTATTTATGGAACAATTTAATTTTCTTGTAAGACAAGGATTAAAATCCTAAAACAATGGTTGTAATTTTGGATATTAGTGACTTGGTTTTCAACCCGAGTCACTACTTTTGTTCTCAATCAATGTTTTGATTCATCAAATAAATTGCATACCTTGTTAAAACATGAATAATAGTGATCTAATCACGAAATAAATATTGATACGATCAAGTATAAAAGAATCAAAGAGTTGATTAAAACGGAGAACTACACCCCATGAGATAGATTCAATCAAAATGAGACTATATCAGTTCATTATAAGATTTTCATTTTAAGTGAAAATGAGAATGTATTCATCACACCTATCAAACTTCAAACATTCAAACACATTGGTTGATCGAAATAGCTATCCTTAAACAAGTAAAGGTTATTGTTAGAAGGATAGAGTGGGAGAAAATATTTCGCTCACAAACCAATGATGTGAATAAAGGAGAGATCTTAGAGAAGATTCTTACTTGGGAGTCTTAAGAAGAACCCTAAGTGATTTGAAGAAACTACGGGAGGACACTCGGAGAAAGGTTCTTTGTGTTCATTGTTTCATAGAGAGGAAACAAAGCCCTAAATGATTTGAAGAAACTACGGGAGGACACTCGGAGAAAGGTTCTTTGTGTTCATTGTTTCATAGAGAGGAAACTTGAAACCCCGTATGAAATCATCGGTAGGAAAACGGTTCCTATGTAGTTTGATTTTCGTCTCGAGGAAACGAAGACATGATAAGAAGGTGATGATTGATTGAATGGAAATAGATCACTATGGGGATAGTGATAGTAATAATGATTCAAGTAATAGTTTAACATGCGAGAAATGAAAGGTTCATTTAAGAAATCGAGAGATATTAATTTTAGTGGGAGCGATTTTCATAAAAAGAATTAAGCCTACCATTTAGAGAGAATGGGTGATTCTTTAAATAGTAAAGAATAAGAGGTTTTCAATTCTAGATGATCAAATACTTTATATCATAAGATGATGGAGCTTGATGGGAAGGTTTATTATATGGATAATAAAAGGTCGCCCACTAGAAGTTAGAATGGTTGGATACTTTATTCATAACGATGAATGAAACCATTATCAAATAGCCAAGATGTTTGAAAAATTGTAAGAGTGATGAAATCACTAATAAACTGCAATATAGATTTCAGTACATAGGTGACTATGGAGAGTGAATTTTAATCCCTCCAGTATATCGATACGTCACAAGTTATAGGATAACAGTGGGAGCTTTCCTCCGGAAAGGAAACTCAAAATCTAGAAAGAGTTCTAGATATGTACTCAAATAGAATCATATTATACGGGATAATATGAGAATAAAGGAGACCAAAAGTTGTAAGTTTTGCTATCATGAATAAAGGTTATTCGCAAAACACTAATACAAACAGATGATTGTGCATCAAAATGCAATGTAATAGTGTTGACTATTGTTGCATGACAACATCATTTGAGTTATTAATAACTCAAAGTAAAAGATACTTTGTCAGAATCCAAATGGGTTGTATGAGACAATATTGAACCCCATAAGTGAACTGGATTGACTCAGTATAGCCCCTAGCCGCTTACCTGAGGTGACGTCTCAAAGCGACTAGAGTGTGAGGCGATTGATGGCAAGTTCAAATGCCATAGAGTCATATGTGATGACTAGTCGATCACATAGGCAGACTGTAAGAGACACTCTGTCGGGCAATGTGACCGCTTATAGAGTTCTGGAAATTTTATAGCCGGGTCGTGGCGAGAGCTGCTATAGTATTCTTGTGAGTCAATTCTTTGACTAAAGACTACTCTCCCAAGATGGTACAGTTTAGGCATAACTTTAATCCATTCTCTACGACTTTTCGTAACTGGAGTCAAATGGGATTGTTTTGGGTTGTGACTGACTGTGACTGGTTGAAGGAAGTAGTGCGATAGAAATTGTCCACCCCTTGTCAGGGTTGTTCAAATCTCAGGGCCACTCGAGGAGTAATTAACTGGAAATGCGTGGCCACGCTCGGAAGGTATCTATGGTAGATAATTCCGGTCAGACAGTTATTCTCCAGATCGAGGAAACCATTCATGATATGATCAAATGCAAGAACGACCAGAGAGAGACATCTTGCATTGAGTGGGAGATTGTAATAGGACAAGAGAATTGGTGACGCACACTTGTCGAGGACAAGTGGGAGATTGTTGGGAAATGTGTCCTCAACAATAAGTGCGATCACGTAATTAAATCTCATAACAAGAATGCGCAAGGGATGATACGAATTATTAGTCAACTGACCAACATTAATCGGTAATGATTGGCTAGCTAGAGTTTGACATTACTGTCGTGTGACGGTGATGGTCAGTTGATCCCTTTAGGTCACACCTTTAGGACAATTCCCTTAATTGATAAAGTGATCAAATGTATATTGATACGATTTGATCATATTCCTTAAACTCGTATATCGAGAAATTAGAGGTTAAATCTTAATGTAAGATTTATGTTTAAAATTGAAACGTGTCAATTGTTAAACATTAAACGATATTTTATTATATCGTTATTAGAATGAATTGGGATAAAATTAATACAAAGGTTGTAAATCGTATTGACGATAAAATATTATTTTACAATGGTAATTTCGAATTACTTGTTAATTAAATAAATATGATTTATTTAATTATGCATAATGTTTATGGGATAAATATTTACATATTTCAAATGTACTAAAATATTTTATATCTAAATGACATGTGAGATGTCACACTTTATACAATTGTACATTTGACAAATTGTAAAATAAAGTCCATAATATGGACTATGTGGCACGGTTGAGTGGGGTTAGTTGTGTGGGTGATTAGTGTATTTAACACACTACAATGATTATGTTAGACATAATCCTTGAGTCCCCAACCTAGTTTAACACCCTAGTGTCTTGAGAACACAACATGTTCCCTCTTTGACACTCCCTAAGCCGGCTACCCCCTTCCCAAGTGAGCATGCTTAAGTTAGTTTATGTGATAATTAAGAAGCATGCTCATCATATATATATGAGGATATATCATATTCATTCTCTTCTTCCTCTCTTCTTCTAACCCTAGCCGAAACACACACTAGTGAGAAGAGATTGTTTGAACCTCTATTAGTTATTATAAGATAATAAAAATTTATACTAAAAGTAGTATTCATATACATTTCTAATAAGAGTGATTAGAAATAGTTTAAGGAAGAAAACCGATTCCTAGTCTAGCATACAAAGTTTCGGTTCATTGGGGTTTGTCTTGGTGCATCCGGAGGAGGTATTCTATATTGGGTACTCGGAGGATCATCCTTGCAATATTTGGACCGAGTGTAAGAACACGGTTTTCTCCTCTTTCCGCATTTTATTAGCATGCATAAGATCATAATAAACGAGTTTATTATCTTGTTAATTAAAGGTTAATTAAAAGGTTTGTTAGTATGACTAAATTAGTTTATGAGCAACTACTTAAACCTAACATGGGGCTGCGAGGCTTATGTCAAGTGGAGACACGAGGATAAGCTCGGCCCGCGATCGGTCAAGACATACTTTATAGGCTATCCAAAGGGAACGTTTGGTCATTACTTCTACTCGTCTACCGAACAACGTGTTTTTGTTGCGGCTAGTGCGACGTTCTTAGAGAAAGAATTTCTCGAGAACAAGTCGAGTAATAGAACCTTCGAGTTATCGGAGGTTCAAGAACCAACTACCGAGCAACCATTGGAGGAAACAGTACCTTCAACCGAGGCTGCGGTAGATATCCCTGAGGAACCTAGGAGGTCAGGAAGAGTCTCTATTCCACCGGACAGATACATTGGTATGGTCGAGGAACACGATACAGATGACGTCTTACTCCTAGAGGGTAATGAACCCACAACCTATAAAGGTGCCATGACCAGTTCTGACTCAAAGCTATGGCTAGCAGCCATGCAATCCGAGATGGACTCCATGTATGAGAACAACGTATGGGATCTTGTGGACCTACCTGCAAAGGTACGTCCCCTTCAATGCAAATGGCTTTACAAGATAAAGCATGCCGTGGAAGGACAACAAGATATCCACAAGGCTAGACTAGTTGCTAAAGGTTTCACCCAAGTGCCAGGCTTGCACTATGATGAGATCTTTGCACCCGTAGTCATGCTACGTTCCATTCGGATTATCTTAGCGATCGCCGCATTTCATGACTATGAAATATGGCAAATGGACGTTAAAACCGCCTTCTTAAACGGTTATTTGGAGGAAGAGTTGTACATGGTACAACCCGAGGGTTTTATCGATCCAGCACATCCTAAGAAAGTTTGCAAGCTTAAGCGTTCCATCTATGGACTTAAGCAAGCATCGCGGAGTTGGAATCATCGCTTCGACCAAGTGATAAAAGAGAATGGGTTCATTCGATCAGTCGAGGAACAATGTCTCTATATCAAGTCGAGTGGGAGTAAGATTGTATTCCTAGTACTGTATGTCGATGACATACTCTTGATTGGGAATGACATACCTCTCTTATCTTCGGTTAAAGCATGGTTGAAAAACCATTTCCAGATGAAAGATCTGGGAGAGGCACAAAGAATTTTGGGCATCCGTATCTACAGGGATAGATCACGACGGATGTTGTCTCTCAGTCAAGAGTCTTATATAGAGAAGATTCTGGAGAGATTCAGCATGACGAACTCCAAGAAGGGGTTCCTTCCCATGACTCCTGGGCTTCACTTGAGCAAGACTCAAGAAGCTAAGTCAGTGGAAGAGAAAGAGCGCATGAGTCGGATTCCTTATGCTTCGGCAATAGGATCGATCATGTATGCCATGATATGCACACGTCCTGACATTGCATATGCATTGAGTATGACAAGTCGATTCCAAGCTCATCCAGGTGAACAACACTGGATGGCCGTGAAAAATATTCTTAAGTACCTACGGAGGACTAAAGATTGGGGATTGACTTTTGGAGGCGACTCAACGCTCTGCGCCACGGGTTACGCAGATGCTAGCTTCCAAACAGATCGAGATGACTCGAAATCTCAGTCTGGATTCGTCTTTACTCTCAATGGCGCTGCTATCAGCTGGAAAAGTTCTAAACAGAGTGTTACAGCAGATTCTACGACTGAGTCCGAGTACTATGCCGCCTCAGAAGCAGCTAAGGAAGCAATATGGATGCGTCAATTCTTACAAGGACTTTCAGTAGTGCCTAGTTCGAATGACCCAATCACCGTCTATTGTGACAATAGCGGTGCCATCTTCCAAGCTAAGGAGCATAAGTCTAGCAGCAAGGCTAGGCATGTACAACGGAAAGCTCATCTAATCAGAGATTACGTGGAGCAAAAGGAGATTTTTATTGAAAAGATCGCTACGGATGACAACATAGCCGATCCTCTCACAAAAGCATTACCACGTGATAAGCATGAAGGGCACATTCATTCCATGGGAATTGGATGTGTTCCTAAGTTGTAGTACTCTTTTATGAATTCATGTCATAATTCATTTTCTCGTGTACTCTATTCAACCTTATTGTTATGATATAAAATGTTTTGTTTTTCATGTGGAATTGTACGCCAATTTTGAACACCACAAAGTGAACTGATTAACATTACATCGTTTTGGTCCTTGATTACCCACTTGAGCTGATAACTCAGGTAATCATTTTGTGACGTTGGTTGATGGTGGGTTCAACGAGCCATAAGTCACGCGGCTGACTGACCAATCACAAAGGCGAGTTATACGGATATCTCGTAGGACACCCCGTGACAGCGTTATGGAGTCCTAAGTGTTTTATAACATTGGGTGCCAGGTCGTGGATAGGACCTCCATAGTGTTCCTTAGAGTCGAGTCTTTTGACTTTCAACTGTTTCTTGAGATTAAGACAGATTTTGGGTAACTTTGGTTTCTTTCCCACGGTCACCGTAACAGGGGCCAAGAGGATTTTTTCTAGGTTATTTCATGCTGGGCGATATCGGCAGGATTCGAGTTGAGGGAAATATCCAAACCCTTATCAGGATTTTATCATTTCTCAGGGCCACTCGAGGAGTAGTAACTGAAATGCATGGCCATGCTCGAATACAGATTCGTTTTATCAGTTAAGTTACTCTCTAGTCGGGGAAACCACTCTTGATACAGATCGCTTGTGAGATACGACCTTTGCAAATGCAGATTTGCAAATTGTCTTACATTGAGTGGGAGAAATTTTAAAAGGATATGAGATTCGGTTATCGCACCTACACTTGTACGGACAAGTGGGAGTTTGTTGGAGATTGTGTCCTCCACATGTAGTGTGATAACGTCATTGAACATACCCTTGTACGGACAAGTGGGAGATTGTTGGGGCTGGTGTCCTTGACAATTAAGTACAATGACTTATTAAATCTCTTCAAGGATCACAAGGGCATACTTATGTATTATTACCAGTTGATCCACGTTTATCAATAACGGTTGGCTTGCTAGATAAGTTTGACGTTATTGTCATACGGATGGCGGTGATCAACTGGTCCCTATACGTCACACCTATAGGACATGTTTGAGAGATGTGAAGGTATGAAAATACAGTCACATTTATGCCGAATATGACTAAACAGTTAGTCAGAGGTATTGACTAATAAATTAGTCAATAAGATGTTGAGATTATTATTTAATACGGATTAAATAATTTTAGCTAATACGGATTACATGATTAATTCGTAAATTAAATATAAACAGTTATATTTAATTAAATATTGTATTCGCGAATTAATATAAACAGTTATATTAATTTAGGTAATTATACAATATCGTATTTTATCAGACCTTTATTAATATATCGACTATGTTAATATCTGATAACATGTTACGATTTATAATTAAATCCCGCAAATAATATTTAGCAAATCGGGTCGAATCACGCAAAGGAATAAGGTAAGAGTGGAAAAAGCCCACCCTCACCTCCAGTCCATTCGGCCGACCCAAATACTACATAAGGAGAGTCCTTCTCCTTATGTCAGAGACTGGTTGTATCATAATCTCAAGAATTAGGGTTTTGAGAACATTCTTTTCCCAAAACTCAGATCTCACATCTAAAACCTCACAAAAGCTCTCCCCATATTGCAAGGCAATTGGAGGGTATTTTCTAGCACACGCGGCATCGTCTCAATCAAAGTCTTGGGTGCAAGTTATAGGAGGGAATTTGCTTTAATTCCTGTTCTTAGGCCATAAGCACAAAGGACCAAAGGTTGACTTCTTTTCATGTTTTGTTTTTCTTATGTCTATAAATCTCAACTGTAATTTTCATTATAATCCTGCAAGTTTAGGGCGAATACATGCTTTATTCCCCACACGGTCAAACCTAGCATTCATGGCTTGTAGCTGGGCTACAAGGGCACTGTTGTCATTTCCACCAGCACTCGGCCTAGCACCACCCCTCGGATTCCCATACTCCGCAGTATGAGTTGCCATCTCCTCAATCACATTCCAGCCCTTATCATCATCAACATTCTTTTGAAATCGCCCATTTGATGAGGCATCCAAAATAGCACGATGGTCATCGTACAACCCATTGTAAAATTGGTTGCACAAAAACCATTTCTCGAACCCGTGATGAGGAATAGAGCGGATAAGTTTCTTGAAGCGGACAAATGCCTCGTAAAGGGTCTCGGTAGGTAACTGTTTGAAACTAGTGATTTGCCCCCTTAGGGCATTTGTTCGCTGTGGAGGGTAGTACCTTTTGTAGAAGGCTAGGGCAAGAGAATTCCAGTCAGTCACTCCCGCAGCTTCCTTGTCAAGGTCACGGTACCACTCACGAGCTCCGTCTAACAAGGAGAAGGGAAAAAGAACCTCCTTAACTTGTTCTTGCGTAACTCCAGCGGTGAGTGGTATGGTTGAGCAATAGTCAGTATATGTCTCCATATGCTTTCCGGGGTCTTCGCCGCTCACTCCCCGAAATTGATTTCGCTCCACCAGATTTATGTAAGAGGGGCGAATATCAAAGTTTCCATTAGTAGCAGTAGGGAGTTGAAATCCCTTGGGAATGGAATCGGGTGAGGGCTCGGAATGAGTACACAGTTTCGGCATCGTAACTGGTACAGGAATATCAGCTACGAACTCTGAAGTCTCTTCTGCAAAGGTATCGAACTCGGAGAGTCCTTCTTCGTGAGAATTAGAAAATTCTTCGTAGATGGAATCAAGAGTTTGCAAATCCTCTGCTTGACGTATTTCCTTCCAGAAGTTTCGTAAAGCGCGAAAGGTCTTCTCAGGTTCGGGATCAAACGGTATGAGTTCGGACCTGTTGGACCTGGGCATAAACAGAAACTAAAGGAAAGGATGAGAACTGCCTCAAGGAATTTGAATCCCTCGAGACAAAAGACAAACTAAAATAAAGCAAATAAAATTTCACCGTCTCCCCGGCAACGGCGCCAAAATTTGACACGGCTGTCGCAACCCTATCAAAGATAACCAACTGGCCTAACTAATGTAGCAAGGAAGTCGGGATCGTATCCACAGGGAGACTAATATGAATTCTAAAAGCTAAACTAAAATCCGTCAAGGTAACCAAAATTGGGGGTTTTGTTTGTTGTTTTGACTAAACTAAAAGTAGTGAAGGAAAAAGAGAAATAAAGAGCGTAAAAGATATGAGAATAAAATAAGATAAAGAGAAACTAGGACAGTCGGTTCACCAATGAAGGTATAACGGATAAGGACTAGGTTGCAGATCGGTCACTGATAAAAGTCTAAGGGGCAGTGAAAAGGTCCTCTCAGATCGCTATTCGCCCTAAAATGCTTCTAGCGGGCTCTCGCAACTTACTAGGGCACTCTAATGTTTATGACAGGTCTAACCCTCACCAGGCTCTCGATCTTAGGTCGGGGTTTACCAAACAAATAATTAGCTACGTCGACTTAACCAATTAAAAGCAATAAAATGTCATAAATAGCAACAAAGGCAAAGATTAATAACCGATCTAGCCTAGTCAAGTATCGTCACAATTTCATTGGATCCCCTATATCCTAGTCAAGGGAGTTAGCTATTCATGATGGGATTGACAATAAGGGAAATCAAAATACATACGGAATATAACATGTTCGCAAGAAAAATAAGAATTAAAGAGACAGAAAGATGAAGCAAGGAGTAAAGAGAAATAAAAATAAGAACAACCGTGAGAAAATGGATTACCAAGTATTAAAAATGAGGCAGAGAGAAAATTCCAAAAAGCTAGATCTCTAAAAATCAGAGAGCATTTCTTGATTCAGTTACCAGGGTAAAAAGAAGTGTAGAAAGTAGAATGACCTAAAGAGTACATAGTGCAGCGTTTTTATACTCAAGCCCAACAAAAGAAAATAAAAAAAAGGAAACCTAATTAACTTAAAAACCAAAGAAAGAAAATCTGTTCCGCGTATCAGGCATGTCGATCGACATGGAATTGTGTCGATCGACACACCCAATTCCTCCAAATCAAGCTTTTCCTGTGACGATGCTCCTCTGTCGATCGGCAAAGGCCTCACATGTCGATCGACATTAAACTTGTGTCGATCGACACACTATTAAAGCTTCAAAGAACTAATCTCCTGTGACGACTGCTGCATGACGATCGGCATAACTTTCACTCTCGATCGACATAACTGACTGCGTCGATCGACACGGCATGACATGTCCAATTATGCTCATAAATCCGTAGAACCTGAAAAGCCACACAATTCACCAGTAGCGAGAATTTGGAGGGAAAAACAGCACAAAAGACTTGATAACACATGAAAATGCGCGCCGCGAGAAAGGAAAAACTATGCATAAACTGCGCGCATCAACCGCAATTCAAACTTTCATCTCAATATCGATCTCAGATTCCGAATATAACTCAATAACCAAGGTCACCCTGGACCTTAACACAATATGGCACAACGGCCTAATAACTCATAACTTAACGCCAGTAACAATTCTCATCTCAATTCCAATATCAACATTGTCAGTTATTCCCTTGAAGGGACTGCTCCACTTTTAGAGAGTAAAACTCTAAGCTACTCACCCACGAGTCAAGGTCAAAGAATACAACAACTCGATAAAATACTGAACTGTAATCTCAATACAAAATCATACATGGCCTTTGTTCTAGACTCACG
The DNA here is from genome assembly GCA_029255685.2 of Silene conica. Taxonomy (NCBI): domain Eukaryota; kingdom Viridiplantae; phylum Streptophyta; class Magnoliopsida; order Caryophyllales; family Caryophyllaceae; genus Silene; species Silene conica. The sequence continues at coordinate 48,780,859 of CM055318.2, read as the reverse complement.
AGCAACTCAATCTCCTCAATACTTACCTACCAAGTTTATTGACATACTTGTATATATACCTATCATTCCTCTATTCATAAAACAAGAACGTGTATGCTACAAAACAAGAACTTGTACATAATTCAGACTAAGCAATTACCAAAAGTTTTCCCATCTCACAACAAAAGAATTATCTCATCAATAAAAAAAAAATTTTTTTTTTTTTACTATCAAAATAAAAGACAGCTGCTAAAATTCAACTCAAATCAGTACCCAAGAGAGACTCATATCAATTATCATGTAACATATAACCTCGAGCAATAATAAAGTATTAGGGTCGGTAGAAACGTGTTACGCAGTAAGACAAAACCGGACTAGATAACACTTATATACTCTTGAAATTTATGACAAATTTAATGTACCTACCATAATGTAAACAATCAAGAAGCTTATAGTTCATACTCGACAAATTAAAGGTTTCATGCTCATAATCATATTATAGAAACAAATCATATTTAGGAAAACATAGCGCAAAATTAATGAACGTAATTAAACATGGAACATTGACATATTTCCCAAGACATACATAACTCATTGACTCACAAGATCGTTTAACATTCCCAGATGTCAATTAGTTAACAAAATCACTTAGGTACATTCCCCACCCACTCATGTTACATCATTTATCATGAGGCTATTATTATATATGACTTGTACAATAAGGGTTTTAAACAATGCGCAACAATTAAACATTCAAGCAGGATTTCATCTACACATAGCTACAGAATTGTCATTGCAACCAATCACCATAATTATCAAACATCAAGCTTAAACCTGGTTTATCATTTTGAAAATATTTTGAAATGTTTGAAACATTGAAAGGGTTGTTTGTGACAATATAAATACGTGTCAAAGAAAATTTCACAAGTTACAGCTTAAAACAAGGCTACACGGAGGTATTATGACTCTTCTTTATTAAGTCATTGTTCATCTCACTCATGAATTATGAAAATTTTAACGATATAAGTAAACAATCACAAAGCTAATACTTCCCTAAATCGTATGTCAACAATTAATAACTTACACATCGCGATCAAATTCTAAATATAACAATATGCAATTCACTGTATGGTATAACAATATACTTGTAATAGTTATAAAGACTATAATCACAGGAACTACACAGTGATAAACCATCAACATCCGAAAGAACATCGACAAGATTCACATTATTCAAATCATCACAATTACGTATAACTATTAGATTACTATATCATGCTGATAACTTGACCGGTTAAATTTCATTCTGCCACTTGGCAAGACTCTTCTCGGATAAACATGCTTTTGACATCTCATATGAGTGGCACATAATTATTTTGAGGTCGTAAAACTTGACATATAATTGAAACAATTCTATTCTACACTAACATATAGTGAGGGTTCATACTCATACCATACACCTATTATTCATGTTACTAATGTAATAACGGGATATTACATGGTGATTTTACAGAATTCATATTTGATTAAACTTTTATATTTAAAACTTTACTATTTCAACAATCATACATCACGCAGCAACCCCAAAAAAAAATCATAATTAAATGACCGCTTAGCTATTTTGCAAGCTATTATGGCTTTTAGTAAATATAAGGAATTAACTAATCATAGGAAGAATAATCAAAGGCAAACTGGTAAGGAAACTATTTATAACAATTTTTACAACTCAGTTGGTCTGAACAGAAACTTTACAACAATTAGACATAAAATTTAGGCAACTTGCAAAGATCACTATTAAATAACGACTCGTTAATATTTTACGAGGCTTATCATCTTGAAAACATAAATGAATAATCTAAACAGTGGAGTCTGAATTATGCATAAACAATAACCACGTTTTAAATGATTTCTTTTGCGAAAACATGAGTCGAAGCAGAATTGTACAGTAACAATCTGACCACTGTCACAAAAAGTTTTATTTCTCTCAAAATATAACTCCTATTAACGTGAAATCAAAAGCATTGAAAAACCAACTCAAAAAGTTATCATACATAAAATTTCATACTTAAACATGGTACCCATCTAAGATGGCATCGCGTACAAACAAGGTAACATCCAGGAAACTTATTAAAAACAATTTGGTTCGTTTACAACTTCACATTGCTTCCTCGAAACTCAACCGTTCTTCTTCCGAAACACGTTGACATAAAATTTTTGGAGCATAGACATCACTTGTACCATATTAACATTCATATCTCATTTCAACAATAATTATCATCTAGAACACGGTAACAATTTCGAAACTGAATGTAGGCTCCACTAAATAACTCGATAGTTGTACATGTGTATATAAATAAATTAGTTTCTACCATCATGCAATCGCAACATATTCAAGTATGGAAATATAACTAGGAGTTACTACGATGTATGCAACACATAACTATATACATTCATGGCTTGGGGTGACATATTCCGCATATCACTAGACATGGATTACTATAACATATAATCATAAGGTCAACTGAATTCCTCATCCTTACAAGGAGTTAAACATCAAAATCATATAATAACGATAGTCATTTAATACCAGATAATCGTATGAATATTTCAAAATACCAAACTCAAATGATCACATCACTTTTAAATATCGCTCAACAGTTACTTATCCATATACTTGAAATTTATACTCAACCATCCAGCTCGATTCACATACTAATATCAATCATAATCTCCAATAACATTATTAGATAGCCACAGTTCACATATTACTTACCTCATTCTTCTCCTGTAAGAGTGTTAGTACAAAATATCTAGGTCGCTATACAGTCTACCCCACTCTTCAATTACTCTCATTGGGTAACCGAGACAGAACCGAAAGGGCCCATGGTTTGGTGTGAGGGGGCCCCAAACTCATCCCTTCCCTTTTTGGGGCTCCTATCAGTTTCATCTCGGGGTTCATTTTATTTGACTCTTCCTACGTTCATTATTATTCATTTGGTTCAGGCCTGAGGATCGTTCGCTCTGATACCACTTTGTAACACCCCGATTTATTCAAGAGCCTTTGCAAGACATTCTCGAATGAATAGAGCTGTTACCATCTCGGAAAAGTCCGAGGTAGTGAATAACAAAGTAAAACAATACAAAGTACTTTATAAAACCCGATAAAAATTAAACTTTTGTTATTACAGAGATTACATTGAAGATAAAAGCATAACTGACGACTACTTTATATATGATGTAGATCTAAGTCGGTCTCAAGTCCGCATCTCACATTCCCGTCCCAGCTCCTGGTTCGTCTGTCTCTTTCCTGTAGAATCTACTCCATATTCCGGATCATCGTAGGTGTCACACGAATACACAGGGTCAACCGCGAGGTTGAGTAGGTAAAAAAACAGATAAGACATAATTACAATAGAACAGTATCCTCCTCCACCTCCATATCATCCAATCAACCACTTCACCTCCATCACACCACACCTCCTTCACACCACACCTCCCATCACACCACACCTCCCATCACACCACACCTCCCATGGCCATATCACAAGTCCCATATCACAAGTCCCATATCACAAGACCCATTTCACAAGACCCGTTCTCCACGATAATCAATAATAATCAATAAATCATAATATCCACAATTAAATATATCATTCATACCATTTGTATCCTCATGTCAAATCACAATCATAGACATAAGTATTCCCCTACCTCAATTGCAGAAGGACAACCGAACCGTCGCTAGAAATATTCCACCTCGAACTCGGATCCTATACATAGTACTTAATATTAAATTCTACCCGAACAACCAAGCATCACTAAAATTACTTGACCATGCTCATAGCTATATACTAAATACACACTTATAGACATGCTCATTTAACTTACTAATTATAAACTTACCATTTATAGATATACCAATTATAGCAGGAAATCAAATCACCAATTATTATTAAATGTATGACAATAACAATATACGTAATTAGTAGCCATCACAATAATAATTTATAATATTAATAACCATAACTTACAAATATTATGATTAATAACAACAACATATATAACATATTAATGTTAAACACTACTTACTAATTATTAGCAAGAAATTCAACGACCAAATATTACTAGATTAACAAAAATAACAATATGAGTGATTAATGATAAAACAATGTTCACTAACAAGTACATCAACCATAACAATTGCTAACATAGATTATAACACTAATAATATCACTAATCATACCATTAGTAATATTAATAACAATAATAATAATAACTAATAAAAAAGATAATAATAAAAATAAGAATAAGAATAATAGATAACTCAACTAACAACAATCTCCTTGCCAATGATCCAAGGATCAAACCCCACGACTCACGACTCCCAACCAACAGCCCATAAACTGACCTCGCGTACACTCATACTCACGCCCCTACCAGCACCAATTTGGCCACCCACGGCTTCCACCACCACCCTCATGATCTCACCTGCACTACCCTCTACCCCTACCATACGTTGGACACCGCCAGAGGCCATCACATCCACCACCACGATCACCCTAAAACCACCTGTACACAACTAACATCTGTTCTGGTTTCAGCATTTATTCCAACACCCTCTTCTCCACGCTCCTCTCTCTCTCCACCGTGACCCACACCACCTCCGGCCACCACCATTGTCACCACTGACTCACGGTGGTTCCAGAGGTGGTCATCTCCCTGCCTGGTTCTCCCTATTCCCACCACACAGACGTACCAAACCCAGCAACCCACACGCAACCTCCCCCTGTTTCGAATTACCGACTATTATAGCCACCACCACGAGACCCACTGCCAACGCCAACTCCAGGCACCATAACCACCGTGACAAGCCCCACTCCAACCCCTGACTACCATAAATCCAGTACCTCAATACCCATAACCATACGTGCCCAGAGACTGCATCGAAAACACACACGACTTACCCGCGTTCAAGCACTCTGTTTTGCTATTCTCAGACGATGACTCAGACACAAGCGACAACACGCCATATTCGACGGCCAACGGAGGTCAACGATGACCCTATCACGACCCACACATAATTAACAAATATCATAGATTAATTATATGCTCAAAACAGGAATCTTTAAGCGTGTATACTAGCCAGATTACACACGAAAACTGCCAAGGAAGGACAGGAAAACGAAAGGAACGATGGGCATACCTTATTGCTCTAGCAAACGAACCACCCTAGGGCTCCTAAACCACCGCGACCAACCCTCCTTGCTACTCTCAGATGTGGCGGCAGGGACTATTGTGGGTGTGTGAGTGTTGCTAGGTCAAGAGTAGGGTTTAAGGTCACGTTAGATATGACGGCAGGAGGAAGTAATCTGGTGTTTTGTTTTTTTTCTCTTTTGTGTTAAGTATGGTATATGGGCCATGGGGTTGCACGCATTCCAAGGCCCAACGGCATCATTTAAACACGGTCTTACTACTAAACACTTATTCGGTAAAACTGATTCGATACTGATTCGATAACTAAACTATCGAATACACACGTTCAAATAATTATCAACACGTCAAAATAATTATAAGATATTAAAATAAAATACAACAAAATACGGAGTATTACAAACCAAGCCCAATGAGTCAGTCAAGGACGAGTCTAAGGATAAGGGGAAGGGAGTTGCGGTCGAGTCTAAGGGGAATCCTATGAGGAGGTGTTTCAAGTGTCAAGGGTACGGTCATATATCCCATGAGTGCCCACAAAAGAGAGCTCTAACCATCCAAGAATTACAAGACCTTATCCCAAACTTTGTTGTACCCGAAGTAGAGGTGAAGGGCGCGGAAGTCGAGGGTGATAAAGGGACGGTTGACGTGGAGTCGGAGAGTGAAAGTGAAGGTGAGTGTTTGGTTATTAGGAGCCTTCATATCGAGGCAACTAATGATGAGGCCGAACAAAGGGAGAAGTTGTTCCATACTAGATGTAAGATTGGGGAGAAGAAGTGTGATCTAATAGTGGATAGCGGATCATGTACAAACGTGGTTGCTAAGGGGTTAGTTGAAGAACTAGGGTTGGCCACTAGAACAAGATCGAAACCCTACAAATTGCATTGGTTGGATGGAGACAAAGGGGTGAGTGTAAGGGACCAAGCATTGGTGGGCTTGAGTCTAGGTCCGTATAAGGATGAGGTGTGGTGCGATGTAGTGGCTATGAGTGCGTGCCATGTGTTGTTGGGCAGGCCTTGGCAATACGATCGGGATGTGTCACATGATGGGAGGCTAAATATCTATAGAGTGGTTAAGGATAAGGTTACCTATAACCTAAAGCCAATGACAACTACTAATACTAAGGACTCCCAATATAAGAAGAAGAGCTTGTTCATAACCCTAGGGGAGTACATGGAGGGCCGTGTGCGTGAGAACAAAGAACAGAGGGTGGATGAAGAGGCTAGGAGGGAGTTAGATGAGGAGGTGCATGATGAGGGGATTGATCATGGTGAGACCGAAAATCTTGAAGGAGATGAGGGGCGTGTACCAAAGGGAGACAAGGAGTCCATGATTGCGATTATGGGTGAAGAGCTCGTTGGTGTAGGTTCGAATCTAGGTCAAAAGGTAAAGGTCGTGGGTCAAGAAGAGGGGAAAGTCGTGCACGAGGGGGAGTGTGGCGTGATGAAGGAAGCTAGTAACCCTACTTGGAGTTTCGATGGGAATACTATCGACATTAGGAGTACTACTACTTCGAATCCTACGATGAGTAGGACTAACATTACTATAAAACCTATGCTTTACAATTTGTTATTACAAGGAGCTTGGAATAGAGCAATGGACAAGAGGGAGAACGAGATTGAGCCGAGAAAGAAGCAAGGGGTTCGAGTTCACACTAATTGTTCTAAGCCTATGGAACCAAAGTTAATTCGTGAAGCACAATGGTGGAGCGGGAATGGTTCGACCAAGAATAGCACAAGACAAAATTTGAGGTCAACTTTTTCTAAAGAAGGAGAGTATGATGCGGGAGCATGTCTAAACTTTCCTAATAATAAGTCGAAGTCAAGGTTCACACCAAATGGGTTCGAACATGGATCCGTGAGGTTATTCAAGTTAGCTTTACAAGGAGTAAAAGAAGATTCTAGAATATTCCGAAAGACTTTAGAACATCCTTGGTTGATACTTCCTAAAGGCTATACGAAGAATGATACGAGTGAAGACTTGGTCAAGACTAAACTAGGGCACGAAGATCACCTAGGGACGCGCGCCTAAGGCACAGTCACGTCTAGGGTTTCGGCCACCATTAGGATTTCGTTTTATTTTGTTTATTTTGGGTTTGAATAAAAGATTGGGAAGATATGTTTCCTAGTCTTAGTAGGATTAATATTTAAGTTTCCTAGTAGAAATAGGTTTCACAATCTTATTAGAAGTAGGAGTCCTAATTGTAATAGGATTTATAGTTCTAGTAGGACAAGGAATCCTAGTTGTTATAGGATTCATAACTATATTAGGAATAGGAGTCTTAATCCTAATCAAACTATTTGTTTGAACCTAGATAGGATTAGGGTTTTCTAGTTAGGATCAAGGTATTCCTACCTTAATTATAGTAGGTTTTACACGGTTTAAGGCCTATATAAGCCAGCCGTTTTTCTTCGTTTAAACACACAAGTTTTGAGTTGATTATTCAATAAAAATCATAAGTTTCTGTGTGAGCTTTTGAGTGATATTAATTAAGTTTGCGAGCTTAGTTTTTAGGATCGACTTTGCGAGGTTGATTTGCAGGGTGTTAGCCAATTCCATCTTTTGCGAGAGAAGTTTGAGGAGACATCATCTATCCATCGACAATCCATCATCCACGGTTCATCAAGATTTCGTCCATCTTCCACCGTTCACAAGACCGTTCGTACAAGCCTTGAAGATCGATCCTTGTTCGTTCATCACTTCGTTCGTCCAATTATTCATCGTTCATCATTGTTTCGTCCATTGTTCATCATTCGTTCATCCATTGTTTGTTTATTATCCATATTAATTTCATTGAAGTTACTAACGAGTTTGCTACTGATCTTAAGAGTGTAATTCCGCTGCACATCGATTCTTAAGAAAGGATCATCTACATCAATTCAAGCTAGAGATCCGCATCACTTAGGATGGGTGACCTCCTGAGAAGGTTCCCGGGATGCGCGTGAGTGAGGACAAAATGCACTGTAAAGGACTCGTGTTGATCTGTGGGCCATGTACACAACCTGACGAGCTACTGTGGCTAACTTTTTCGGTCCTAGGTTTGGGCCAGGGTGTTACAACAATACCTTGACACCCCCGATAACATCGGCGACGTCCCTCCCCTCCCCTCCCCCTTCCACGCATTTTCCTATTCACGACCCTCCTCACACCGTGACACACACGCCGCCCTCCGCCTTGGCCACCATCTCTAAGCTAACTTCCACATGTGCCGTCATTCCCTACCGCCCTCCACCCAGACCACCACAAACATCCCATAGAAAATACTATGTAATTAACACAAATCCTAAATTAATAAAAGGCCCTAAGAATTGAAGAAAAAAAAATTAGTTTGATTTATAATTATGCAATAACGAACTAATAACTTGTTCTAATCCAAATTGCCATACATAGTTACATAAATATGCTTACTCTGGAGTATATAAGAATAGCCATTAAGAGGAAAAAGTTGATTTTTTGTTAAAGGGTACATAAATGGAGAATTATGGGTAAAAGCCAAAAGATATCGTATTGAGTAGAAAACAAAATAAATTACGTTTTTTTAAAGAAGATAGTGTTTAAAAATATTTGTTTTAAATATGTGTGTTTGACAAAGAAAACTTACTCTCTGCATTCAAATCTAAATAATACCTTTGTTTTTTCACGTTTGTCAACGCACGTTTTACGTGCTTAATATCTTTAGCTATCTATTTGAAGTGTATAACTTACGATTCAATTACTCGTAAGGACGAATTAAATAAGACCTCACATGAAGATATTTTCTGTTATGTATCGAGAAAAAAATGATTTTGAAGGTTAGTTGTGGTTCTTGTGAATAGTGCGCAAAATAGAAAATTATGATTTGGATATAAATGGAGGGAAGAAAAAAAAAAAACAAGTCTCATCTCTGTCTGCAGTCTCTCTCTAGAGTCTCGAGTCTGAAGTCTCAAGTCTCATCGCTCGCGTATTTCCTCAAATACTCGACTTGACTTTCGGTGTAGCACTGTAATGGCAACTCGCCCTAATCTTGACGATGTAATTTCTTATCCTTTCCTCTCATTTTATTTACTCTTTCTTTCCTTCTTTCTAAGCTCTCTATTCAATTCTATTGCGATTACTAGGATGATGATTTTGGGGGCGATTTTACTGAAAATCATGCCAATCCCCGGTCAGGTATTTTGTTTTCTCTTTCATTACTTATTCAATATGAAAACAATTAGTCTCAATGTTTTCATTTTTCTGATTAGGAATTAAGCGGAGCTTTGGAGAACTTGACGATGACGAAGACGATATTTTCGGCTCCAAAAAGGTCTCGTTATTAGTATTTTTTAATTGCTGCAAGTTTTTGAGTTCAGGAAATGTCATTTTGATTGAATCCTGCACTGCCTACTACTCGTTGATTACAATTTTGGGTTAGTTCTCCGCGTTAAATATGAGTTAATTGACCACCTAGGATTTCCCTTGTGCTTGATGCATGCTGCATTATAAGTTTTAGGTTATAATCTAGACCGGGGGCTTGCTATTATTATTGTGTCATTGTTGAGATGTTTTCGAGTAGAATCCGTATGGTGGTCAATTGACATCGTTCTAGATGAATGGTGCACATTAAGTTTTAGCTTATTATCCGGACAGGAAACTTGCACTATGAAAAGTAACACAAATTCTACTTTACGACGGTCACATATGCGACCAGTAGAAAACTGATCACATTGTGATAAATAGTGACCACTTTTGATTAAATAGTGACCACATTCTTTGTTTAAAAAATGACCTACTTTCCAAAGTGGTCACTATTTATCAAAAAGTAGTCACAATTTAACAAAAAATGGTCACATTTTGCAAAAAAAACACGGGATGAGACCGTTGTACAAGAGAACTATCGGAAAAGTAATTATAAGAGGTAGCTTGATGGAGTCAATAATGATATTATGACTTCATAATAGATCTAAATTTTAGGACATAGTAGTTTCGTAACTCTAATAAGTAATATACCGTAACACATAAACACAAATTGTTAGTTGTTCCTTTAGCGGCGAAGCCAACACAAGACAAACTTTCTGGTGTACTTTCTTTTTTATCTGAACTTACTGTTGGCAGACTCGGGATTGGAACGACACGTGTATGGCAAATCGCATGTGATAATAATTTTCATTTTAAAAAGCATGCATCACGCGCTCTTAATCTCTGCCTTAAGTGCACCCTTATATGTAAAGCACTGCTAGTGAGGCACAATACAACACAATTTTAATATTTTACCTTTTTTTTTATAGAAAAAAATATGCCCTTGTCTTTGGCACATTTTCCTTAACGCTAGCTCCTTTACATGTCAACCCTCTTTAAATTCCTTACAAAGGGGAAATATTGCACAAAAAAGCTTCTAAAAAATACATTTTTTTGGTGACAACTGTCGCTCCTATTGTCTATAAGGTGCGGGCCTACTCCTTGCGCTTTGTCGCCTTGAGAGCTCATCGCGTGGTTGTGCCTTCTAGTAGTTGCTTCTTGTAAAACCAAGATGATAATTAGTAGGTATGTGCTAGGTAGTTCATTAACATGGCCAAGACAGCCATTAAGTATAGACCATTGGGTTTTTTTGTGCTTTCTTTTCTCTGAGGTGATGGGAGCTATTAGGGATTGTTTGTTTAGGAATTAAATGTATTGGAATGAGAAACCATAGAAGTATGGGGTTCTAATTGCATACCTTTCAAAATATGTTTGGTTCATTAGAAAAATAAACATAAAGGAATGGAGTTTGAATCCATGGAAAGGAGGTGGGTATGAGATTCCAAGGAGTTCCGGGTAGAATTAGAATCATGGTGGATTCTAACTCCATTCCAAAATACCCCAACTAAAACTAGAAAGACTAGAATCCATTCCATTCCATTCCAAACCTCCCAACCAAACACCCTCTTAGTGTATGAGATGGAAAAGAAAGGTGAAGTGAAGCTACTTGCTTTTTCCCCTACTTTGCTTTTTTTCCTTGTCATTTTAGTTGTCTGTCTTAGTGTCATGTATAATTAAAATCTTCTCTCATCTCTTTCAATAAAAGAACCCTTATTGCCATCTTTAGGATTGTGAGATTAACCTCATTCGTTCCTGTGTCCTTTCTCCATTCAAGACATAGGTGATTTTGTCGATGGTAAGTTGTTTGAGCCATTTCATGCGAATCATTGTTAGTATGCATTTGTGAAAAGGTAAATCCTTAGCGTCACGAAGTTAGTTTCTGCATTGTTACTAAGTTATTGGGTACACTTTAGCTATGCACCCTAGAAGTAGCTTATACACGTTTTTTTTTTCATACCTCTAGTGTACCTTTTACAATTCTTTAGCACATTAAATACTATAAAGTGCAAAGGTATCAAGGTTTGTAATGAGATGTCTCCAAAGAGACAGGAACGGTATGCGACATGTCTTTGACTTTGACAATCAACTGTAACCGCTTCTCTATCACACTGTACCGTAGTTGCAATTTTTGTAAAAAGACGATACGAGAATAATTATTTTATATCGATACAAATATTTTTGGACAGATTTATGGAAGTTGACCATCAAAGTTAAAAGAGGACAATATAGTTGGAATGTACGTAGTATGTAATATGTATTACCAAGGCACACTAATTATAACTTATAAGGCGCGTGGAGTATATTATGAGACACCTCCTCAATGAGTGTATGGTTTATGATCTTGCTGTTAAAGGTTCCTTTTATGTTTATATTATTTTGCTTGTTTTTTAGGTTAACTCTAAACCAGAAGAGACGGCTTCTGGTGCGGCAACAGGAATGATATTGGCCCTTCGTGAGAGGTACTTTGGGCTTTGGAAATTTGAAATCCTGGTCTTTAAATGCTTAAATGTTTCAGGTGGGACTGAATTATTATCCTTTACTTTTCCCAGTCTTGACAAGTCCAAGGATGACCTCACTCAGAGTAAAGTATGGCTTCTGCTTACTTCTCTCAACATTTCTTTTGCATTTATCTTTTATCTTTTTCTCCAGCGCCTTGACAATTGGCAACTTTTTGGTTCTTCTTTGACAGTCAGCAAGGTACTCTAGTCTCAAGGAAGTAAAACCATTGCATTAGGTTGTTTTTAGTTGGATTACATTGGGAGAGAGAGGGGGTGAAAGGAGTTATGTTGGAAAGCAAAATACAATGTCATATGATTTAGTAGTAATTGCTTATGTCAAGGCATGCAAAAAGTGTAACTTGAGTACATATATAATATATTCAGTTAACTCCTCATTTGTCACGCCTCTTTCTCACCATCAGTTCTCACCTTGTATCTACGAGGATGAGATTCAAACAGTGCAATTGCAGATGTATTCAACCATCCATAAGCCCATAACCGTATACTTCCTCTGTTCCATATGTTTCTTTATGTTTACTTTTTGCACAAAGATTAAGAAAGTGGAAACAAGTGGGTTATGTAATGTTTTTATATATTGGATTATTACCATTATATCCTCATGTGTGTGGGCCTCATAAATTTTAGAAGGATAGGTTGGTCATTTAATTGATTAAGTGTTATCCATATAAGGAAATGTAAAGAATGAAATGGAACGGACTAAAATGGAATACGTAAAGAAACAAATGGAATGGAGGAAGTATTATAATAGTATCACTATCACATACGGCTATAGAAACATGATTTTCCTCAAGTCTACTGTTTTTCATTGATTAACCGTCTATGGCTAAGATGAAGATGTTGACAACTTTCTTGAGACCGAGGGAGGAGTTAATTTTTTAGACATTGAATGCTACTTTTAGTACTGGAACCCCGAGAATATGGCTTATTGCTTGGTGGAATGCTACTTTAAAATTCTGTTTTTACTCAAGTTTATCATTAATATATGAGTAGCTTTTTTATCTGTTGTAAGGACTAAGGATTAGCAGTCTAGCATGACCTAAAAATACTCATATCACTAAGATTCTTTCTAAAGCTTATTTGATTCATTCAGTTATTCACACAATCATTTACTGAGCATTTTATTTTGGTTTATTTTCTTAGATGGAGCTAGAAGCTGCGAAGTCTGAAATTCAAAAATGGTATTCTTCATTCCTCAATGATTCTTTCATACCTGCAGGAACTAACCCAGGTTAGTTCTTCTTACTTTGTTGCTTTTGCTACTTGTGTGTGTTATTTTCATTCAAGTATTCAGCTACTGTTTGAAATTTCTTGTTGCTATTGTCCGACTTACGTGCCTTTGTTGTTGTTATCTGTAGAACCTAAAATTGTGGTTGAGTACGTTCGGACGTTAAGGTCATCTGAGAAGTCTCTGAAAGAACAGGTTTGTGTTGGCATGCTCTCAAATTTATATATAATTATGACAGGCAGTAATTGTTAGTTTTTTGTATGGGCAGCTAGAAAAAGCTAAGAAGAAAGAATCTGCTTTTATTGTGACGTTTGCGAAACGAGAGCAAGAGATAGCAGAACTGAAGGTAAACCATATTTTACAAATGTCTTTGAGCTCTTCCAGTGATCTTAAGCCTATTTTGGTTTCGTTGTTTATTTACAGTCAAATGTCTTTTTTGATAGTTCTTGTGGTTTTTGCTCTCTATTTATACTTCCTCTTACTTTTAAATCATGGGTCTTGTGAAAGATGGTTATGTTTTTGTTTATGAAAATGTTAAAACTTTTTATGCTTATTATCACTTAGGAATTGCGTTTAAAGAAAAATGGAGAGGAAAATTTATTTGAACGATGGGATTGTAGTGTATTTTGATTGGGGACATCTAAGTCCGTGGGCTTATTGCCTTCTGCCATTGGATTACTGTGTGATCTCTTTTTATTACCTTTAATAACTGGAAGTAACATTGTACGAAAGAAAGTTATGTTCCTTGCAGTTTGACATTACCTCTTAAAATCTCCATTTACTTTAGCATGTGAGGCCAAAGAGGGCTTAGCTTAGTAATTAAGGCGGAGGTATCGTGAACAATTAGTCCCATCTTCAAATTCCCCGTTTCTGTTTATTGTACTGTCCTTACGTCTCATTTTGAGACCAAAAGGAAAAAACAAATGCACAAATTTTTTTCTAACAAATTTCAAATTGTAATAATTAACAAAATGGAGTGGCTTTAAAACTTTTTAACGAAACCAGGTTTAGGTTGAATTGAATTTCAGGCTGGCAGTTTAGGACCAAAACCCTTGAGTCGCTTAGCTTCTTTAAATTAAAATTACTAATCCACTGAACGACTTTAATAACTTCGATGTTTGTGAATACAACAACAACAACATCAGAGCCTTAGTCCCAAAATGCTTTGAGGTTGGCTAACATGAATCATCCTTTGGAACCGCCATGGGTGAACTCCCATCTCAACAAGAGAAAAAAGAAAGAAAAGGAAAAACGGAAGTGGAGTGAAACAGGAAATGAAAGGCAAAGGGGTTTTATAGATTTTAAATCGAACTTATCACATGTATAAAAACCCAAAAAAACAAGAATAAAGCTTAAAGTGATTTTGAAAAATGAAGTAAAACTTAGTATAAGAGTTTTTGGAAAAAAAGTGTAATAAATCCACAGAAAAAATGCTTTTAGAAAACTTAATAAAACATCAAATGCTAGAAGTCCACATGTATCATATCCCTCCATAGTGCCCTCTCCATCACAATCCCCTCCTGAAAATCGAGAAATCTCATATCGTGCTCATTCACTCTTCTCCAAGTTTGTTTAGGTCTCCCTCTACCCCTAGCAACCTTTTCTGCATCCGGGTCTCCAACCGGTGCGTCTATAAGTTTCCTTCTCACATGGACAAACCATCTTAGTCGGTTTTCTATCATCTTGTCCTCTATTGGGGTCACTTTTACCTTCTCCATAATCACCTCATTCTTTCCTTGTATGCACATCCACCTCAACATACACATCCCTGCCACACACTATCTTATGAATGTGACATCTCGAAAAGTAAAAAGTAGAATCTCTTAGTCACTCAACAATTTTTATAAAAGTAAATAAATATCAAGATGTTGAGTCACTTAGTGGTATTGGGGGTCGCCCGTAAGTGGCTTAGCCGCATTACCGTTGACCTTTTTCTATATATAAAAGAGTTTTTTTGTCAAAACCTACCTTACTTTACCGGTCTTTGTAAAATTACTACCTTATATATTTTTTTTTTTGTAAAATACTACCGTTTATAACTATGATTTGTATTTTTAGTACCTATACTAACTTTCCGGCAAAAAAAGTCAAATCAGATCCACATATGAGAGCTTGTTTTGAGGTTTTAGATTTTCACCTTAAACTTTTACACTTCCCTCACTCTTTCACTATCTCTCAAACTATTACATTTCCCTCAACAGAACACCCTATTTTTATTGAAACCTAACACGATTACCAATTGAATTTTAAAATCATATGTTTAATTGTTTGAATTTTACTTAGTGTTTTGATAGGAAAAAGTTGCCGTGATAATGAACATAAACACCAGAAAAGTTAACCCAATTTCAAAATAATTGTTCGGATTAGTGACGATTAATATAATTGATGTATTCAATGACTATTTTATTCAATTGGGTATGGATAATTGAAGAGAAGAATGGAAAATGAAATAGGAGGGAAAAAGAGGAAGGTACAAAAGAGGGGAAATATGAGGGATAAGTAGCGGGGGGAAGGGGAGATAAAAGGAAAAGAAGAAACATAGAAAATAAGCTCACGTACAAAAAAATACAAATACAAGGTAGCATTTTACAAAAAACATAATACAAGGTATTAATTTTACAAAGACCCTTAAATGTAAAGTAGTTTTTGACAAAAAATCTATAAAAAATGCAAAATAAAGGCAATAAACTACTCCCTACTACTCCCTTTTGTTCACTGGATTCATACCACTTTCCATTTGCTTGGATTAAATGGCACCTCCTTTGATTTTTGAACTTCCCCATTTGATTAATATACTCCTCACAAATCTTAAAAAGTGGGGCAATTTCAAAGCATCGGAGGTAGTATGTAATAATCTAACAAATTACTTGTATACTCTTATCATTACTCACCCCAACCCATTTGCCCCACACTCAAAACACCGACTAAATTCTCTACAACAAACCCACCATTCCTTTCACCACCACTAGACCACCGATCCACCACTCCCCCATCCCAAATCCCGCCATCCACCACCACCAACTATTACCAACTGATCCACCACTCCCCTTACTGCCAAACTTACCATGTCCTCCTGGCCATCCCCTGCTCACCCAATCCCACCACCGCACATTCACAAAACCTGAAGCACCACCATTTCCTCAACTCCAATAACAAGCGTTTTGACCTCCTACATAACCATTAGTACTCATTGACAGAAATCTTCTCTAACCATATTTGGTCGATTTAATGAGGTCATTGTTGTCGCCAAAGAAGGGTGTGATTTCGTGGTGGTGGTGGTGAAGGTTGTCACCTTTTTGTTTTGTGCGGTGGGATTTTGTGGCGGGTTGGTTGTCGAAACGGGTTTTTGGTGGTCGCTCGTGTGGGAAGTTTGTGGCTATAGGGGTGGCTAAGGTAAACGATGTTGGGGTGGAGAAGTGGGGAATATAGCGGTGGTTGTTTATGTGGGTAACAGGTGGGGGAGGTGTGAATGTAAACGATGAAGGTTGTTTGGGTGAGTTAGAGTTACTTTAGTGATGAGGGTATTTTGGTCATATATATATATATATATATATATATAGAGAGAGAGAGAGAGAGAGAGAGAGAGAGAGACAAGTTCAAATGAGTCCACAAAGTAAGTTGAGTCCCCATTGAGTCCCAGAACCTCGGGCATAGTGCCTTTTCATCAACAAGGCTTCCAAGTATGGTGGCTGAGCATCAGGCGGGTAGCGAGGTTCAGTTTATCCTCTTTTTTCGGAGCAGCTTTCATGCTCATGCTCTGGTTTGGGCTTCTTATCTTAACTTGTCTGTTCGGATGCCCTTCTTTTGTCAAATCAGTGGAAAGAAAACAAAGAGTAAGGTAAGCATGAGTGGGATAAAAAAAGCCTAAATTCTAGCTCTCCTTTCTCTTCACTCTTGTCTTTTTAACTCTCTCCTGAGTTTAGGTTGAGTTAGGGCGGCTTAGCCGGGATGTAAAGAAGTCTCTTCTACTTGGTTAGACGACGCGATCCTCAGTGTTTGTGTAACTCTATGACAGTTTCTGTGTAACTCTAATTCTGGTGTAATCGTAATTCTTAAGTTACGCCAGAATTGGAGTTACACAATTCATAGCTTGGAGTTACACAAACACCGAAGTGGAGTTGCAGGACTCAAATTAATTTGTGAGTATAATTTGTGGACTTACCTGATCTCTTTTCTCTCTCTCTATATATATATATAGAGAGAGAGAGAGAGATATTGTGCTTTAAAATCTCAACGATTAAATAAGAATAAGAAGAATCAAAGTGATACGTATCCCTAGCTAGTTTTGAGTTGATTTACTTTCTTGGATACAAGATTGCAGCGGAATAATAATCTTGGTAATCTGTAAGGTACATATTAGAATATTGGATGTAAAGAAGTAGCAATAAGAACAAATGAATAGATGGAAGTATGATGATGAACGAATGGTGTAATGATGGATGGTGATGAACGGTTGTTGTACGGCTGTTGTGGACGAGATGGTGTTGTGGAAGTTTGATGGAACGATTGTATGAATGTTGATGAATGAAAGTAGTTGGATAACGATGCACTCACTCCCCTCGCAAGAAGAACTCGAACACCCTGCAAATCAACCTCGCAAGATTGATCCAAAGACTAAACTCGCAAACCTAATCAATGCTAATGCTCACACATAGACTTAAATTTAATTGTATATAACTTGCTTGAATGATTAATAAATAACACACGGCTGCCCCCTTATTTATAGGTGGTAAAACAACCCTAAACCTAACCTAATAAGGTGTAAATACCTTAATCCTACAAGAACTAGAAGTCCTACCCCTAGTGTGATTAAGACTTCCTAGTTTGACTAGGACTACAACTCCTAATCCTACTTAGGTTCAAACACAGAGTTTGACTAGGATTACGAATCCTACTCCTATTCTAATTGTGAATCTTACTACAACTAGGATTTCTACTCCTATTAGAATTGTGAATCCTACCACAACTAGGATTCCTATTTAAATTAGGACTTCCTACTTGAACTAGGAAAATCCTAATCCTACTAAGACTAGGAAACACATGGTTCATATTCTTTTATTCTAACTAATAATAATGAAACTAACTACTAAATAAGACTCTTTTATTAATCTGGCCGTGTGGATGCACACGCCCCAATGCTACCATGGACGGACGCCCTTGCTTGCTCCTTTGAACCACCGTGTGGCTTACTTAGCCTCTCCTTCATGGCTGCCTCTTGGACCACCAACCTTGGACGTTCCTTGGAGTGAGCGAGCTTCCTTTGTACGTCCATTACCCCCGCCAAGCTATCTTGAAGATCCGAATTGATCCATACTCGAACCCACTGTACTTAGGTTTACCTTTTGGATTAAGACCTAGACGAGTAGAGCATGCTCCCGTATCATACTCCTTCTTTTTGAAAAATTAGCCTCAAATTTTCTCCAAGTAAGCTCCTGCCCGAATCACAATCATACCACAAATACACTTGCTGAATCATATTTGTCATTATGGCCCTGAGTATTCCTCCCAACGAAGTAAGTTTGAAACGACTGCCACCTGGATCAAAATCACATCTTCCAAGTCGAACCATCATTGTAGTAACAGGCCTAGGTAATCCTACTGTTTCCTTCCTGTATAGTAGCAAATTTTTTACGACTTTTATGATCTTCGATCCAACTCGGTTTACGCTTCTGCTTTGTCCTTCCCACGTTTCCTCCATCAATCCATTTTCCTCGCATAAATAGATTACGAACAGAAGAAATTGCTTGTAGTACAACAACTTTACCTTTAACAATCATAGGATTCAAACTTAACAATGGGTTAGGATTCCCGACATGTATCCTCTCGCGACTCCCCTTTCTTTTCACAACCCTATTACGATCACAACAGGCTGTTTTGGACATAGCTGCTTCATCTTGTAAGATCAAAGAATTTGCATTCCACACTTGACTAGAACTCTTACCACGTACCTTCTATTCAATCCCCTCTCTTTGCACAGGTATATGTCGAACAAAATATATTCTCCCTGCCTAGTTCCCACTCCCGCGCGCACACCAATTCAGTCTAACCAAACACCTCCTTCTTTATCCACTACCTCAACCCCACCTCGACGGAGCACGCGGAGCACAGCGCCACCTCGTTGGCGTAGGAAATCTGTTTCCATAGGTCGAACTTAGTTATTCTTTAACCTCGTCTCAGTCTATGCACTTCGCCGTCATCTACCACTTCACTGTAGTATTACCAATCACCACCGTTATCGTCGCCGTGATGTGTTTCTTGACAAAGTAGATCGCATTCTTCACCCTCTTAGACTTTATTTCTCTGTCCTCTTTTGTGATGAATCCATGAATGTTGATGATCATGATTGTTGATTGAATTTATTGTTGGATAGTGGGCGATTATTGTAATGATTTCAAAAATTTAAGCCATTTGTAATTTTTGGGTATATGATGGGACACGTATTCAAATCTGAGCCATTTGTAGTTTTTAATCCAATGGTTTAGAATTGGTTCACCTGCCTTACCCTAAGAAGGGTGCCTCACATGATTCAATTTATATATATATAGATTTAGGATCGGGTGAGAACGATTATACGGTGCATACGGTGAGAACGAGTCACGTCCGTTGGATTAAAACACAATCAACGGTTAAGAAATACCCACAACCCACTTTCTAGATAGATTTTTTGACGGAGTAGATAATTTTTTTTTTACCTTTTTACACAAACTTAGATACATTTTTTTACGGAGTAAATACTTGTTTTTTTTACCTTTTTACGTAAACCTATATACATTTTGTTGACGGAGTAGATACATTTTTTTTACTTTTTTACGTAAACCTAGATACATTTTTTGACGGGGTAGATACATTTTTTTTTACTTTTTTTACATAAATCTATATACATTTTTTGAAGGAGTAGATACATTTTTTTTTTACTTTTTTTACATAAACCTAGATACATTTTTTGAAGGAGTAGATACATTTTTTTTTTACTTTTTTACGTAAACCTAGATACATTTTTTGATGAATTAGATACATTT
The DNA here is from genome assembly GCA_029255685.2 of Silene conica. Lineage (NCBI taxonomy): Eukaryota > Viridiplantae > Streptophyta > Magnoliopsida > Caryophyllales > Caryophyllaceae > Silene > Silene conica. The sequence continues at coordinate 48,760,592 of CM055318.2, read as the reverse complement.
TTTTTTTTACTTTTTTACGTAAACCTAGATACATTCTTTGATGAAATAGATACATTTTTTTTTACTTTTTTAAACATAAACCTAGATACATTTTTTGAAGAAGTAGATACATTTTTTTTTACTTTTTTTTACATAAACCTAGATACATTTTTTGAAGGAGTAAATACATTTTTTTTACTTTTTTACGTAAACCTGGATACATTTTTTGACGGAGTATATACATTTTTTTTTTACTTCTTTTTACCTAAACCTAGATACATTTTTTTACGGACTAAATATTTTTTTTTTTCTTTTACATAAACCTAGATACATTTTTTAACGGATTAGATACATTTTTTACTTAAACCTAAATACATTTTTTGACGGAATAAATACATTTTTTTTACTTTTTTACATAAACCTAGATACAGTTTTAGACGGAGTAGATACATTTTTTTACTTAAACCTTAGAATCGAGTGAGAACGAACATTCGGTGAGAACGGTGAGAACGACCCTCATCCCTTAGATTAATAAAAACACGTACGGCTGCTAATATTTCTAATTAAACCAATGAATTTATCAACTAGCCTATTTCGTTTTATTACAACACTATTTTTAATGAAGATAATTTGATTCAACTATCACTTCCGTTTTAAATCACCATTGTTAACCATTGTCAGCCCCATATAAAAACCATCGTCGTCTCTTTTACATTAAAATACATTAAAATAGTTGTTAGATACACCAAAGATTAATTTACATACAAAAGTTAGTGTAGATTGGTTGTATTCAACTAATCTAATGAGGAAGGAAGGTTGTAATTAGGACGGTAGTTGCATGTGGATGAGGTCAGATCTGCCATCCTCACAAATACAAACAGATCTCTTATTCTCACAAACATTATCACCGTCGTCGTTTCGAGAAATTCAGTTATGTGATTCATATTGATTGAATTGAGGAACAAAAGATAGTGGAGAGGAGAAAAAAATTGAGGTTTTGGGAAAGATGGAATCAATATGAACAAATGAGTAGTCAAATGACCAAGTTATTCCTTCTGAATACTAAAGAGGTTTTGGAGAAATCCAACTTTATGATTCATATTGATTCATATGGATTAATTATCCGTAAAGTTCAAGTTTGTAAAGATGTTGAATGATTCATGAAAATAATGATGATAGATAACAGTGGGTAGATATTGGCATGATAATGTGGGGATTTTTTTTAAATAATGTTATTTAAAGTCTGGAGTGAGTAAATGAGAATGTGGTAATTGAAGTTATATTTGAACAAAAGAATCGGGAAACAGGGGTCTATAGTTTAGCGAGTATTAATTAAATTTTTCGATTTAATATCAATTATTGATTCCTCTTCATCCAAGGGATAAGGGTCGTTCTCACCGTATGCACCGAATGATCGTTCTCACCGGATCTTGCCTCTCTCTATATATATATATATATATATATATATATATATATATATATATATATATATATATGGTGAGTTTGTGCTTTAAAATCTCGGTCATTGGATAAAAGTCAATAGTCCGTTGAGATTGAATCTAATAATTAACATTGTCGCACAAAAATCAAAACAGGCCTTATAACGATGGTGTTAAATTCAGCCCCCTTTTATCAAACACCGCCCCCCCGCCCTTTTCTTCATCATCTTCAATTTCCATCAAAATCCCTAAATCCCCTTCTTTAACCCGCCAGTTGCATATCAATCCCCAAATCTTTCTTTACAAAACCCAATTTTTATTTACTCATTTCCTAAATTCCCTAATATTACCTCCAAATGTAATAAAATTTCCATTTTCTTATAATCACACCTTAAGAAATTACCTTACGTTAGTGTTAAGAAGAAAGTTACAATTTTGAGGAAGTTGGGAGGAGGGGAACCGTCATTTTGAAACAATATCATTGCTCTTGCTTTTCGTATAGAAGATGAGGACTTTTTGGAAGCGAAAAATCTTCCTTTGAAAACCATATATTTTACACTTGAGTATTATCCGGTTTTAAAAAAAACTAACATAATGAGAACGGTCAAAACTTAAAGAGTTAAATTTTTTTAAAAAGTATAAGAATAACACGAGAATAACACTACAATAACACGGGAGTAACAACACAATAACACCGGAATAACATCGGAGTAACAACACAATAACACCAGAATAGTACCTAAGTAATACGTGGTAAAAAGGACACAAAAGAAGAATAACACTTGAATAACACGTGTGACTAAAAATGAAAAAAAGGAAAAAAAAGAATAACACTCGAATAACAATAGTAACCAAAAAAAATGAAAATAATAGGTGATAACAACAACAATAACAATATCAGAGCCTTAGTCCCAAAATGTTTTGGAGTCGGCTGACATGAATCATCCTTTGGAACCGTCATGAGTGAACTCTCATCTCAACAAGAGAAAAAAGAAAGAAACCAAACTCACATGATCCCAACTCTCTCTCTCTCTCTCTCTCTCTATATATATATATATATATATAGAAAACGAATCACGTGAGGCACCCCTCTTAGGGTGAGGCCGCTGGACCCATCCTACTCTGGCATAAAACAGTCCAAGAGACTAATGGAGCCTTTGAGTATTTATCACCTCCTTCCCACAAAAAGTTCCTGCACAAGGCCTGAATTCTATCCATAACACTACTAGGGAGCACAAAAATTTGACTCCAATAGCTATGTATAGTGGACAGTACAAATTTCACCAACACTAACCTCCCAGCATACGAAATCCTCTTGCTATTCCAACCACGTATCCTTGCTAACATCTTGTCAACTATAATCTTACAATCTAGATGACTGATCCTCTTGTGGGAGATCTGAACTCCCAAATATTTGAATGGGAGTTCTCCCTGTTTGAACCCAGTGTCATGCAGCAAAACATGGAGCTCATCCTCCTTCATGCCATTACAGTAGAAGTCAGACTTTTCTGTATTAATATGTAATCCAGAGACCAATGAGAACCTCTTAAATGCTTCCACCATCAAACACACAGACCTAACCTCCCCTTTACAGTAAAGTAAAAGATCATCAGCGAACATAAGGTGACTCAGTTTTAAGGGTTTACATAAAGGATGAAAATGAAAACCATTCATCTCTCCAACCATACCCAACAGCCGGCTCAAGTACTCCATACATAGAGTAAACACCAAAGGGGAGATAGGATCCCCTTGTCTTAATCCTTTTGCCCCTTTAAAATATCCATGAATGTACCCATTAAGACCAATTGAAAAGGTAGTAGTAGTAATGCACTGCATGATCATCTGAATAAACTGGGGAGGAAAATTCAGACTAACCAGAAGTTTCTCAACAAACACCCACTCTATAGAGTCATAGGCCTTCCTCAAATCTATCTTCATCATGCATCTAGGTGACCCATTTCTTCTCTTATAGAGCCTCACCAAATCTTGACTTATAAGAATGTTTCCAAGGATGCTCCTTCCCTTTATGAATGCACTTTGAGCTGGATTCACAATTTTTGGGAGACACTGACATAGTCTGTTACAAAGCAGTTTGGATATCAGTTTGTAAATAGTGTTACAACATGCTATTGGGCGAAATTCCTTCACTGATTTAGGATGATCAACCTTTGGCACCATAATCAGAGTCGTACTATTAATCTGCTTGAGCAGCTGACCAGTTTTGAAGAAATCAGTGACAGCCTTAACCACATCATTCTTCACCAAATGCCAACTACTCTTAAAAAAACAGCTAGAGTAGCCATCCGGACCAGGGCTCTTATCATCAGGAATGCTAAACATAGTCTTCTTCACTTCATCCTCTGATGGTACACTGCATAACACCTCCCAGTCACTCCTTTCAACTAGCTTCCCAGCCCTAGCAACAACAGAAGAGAAACCAGTACTGCCACCACTTCTCCCTAGTAGACTCATATAGTAATCAATGAAAGCATTTGCAATATCATTTGGCTTCCTCACCACTCTACCATTACAATCCTCAATCATGAGCACCTTATTGTGTACCTGCCTCTGTCTAATAGCATTGTGAAACATAGCAGTATTGGCATCTCCCCCCCTAGCCCAATCAAACTTAGTCTTCTGCTTGAGGAATTCATATCTTGCTGTATTCAAACTGGCATAAGCTCCATTCAACTACCTCTCCATATCCATCAGCCCAGTATTAGTCACATCCTTCTGAAGTTTCAATTGACTCTCAATAAGCAAAGCATATGCTACATCAGCCTTCCTTTCAATATCTGAGAACACCTCCTTATTCAACTCCTTAAGGACAGACTTCAAAATCTTCAGTTTCCTAACAACATTAAAAATAGCAGATCCACCAATCTGCCTCGTTCAGACACTCTCAACAACATCAGCATAGTTTGGGGCTTTAACCCACATATTGAAAAATTTAAAAGTTTTTTTCTGCTTACAGACACTATCTCCACAAGTAATGACACATGGGCAATGGTCAAAATATCCAGTCAGTCCATTTAGCTCTCCAAGCTCCATTAACAAGCACCCTATCAATTCTACTAAACACTCTAGTCTCACTAGTATGTTTATTGATCCAAGTATAAAAGGAACCACTAGACTTCAAGTCCTGCAGATCACACCTATTAACAATATCTTGGAAAGGCTTCATCTCATCATCCTTAACAACCTTCCCTAACCGTTCATTAGCAAACATCACATTATTAAAATCCCCCAAAACTACCCAAGGATCATTCATGCAAATTCTCATTAAGTCACTCCAAAGAGGCACCCTCTCTTCAATTTTATTGAACCCATAGACAAAAGTAGCAAAAAACTTCATATCCAAATGTACCACTACAACTTTAGTATGAATAAGTTGTTCAGACATCTCCAACACTTCAACATCTACAATGAGAGGGTTCCAGATCACCCAGACCCTACCACCAGGATGAACAGAATTGTTTGTGACATACTTCCAGCCATAACATACATTATTACTAATTTTATTGATAAAAGGATCCTTAACTTTTGTTTCTAGAAGACCAAATAGATCAACCTTTTGATGATGTAAAAAACACTTTACATCATTCTGCTTAGTATCACTATCCAGCCCTCTAACATTCCACATACCAAAACTAATCATTATTGAGTGAATGACTAGAACCCCCTCCTTTGTCAACCATTTCATTCACTACTGAAAATCCAGTCAGTTCAGCATTAAACTGTACTGAAAAGTGTCCCTCTCTATGGTCAGAAAACCTTGATTCATGTCTCGTGAGCCTGTTAAGCACTCTAGCAGGAGTAGGTAACACACCAGGTAATGTATGAGCAGGAGTAGTAACAGGGGTACTATTACTAGGTCCAGTAGTAGTCACAGTAGAGTTCAACGGAGGATACTCAACTGGATCCAGTACAGGCACCTCAACAACTTTTGGTTTCCAGATTTGTTTAGGAGGGGCAGGTTTACCCACAGGCTTCCTACGACAGTTCTCATCCTTATGGCCAATCCCTGTACATTTTTTACAGGTAATTGGTAACCAGTCATACCCAACCACCACTGTAACCTCAATGCCCAGTTCATCCTCAAACACTATAGTTGAAGGGAACTCCTGATCAAGCTCAACTTCTACCATTATCCGAGCGTATCCCAGTAATCTCTTTGATAACGTTGTCTCATCAATCCTCTTAAACTCCCCTACCAAACCCGCAAGCTTCTCCAAACATTTTGGACCCCAGAATTTAAGATCAAGCCCCATCAATTTGATCCAAATAGGAACTCTCTTGACCGACTCTTTAGCAATCCTAACACAAGGGTCCCAGGGTTTGAGAATAATAGGTTTCCCATCAAAGTGATACATTCCATTCTCAAGAATTAGCTTAAAATGTTCAAGTTTAGTAAGCCTTACCACAAACAAACCATTTGGAAGGAAAGATATCTGGGCAATCTCATACATACTCCAGATACGTCGAAGATAACCTTCAAGAACCTCCCATGGTGGATTCGCTCCCATTACATACCCATACACAGCTATTTTCCAGTACTCAATTTCTTCCTTCACATCCTCTGAAGTGAGTTTCAGAGTAACTTTTGATTTGCCTCTATTATCCTCTCGAACTTTCGGAATTGAAGGCAGTACCGAACGACCACTCCTCCTCCCTGTAACCTCCTGCCATCCCATATCATCCTCATCACTGTGATCCTCAACCTCAGTATAGAATTGGTGAAAGTCAGACCGAGCATTAACAATTTCTTCATCAATAGTTTCTACACGAACAGTTTTTTGCATCGATTTTTTGTTACTAGAAGATAAATTTGATGGATTAATATCATTATTAGTACTAGTATTAATAGTTGGTGAATTATTATTTTCATTGGAGTTTGTATTTGGGGATTTGGGACGATTTTGTGATTTCTTCCTAGCCATTGCAGTTAGAGCTGTAGATTCCTGAAAATCAGAGAATTTTCTCTCTCCAAATTTCCTCTCTCATCCCAAATTAATATCACGTTTCTTATATAAATATTTTATCAATTTTTTTTTTCGTACAACTTTTTTTTTTCTTTTCAATATCCGATTTTTTTTAAATGCTAAACTATATCACACGTTATACTAAAAAATGTCACGTTTTTTTAATAGGAAAATTTAACAAATATAATCCCAACTATCACTCTTCTTCTCAAAATAATTTCAACTATCAATATTCACGCAATAATCCCAACTTTCGTACCACCCTTCTTAAAATAATTTAGTGTCACTGCTAAGTCTTAAAAAAAGGTTATGATTTATTAATAGTTGGATTATTTTGAGAAGAAGAGTGATAGTTGGGATTATTTTGAGAAGGGTGGTAGAAAAGTTGGGATTATTGCGGGAATATTGATAGTTGAGATTATTTTTAGAAGAAGAGTGATAGTTGGGATTATATTTGTTAAATTACCCTTTTTAATATCAGTTTTTTTCAATTTCGTACCACTTTTTAGTATTACTTTTTTTTCACGTGACGTTTTTTTGCTTCTTCAGTATCAATTTTTCTCTTTTCGTACCACTGTTGTTTTTTTTTTTTTTCCAGTAAGAAGATAAACAATGTCACGAAAAAAAAAATTTAAAAAAATAAGAAATATCACGCATTGAACTATTCAATATCACGACAAAAAATTTCTCAAAACAATATCACGAAGAAAATATTTTCTTGATTTTTTTTATCTTGAATTTTTTTTTTGAAATTTATTTTCTCGAAAAAAAAAATTTCACAATTTTTTTTCCTCGTAATTTTTTTTCATTAAAATATCACAAGTTACGCAATAAAATATCACGAGTTTTTCAGAACAATATCACAAAAAAAAATTCCAAAAGAATTGAAACAAAAAAAATTTTCAAAAAAAAAAGCTAGAAAAAATTCCGTGATATTGTTTTCTATAGTGCGTGATATTGTTTCATGATTATTGTGTATGTTATGATGATGTGCTTAAAGAATTTAAAATCAAGGATAACTTTATTTCTGATATTGTTTTTAGTATGTAGTGATATTGTTGTTAGTATATTGTGATATTGAGTAACATGATTATTGTGTATGTTATAGTAAACAATATCACTTTTTCGTATAATGTGCTTTTAATAACACGTTGCTTATTGTAAATTGTGATATTGTTTTGTATAACGTGTGATATTTTTTAGCGTAAAAAAAACGTGGTATGAAAATAAAAAAAAAACAAATATTAAAAAAAACGTGATATTGTTTAATATAACACGTTGTTAGCAACAATTTTCGTCGCAGTATTGATTAGTTTAATGCGTTATTAAACAATATCACACGTTATACTAAACAATATCACGCGTTATATTAAAAAATATCACAACTGACACTAAATAACGTGTTATTAAATAAAACCTGATACCAAAAAAAACGTGTTTTTAAAAAAGTGATACTGAAAAAAAAAACATAAGAAAAGCGTGAAACATAAAAAAAGGTGATATTTTTTGTATAACTTAGATACAATATCAGACGTTATACAAAACAATATCACAACTTACAATAAACAACCCGTTATTAAAACAAGTGATACTAAAAAAAAATTGTTTAAAAAATAATACCGGGAAAAAATACGATTAAACGTGGTACATAAAAAAAAAAAAATGAAAAGAAATATATATTTAATTAACGAATATTTATATAAGAAACGAATATTGTTGTGACTTTTCCACATTAAATATTACCCGTATATATATATATATATATATATATATATATATATATATATATATATATATATATATATATATATATATATATATATATATATATATATATATATATTATCAATAGGGTTGGATAGTGCAGGTGGTTAGACTTTGTGACTCTTAACCTCAAGGTTGGAGGTTCGAATCCCCCTAGCAGCGAGTTTTATTTTGCGCGTGACCTCAAGGTCGGAGGTTCGAGCCCCCTACCAGCGAGTTTTATTTTGCGCGTGATATTTTTCTATTTCCTTCATTAATACTCATTACTCAAATATATAACTCATACTTACATGATCCCATTCCTATATATATATATATATATATATATATATATATATATATTCTTAACTCATGGCTATGATTTAGTTTAAAAAAACGCGCCTGGATTACGCCTAAGGTGATGAGGCAATAGCCAAAACGCCTAGGTGCATTTTAGGTGCGCCTTCCTTAACAAGGATAACTAGTAGGCATTTTCCATATCTTTTAAATACGACTCACCATTTCTTTTCCCCATTAGGCTAATTTTACTTCACAGTATCCAACTTGAAAACTCCTAAAAAGGCTATTGCTACCCAAAATTTAATTTGTAAGGTACAAACTTACTTTAAAACGCGTTTCGAGTTCACTTTCGACACTGGTCAAAACGCCTAGGTGTATTTGAGGCATACCTTTTAGATAAGTTCACCTAACAAGGGTCACCAATAAGCATTGTTTATATTATTTTCTTCAAAGTTATGCCCTTCATATTCCCCAATTTTGTTACCTTTTACTCCTTTACATGTTAGCCAACTTGAAAACTCCTAAAATGTTGCCCAAATATTTATTTGGAAATACATTTTTTTGATCAAAAATAGGGAGCCTCTCGTCTAAGAGGCGGGAGCATTCGCTTTCACCTCGGCGCGCCTTTTCAAACGGAGTTAGTTTGTTTACCACATCCTAATGATATGAGACTAGTCGATCAGAAGTCGTCGTCGCTACTTTTACTTATGAAGTGACACATATCTATCCTGTGCATTACTAGTTTTTTTAGATCAATCTCGATAAGGGTTGATGTAGTCGTCGCCGTTGCTTATGAAGTGACACATCTATATCCTGTGCATTACTAGTTTATTTAGATCAATCCCTGATATTTTCAAATTGTAGGCGGCAATTCGGGATTTAAGAGCACAACTGAAGCCTCCCTCTATGCAGGTCTCTCTCTCTCTCTCTATCTCTCTGAATTGCTATTTATCACCTATAACTGAGAATTGACTATCTTTTAAAATCAAAGTTACTCTTAAACCCTTGTCTTTTCTTTTTTAACAAAGCAGTAAAGCTTTGTCCTTGTTTTGGTTGAAGGGTAAATTAAGAACCATCTCTCCTTTATTGTAAGGGAGTTTGTTCGGAGGCACTGTGGCGGTGACCGTGATTAGTTTGAATAGTGATGAGTAATTATTTCAGATATCCAAGTTCAAACTGTTATTTGGGTGGTGTTTATAGCTGAATCTGCTTACGCTTTAAAATATTAAATGTTGTCACCGAGGCTTAACTTTTGACTGTGGTTCCTAACAGACGAGGAAGTTCCTGTTAGATCCTGCGATACATGAGGAGTTTATGCGCTTGAAGGTTTGCTCTTCTTACCCTGGCATCTTGTTATGTTGAGTCCATCTTTTATTGTCATTATGTTTACCGTATTGATTGCTTACAAATAATGATTTTGTGCTCATAACTTATGGTTTCATATATTTGGCACTAATCTCGACAAAAGCGGCGATTATGTAAACATACTGCTTCAGTTGTCTTACTTTACTATTCGTTTACCTTGTTTACTGTAGAGTAGCATTTTTATGTCAAAGTGTGTCTCTTATGCAGTTCCTGTTATTAGTTAATAACCAACCACTCTCATACTGGTTATGTTGTTACAAGATTAGCGCTGGTAATGTCGTCACAATATACAAATTATGTGGGCTTATCAAGGCCTTCAAGGGCATACGGCAGCTAAGTTCACACCTTTAAAGCCAAATTCTCCATATTTTATTGTCATTTAAAATTTTCACCACTTCGAAGTGCCTTGGAAGTTTTATATCTGATGGCTTCAAGTACTAGAATTAAAACGTACAAACTACTTTCACATTGTACCTCCTTACACAAGTTACACTGACTTTGACGTTGATGTATTTAAGTTTCTTCATTTTGGGAGCTTACGTTGTGGATAGCATGAATCTCATTCACGTTGATTTTATGGCTTGGGTTTATTTTTTCAGAATCTTGCTGAAGAAAAGGAGAAAAGGGTGAAAGAATTGCAGGATAATATTAATGCAATTAGTTTTACACCAAACAGCAAAATGGGAAAAATGCTAATTGCGAGGTGTAAGACCTTGCAAGAGGAGAATGAGGAGATAGGCAACCAAGCTTCTGAAGGGAAGGTGTGTTGTATATTTTTCCATAAACGTTTATCCCTCTTATCTTGAAAGTACCACGGAGGAAGTATCAAACTCTTCTTTTTGCATGAACAAGCATTTTGGTGGGAACTGTGTTCTCCCCGTCCTTTTGCTGTAGTATATACTCTGTAATCCAGGCATATATTTGTTTTAAACGGTGCTAGAGATTAATGCTCTTTTGTAAAGCAGTGAATGTTAAGGCACTTCACAAACAGTGTCTTTTGTGTGATTGTGTTTTCACTTTTGAAACGTTTGAATTGAACTGGTTGTTATTTTGATAAATCTGATATTTGTTACTTTGTTCTAACAGATAAAAGAGATGTCTATGAAACTTGCTTTACAAAAATCTCGGAATGCAGAGTTGATGAATCAATTTGAAGGTCAGTGATTCAGCAGTTGAACTGATGTCGATATCTTTTTATTTAGTCTTACTGACTGTACTTCCTTCTTATATATCAAATAAATGAACCTATAAATTCATTTATGGACCCTTTTTTTCTTCTCTCTGGTTGTACTTTTTAGCATACACAAAGGGCAGCTTATTTGAAGTAGTACTTTTTTTCCTGGTTTGGAGAAGTTTATGTTATTATAATATTATCTTTGTTTTTGTGCTTAAAGATGAACTTGGAAAATGAATGATGTGAATGTGAATATTGTTCCGTTAATTTCCTCTGTTATGTACTTGTTGCTTTTACTAGTTTTAATGATTTCAGTGTACTTTGGGACAATTGATGTTATAGCACTACCATGGCTTCTTAGGTCTCCCGCTGCCCCTATTAATGCCATTCTCTACATTTCAAAGGCGCGCCCCTTGAAATTTGAATCTAATTTGTTGATATAATCCTTCTATCGAAACAATCTTCTAATGTTTGTGCGTATTTGCTTAATTACTGCTGATAGCACATCAAGCTAGCAGGCCTTACTGTTCTTGCTTACTTACTGCTTATGGCACATCAAGCTGGAGTATGTGTGATTGGAAGCACACTTTCACTTTTTCCCCATCCCCTCCCATCTCAACCCCCTCGAATAAACTCTCTTCTTCAACATAAATGATGCAGTATTGCAGGTTAATGTGATTGTCTCGTAACTTCAACTCTTTGGTGTCCAACACCATGAAAGAGGGTTGGTGGGATAATTCTTTTTCAATTGAAGTTCATCCATGTTGTCAGCAAGCTGGTATGAGTAAGTATGGATTGTGTTTAGAGTGTCTGTTGTAGGCACCAGTAGAGTGGTTGGTGATGTTTAATTCGAGCTATTATTAGGACAACCCCAGGCCAGTGTTAAATTTGGACTTCTCATAAAGTCCAATACAACATCTCAACACTCAACTAATATTACTGGGATCAAGTTCCACACTTTTTTAAATGAGAGACAGTAAGTTAATCTAGAGTTCAGAAATATATTGACGTTCGGCCAGCAACTGTTTTCTGGAGGCCGGAATTAGAGATGAGCGCATCTTAAGAATCTCTTGCTAGGCCTAGGAACAGGGTTGAGTTTGAAGACTCAAATGAGTCATCCTCTCTCTTTATTTTTTTTCCTCATTCAGGGTTTACATCCCTCATTTAAAAGCCGTCCCTGCCGTTTTCAGTTATTGTTTTTCTTTCTTATTTTCATGTCGAAGGCAGTCTCTGATGTCATAATGTCTCCATCTAATTAACCAGCTCCAGAATTTACACTTCAGAATTATATTAGGACTACGGAGTTTAAATTTAAGGCTGGCTGTTGAGAATAAGATATTCAGCAAGTTAAACGCTCTCACACGCAGTGTTGAAGGTAGCAAGTCAGTCCAGAATGTACTTGATTGAATCTGAGTCCAACTTTTAAGAACAGTGGTTGTTGTCATTGGAGATTGATGCTATGTGATGTTTGTTGATAGGATTGGGAATATGTTTCTCGATGATATTTTGAGTTGTTTTTCCATAGATCTTTTCTCCGTATTGTAGTTTACATTACATTTTCCAATTCTTTCTTTTGCTGCTTCTGGCAGGAGTTTGTAAGAATATAGAGGCCCTGGCAAGTGATGCTGTGAGATCTAATGAAATGGTAAGTCATATTAATAATCAAGTACTTACAATATGCCTTTTTACAAGATTTGAATGTGCAAACAATTACGTCTTGCAGGTGGTGATCTTACAAGAGAAATTAGAAGAGAGGGATGCTGAAATTAATAGATTGACGCTTGAGCTTCAACAAAGAAACATAGTTGTAGAAACGACAGATGAAGCTGCCATAATCAATCATGAACAAGAGGCAGCTGAGGATGTGGAGGTTGCACAGGGAGAGCAAGTCTGAAGGAATTCATTACAGCTGCCTTGTGCAATTTTGTAGGTTATAGCTTGTACATTGTTTTTGGCGACCTTGTAAACATTCTTTCTTACTAGTATTTATTACTCCGTAACTATTACCATCTTATAGTCAGGAACTTTTCTGTATTTATTTACTCTGTAGTACTATTTTTTTCCCCTGGACATTCATTTCCATCTGACACTATGCTGATGAAGCCGTATAAACCATCTATTGGTTAGAAGGTATTTTGGGTATATTGATATGATATGTGTAAAGCGACTGTCAGAATGAGTTCAGTTCATCAAAGAATGAGTTTAGTTTATCAAAATCAACTCTTGAGACATTTTAGTACCATCATATTGCTACAGGAATGCCTGTTTCCTTGCCCATCAATTTCCTAGATAACGCATCTCTTTCAGGAGGGCTTATGGAAGTTGAAGTAATGCACCTCTTGAGTGTATATATTACTGGATTAGTTGTATTGCTCAACTGTGTACCTGATTTATAAAATTATACCTCTCTTTTTAACCATTTTTTTTAACAATTTAAACATTCAATGTTCTCCTTTTTACTTCTTCCCTCCAGTCTCCACTTCTCAATCACCACTTTTGCTGCAAACACCCAGCCACCACCACCGCGCCACTCACCTATCGTCGGCCTACTCCCACTGCATGTGCCACGAGGCTCACCATCATTACCATTACCCTTGCGCGCCACCTCTGCCTACCGCCCCTCCCTCCAGCACTAGACCACCTACTGCTCCCTCCTCTGTTAACTGCAGTCAAATTGTATGTTATTAAATTAAAATCCCCATAAACCTCTAATCATATAAGTAATCCTTATTTAGATTTAGGGATATCATTGGTGCGGGACGGTGCTGGATATAGGCTCCCCCGTACCCGTACTCATCAAGAAATTCTCGTACCCATCCCCGCCCCACCACCCATGGCGGGTACAAGTTTCCAAAACCATCCCCGCCCCACCACCCATGGCGGGTACAAGTTTCTAAAACTATCCCCGCCCCACCTACCCGTTAACCCGTTATATTATAAATTTTTCCGATTTTTTTCGTAAAGTTAGTTTAATCGCTATTAGTTTCTGTCTTCAGGAATTTGTTTATATAATTTTAGTTATTTACCAAAGAAGTCGGTAAAATACTTTATAAATAGCTATTTTTAACATTACGTCTTAATTATAACAACATAATGTTTGTAAAATTATCATAATAATGGTATTAATTTTTGTAATAATTGGCGAGTAGGCGGGTATGAGGTGGGTAACACGCAAAAACCATCCCCGCCCCACTACCCATGCCGGGTACAATTTTCATACTCGTCCCCGTCCCACCACCCGCCAAAGCTTTACCCATCCCCATCTTAACTGTAGCAGGTGCGGGGCGGTCTCCACTTGTACCCGCCCCAATGACATCCCTATTTAGATTGTATGTTAATTAAATTGATATACTAAATTGATGTTTAAAGATTGAAATTAGAATTATTGATGCAAACTTGGTAGATTTGCTAGAATTTGTTTTAACTTTTTTGTGGAAAAGACAAATAGATGATTTATGGAACTGCTTTTTCTCGCTCTTGTTTTATTAGTATTGCCCGATTAGAATATTGACTTTCCAATTTTACCCTATTCAATCTTATCTGTTGACTTCCAAATTTTCGTGTGACTTGCTACCTTTTGGCGAGATAACCACCAACTCGGGCGAGTTCTAGTTTAGGGATGGCCATTTATGGCACAACCCCAACAAGATGAGTGATACACCTGAATGCAACATGGCTGCACTATGGCACGTAGGCATAACTGAATTGGAGGGAGATAATTCTGCACATGGGACCACAACAAACTCTGAAGAAAAGGACAAATGATGGAAGCAACCACCCATGTGCCTAAGGCATGTCCTAGCATCAAACATCTGCACTCCGGGCAAGGTGTCAGTTCCTTAGCTACCCCGTTGTGCAGCTGCTCTACTCGTCAGACTCATAGGCCAACTTAAGGCATGTTCCAACGCGATCACAATCAAACATGTCTGGGCTCAGAGGCCAGCTTAAGGCATATCCCAGACACGACACTCATACACATATAGGGCTCAGAGGCCAACTTAAGGCATATCCCCATATATGACAATCAACTCACGTATTAAGCTCAGAGGCCAACTTAAGGCATTCCTTAATACGCATCAATACAATATCATCCAAGTCTAGGAACTAATCTATAGTTCTACTTCCTTATACTTCTAATCAACACTTAATTGATCCCGGGAACTAAGTTGAGGGAGAGCCGGTTTTCCTTTCGGTTACCCGACCGGGGGGTCTCTATCCTCTCTCCATTCCCGAACCCAATATAGTGTCGCCCATCCTCCGGGGACCTCAAACACACAGGAAAGGTACACGGAACGAATCTCAAACAAAACCGATAAATCGTTTGAAAGTTAAAAGCAAGGTAATGAGAACAAGGGCTCTCAGCCGGTCCACCGGCTGGAAATCCCTTCCCATGCCCAATCACCGTCTGAAAATCAATGAGAAGAGGCTCTCAGCCGGTGGACCGTCCGCCGGCCAGCCGGCTGGGAGTCCCTTCCCATAAGCCAAAGTTCGAAAACTAAACACAAGGAGTGACTCTCAGCCGGTTGGCCGGCTGCCTGCCTTCCGGCTGGGAGTCATTTCCCAAACCTTTGCAAAACTTGAAAAACGCACAAGAAGGATCCTGAGCCGGTCGACCAGCGGCCGACTGACCGGCTCAGAAACCTTTCACACATTTCAGAATATTCAAATGAAGACACCCCGACTCTGAGCCGGCCGACCGGCTGCCGGTCAGCCTACCGGCTCAGAGTCCACTGTACGCAAAAATCGCATTTTCCTAAAACATTCAAATCTTCTCTAATCGATTCAAGACTTCTAAAATCTCGACATATAAAGTTTACCCAACATATATAATCATCAAATACACTAACTATCAGCAATTAATTCCACAAACAATCCTCAATAAGAATATTATTTGTATCCGTCTTAAGCATGAATTTCTGAAAATCAACAACTAAGCATGTGAAACATCATCTAAGCATATAATCATCATGTATGAACAATCCTATCATGTTTCTAAGTTCAATCAACAACAACAACATGAAATTCAGAAGCTTAAACCATCCTAAACATGAAAAGTGCTAATATTACAAATAAGGCCGAGTTTCTCATTATTGTCACCTTTACTTAGCAAAACCTTCGAGATCTCGCTCAATAATCACCAAGCCCTCTTCCGGGTTAACACAAACACCGCCTAAAACAACACAACATCGAAGAAAATCACGAATTTCGAAATTAAGTGAACAGGCCGAAAATCTGACTGTCAAAAATTTCAAGATTGATTACCTTAAAACGACAGGCTCGAGAAGAGGAATCCGTGGCCGCGAAAATCGTCTCAATCGGATAAGAAACGAAGATTTTATGAGCATTTTAAGATTGAAGGAGAAATTCATAAGAAGGGTGTTTGTGGTTATGTTTACAAATCTGAAAAATGAAATGAAGGAGTGAGGTAGAGGATGGTGGGGTTAGGGTTTTGTGAGGAAAAAGAGGGGAAATGGGTCCATTAGCAAGTTAGGCCCATAAGACAAGTTTTAAGACGGTTTAAGCTAAGAACACCGACTTAAGGTCACTATAAACTTAAGACGATATAAATATTTTCGGACTATGAAATTAAATTGCTAAGATGTAAATTACGCAATTAGATGAAGTCTTATTTAAATCCTTTAAAATATTTTCACATAAATTAATCAGTTATTTAAATGAAATACCAAGAATTACGAAATATAATTTATTTCTCAAACTTGAACTTAGAATCTTTAAACTTCCAAATCCCGAAATATAGGGATGTTACATTTATGTAATCTTGATGATTTTAATAGTTAAAGTCGCGCATATCCGTAAAAACCGTAAACAAATATGAGATATTTGCTCCCATAAGGCGATTTGGCATTACAAATTGAGCATGTGCGCATACATATTTTATTATTGCATTTTATTTAATGTGAATGTCATATTTGAATGTTTTTATATAATTTGGAATTATGTAATTTTTCTTAGTATGACCTTAGTTTTAATCAATATTACCCGTAATGAAAGGGGATATTGATTCGGTTGTAATTTATGTGATCTCGTATCACGGGTTTGTAATTTAATTTAAATTTCAGTTTTACAATAGAGTAGTTGTATTATTTTATTGTAATTCCGGAGATCCAAAAGACGGTGCCATACGGAAAGGAGTTCCGACAAGACGGTGTTTTCTTGGATGGCGTGCCAATGAAGTTCAAGGGACCATGGAGTTGGTTTCCGAATTTGTAATAGTTAATTAGTTTTTACTATTACTAGTAAGGCCATACTAGGATTTTATTGCTTTATTGCTTTTATTTTTGCATTATTTATATGTTTGCATGCATAGCCAAATCGCCATAAAACATGCATATTAGTTTAGATCGTTAAAAACGACCGTGTCAATTATAATTATCGAGTTCACCAATTTAATTCACTTAAAGGAGATAGATAATAAATTGACAAGACCTCTATATTAAACAAAACAATTGAGAATTAGCCTTACCAAATAGTAGAACCCATGAGCTTCTATTTCGTGGGGTGGTGCTAATCCAGTGGGCAGTACGAACCTCATTACGTAGGATAAGTGGGGCGATGAGGTGGATTCAATCCAGTGGGCGGATTGCATCTCGATGCAATTGAAATTTGGTTTGTACTCAACGGAAGTGTAGAGGACCAGTGGTCAATGTGTTCCGGGCTAAGATGAATAAATTATGATTTGTCATCAACCAAGAGTTCTATGGTAGAACCGGTTTATTTTAACCCACCAAACCATATCATTGGGTCGGAGTTCCAGTGGTTCATGATTTCGGTAGTATGGGTTTGGGTCTTGGAATCATTTATAAAATTGGATAGAGGTCATTTTATAGATGCATTAGCTTGATAAATATGTTTACAAGTTAAAATGAACATAAAACGATTAACATTTAATCTCTTCATATGTTTAAAATTTTGTAGTTAAGTCTTCAAATCAATATCAATCATGACCGCTTCCACTACTACAAACACTTCATGGTTACGTTCCTTCATGGATCGTTGTAAGCTAGAAAAGAATGAGGCAAACTTTGCCGATTGGGATGCCCAACTGTTGTTGGCAGCACAGGGTGACGGTAAGACCGAATACGTCATCGAAGAATCACCTCCTGAACCTGCAGAAAATGCCACCGCCGCAGCAAGGCGACCCTATGATACTTATCAGAAGGAGTCTGCGGCAATCAAAAATGTTTTGATCTTCTCGATGGAGCCAGAACTCCAAAGGAGTGCCATAAAGATTGGCACGACTTATGAGATCTACTCCAGGCTTGTGACAATGTTCTTAAAGGCTTCGAGAATTGTCCAATACGAGGCGGCATCGGCCTTCTTTGATCTCAACCATTAGGAGGGGCAAAAAGTTAGCCCACATGTGCTCAAGTTAATTGAGCATGTAGAAACCCTAAGGTTGAATCAAGTGGACATTCCTAAGGAACTTGTGATTGACAGAATCCTCCACTCCTTGTCTAAAGTGAAAACTTATGTGCAATTCCGGGTGAATTTCAACATGAGAAACCAAGACATCTCTCTCGATGAATTGCACAATATGATCGTGCAAGTAGAAAGGGACATGGGCCCAAATGTTAGTGCCCCTAAGGATGTGCTCAACATTAATGTTAAGGGCAAAGGAAAGTTCAATAGGAAGGGTAAGGCAAAGGGGAAGCAACCTTCCAAAGGTTCAAAGAAAGTGTCTTCTGAGGCAAGCACCTCAGATCCCAATAAGAGCTCTCATCAAGGAGCTAAGTGTTTTTATTGCAATGGCAAATGACATAAGAAGAGGAATTGTTCCAAATATCTCAGCGATCTCAAAGCTGGGAAGATTCTTCCAGTTGGTAAATAACTATCCCTATTTTATGTTAATCTCAACTAATGTATTGTGATACAAAGTTGTGATATGGATGCTCTTCTTATTTGAATTAGGGCATGGAAGCAAAGATAAGGGAAAGGAAAAACAAACATGATGGATCAATGGGAACTAAGAGTAGCTCCACTCGGAATGATCAAGGAGCTTTGTTTTTCCACTTATTTTGCTTAGATTTGAAGTACTGTAAGAACAATTAAAATCCGTGTTTTATTTCCTTGTTGGACGAGGAAAGGATAATCCTTGAACAAATTGTTGTATTTTGGATGATGTAGTGACTTGGTTTTCAACACAAGTCACTATCGGTTTTATAATTATGTTCTTAATTAGTTTAAACACTAGCAAATCTTAAACATAAAATAGAATTGATTGTTACTTTTCAATGTATGACCATTAAAATGGAATAGGTATAAGATACTTAATTCAAAACAAATCAAAATCAAATTAAGTTTAGAACTCAATTAAGAGGAAAATTTATCAACCATCCAAAACTATCTAAGCTTTAAATCGAATATTTTCTGTAATAAATCATAAGGGTACACAAACCAACATCAAAGTCATTGCTTGTGGCCTTAGCGGCTATCTTTGATAATGAAATGAGATTGTTATTACAAAGATAGAGTGAGAGAAATTTGAAAAGCCACAAATAGCATATGATTTTGATTTAACTTGATTTTTTTGTGTTTTGGTTGTGTAAGAAATTTAGAGGGTAGATTAAGTTGTGGATGGGATCTACGATTTGAAAAATCTACCCCTTATGATTTTAAAGGTAGATTAAGTTGTGGATAAGATCTAACGATTTGCTAAAAATCTACGCCTTATGATCCCAACGGCCCCGGCCCTGGAGGATTAGTAAGGAAAAATTCTATACATGGATAAGATCCATGATAGAGTCCTCGTACAGTATAAGATAAGATAAATGTGGGGAACTGAAAGTTCCCACACACAAAATTATATACCATAAGAAAAGACTCTTATAAAAACTACGGGAGGACACTCGGAGAAAAATATTCAAAAGATTTTGCAAAGGCTCAAGAAAGGGTTCTTGGATTTAGATGGTGATCTAAATGTGCCAATGCAAATTCTAAAACCATGAAATTTATAAGATATACATGCTAATGAATGAAATTTATTGAAAGAAGCATAAGTTGACATGTGGATGTCTGCAGTCTGCAAAGTTAAGGGTAACTTTGTTGAAAGTAGTAAAGTAATTCATTGAGAATGAATTCAGTAAACTCAATAACCGCTTTTCAAAAGAGTATTTGAAAAGGATGTGACTATTAGCACATATGGTTAAGTCCCAACCATTTCAATTCATTAAATGTTTAGGGAACATTGAATTGAGTGGGAGCTTTATGATTTACGGTTAAATGTAAAGTTCAGTGGGAGTTCTCGCTCCAGGATTTGAACCTATTGAGTCATGGGTATGACTTCGGGATCTTCAGAATCAGGCAAGAACAAGAGTTTAGTGGGAGTAAACGTTATCTAAAACAACTCATTGCTCGTTTGGAATGAGGCACTAGTACTTATGAGAAGTATGCGAGTTCTCAATTCTAGATGACAAATTGATATGATTTAAATCTAATTAAACATGGGATGTTCAATTGAGATTTTAAAAGACGTCTTTTTATTAGCATTAAGGTTGTTCATAGAGATGAAGATAGTATAACCATGATAAGATCATGGAAATTTATCGAACCTTAAACACTATTACTTACACGTTTAAATTCACTAATGTTTCCGCCATTAGTATAATTGTGTAAAGCTGGGAGCACACTGCTTGCAGGATAACCTGTTTAAGTTGGTGATAAGTCAGTGATTAAACCATAATGAATTGTCAAAGTATTCTCCAATGAAGATGAAAGACAAATTCAAGATTTTGGAAGATAACTTAGTCATTGGTAAAAGGTTTACAACGACTCGAGTTCCAAGATACCAAGCAAAGATTCATGATAATCTTTGGCTTACATTCATTGACTATGCATCTAAATGACTTGTATTTTAACTACATGGTCATCACAAGATTCTACAAAATGTATAAGTTCACGAATTATGTAATAGCATTGTTGTAGCTGGGAGTTATACAATGCACATAATATTTGTTAGTCATAAGATGACTTATCTATTTCAGATAAGAGAGCATATGCGGATATGGTCTGCAAAGTGAACGCTCGCTCGCACGTGGTAAACCTGGTTTACTCAAAATGAAGATAATTACAATTTTAAAAGATATGAACGAGAGACCCTTAAGCTTATTGTAAATTAAATGGTGATCAAAGGTTGACCACTTGGATGGAGTAATCCACTAATTGTTTGAGTTATTTATAACTCACGAAAGGTCAAGTAAAATTCAAATGGGATGGTAAGACCATATTGAACCCCATTAAAGTGAATTGAATTATCATGACCTCGCCCCTAGTTGCTTAAGTGAGGTGACGTCTCAATGCAACCAGATGTGTGATGCGATTGATGGCGAGTTCAATTGCCATAGAGTCATACGGGATGACTAATCGATCGCCTAGGCATATACATGTTAAGATACATTTGTCGGGCTAATGAACGCTGATAGAGCTCTGGCGTACTCTTATTAAAAGATTGCCTGGTCCTGGCGGGAGCATCTATCGTGTTTCACATGAGTCAGTTCTTGGACTAGTGACTGTTCTCTGAGGTGGCATAGTTTTCTGATTAACTTGGATTTATGTCCTAACACCATCGTAACTGGGGTTTATAAGGACATATTTTGGGTTATGATGGGTTGTGGCCAGCCGGAAGGAATAAGTCGATTAGGAATTGTCCACCCCTTGTCAGGGTTGAGCAATATCTCTAGGCCACTCGAGGAGAATAATAACTAGAAATGCGTGGCCACGCTCGGAATGTATCTATGGTAGAAAATTCCGGTCAGTAGTTATAACTCCAGATCGAGATAAACCACTCTAGATTTAAATCAATTGCCGGCACGACCTGAGAGGACTCCATGCATTGAGTGGGAGATAGTAATAGGGCAAGAGAATTGGTAACACACACTTCTCTCAGACAAGTTGGAGATTGTTGGAGGAAGTGTCCTCGACAATAGTGTGTTGACATAATTAAAACTCGTTTGAATGAAACACAACTGGGAGTGTTACTCTTTTAAAGTCGACTGATTAACATTTAACGATAATGATTGGCTGTCTAGAGTTTGACATTATCGTCATATGATGGTGGTGATCAGTTGATCCCTTAAGGTCATATCTTTAGGGAATTCCGTCTCAATGGAATAATTAATTAATATCGTATTGGATACGAATTAATTAATAACTGGAAATTTGGAAATAATTTTACATGACGAATATTTTATAATTGGATTATAATAATAATAGTCAAAGTAATAAAATCGTTTTATTACTCGGTTTTTATTTATTCGTTTGGGAAACGATTAAATTGTGAATGAACACGGTTGATCATAAAATTACAAAGAGTTGTAATTAAATTATGATATTACATTTTTATACAATAATAATTTCAAAATATTAGAAGAATTATTTAAATGTAATAAATTTGTAAATTATGGATTTTAATAGTTAAAATTGCATAATTATCAAATTGGGTCATGTGTTATGGAACATATGTGAAACTATTGACCATATTTTCATCAGCTGCCCTTATTCAGTCTTGATCCAGAGACTATTGCAGCATTGGTATGGAGGGTCCTTTCCTTCTATACAGAGTTTGAGTGAGGTTCATAGAAAGGATGGGGCTACATCTCAATCAACACTCAATATAAATCTCATACAACACAGATCTCCAACCATATATCACATCATACTTACCTCATTCCTTTTCTGCGGAAACGTTAGTACAATATATATATTGTGTCCTGTCCTTTATTCTATACTACCCACGCTCTACATCTCTCAAGGGTAACCAGGTTAGACTGAAAGGGCCTGTGGCTTGGTTTGAGGGGGCCCCTAACTCATCCCAATCCTGGGGCTCCTAACAGTTACTAACCTGGGGTTCATTTTATTAGACTCTTCCTACGTTCATTATTATTCATTTGGTTTAGGCCTGAGGATCGTTCGCTCTGATACCACTTTGTAACACCCCCATTTATTTAAGAGCCTTTAGCAAGACATTCTCAAATAAATAGAGCTGTTATCATCTCAGAATGTCCGAGGTAGTGAATAACAAAGTAAACAAACCAAAGTACTTTATATAAAAACTGATAAAATTTAAACTTTTGATACTACAACTATTACGCAAAGAATAAAAGTACAACTGATAAAATTTAAGTATGTGATCTAATTCTAAGTAGGTCCAAGCCATGTCTCACTCCTTGCCCAAGCTCCTAGTCCATCTGTCTTTGACCTGTAGAGTCTACTCCCCATTCCGGATCATCGTAGGTGTACACGAATACACTGTCAACCTCGCGGTTGAGTAGGATAACACAATAATAAATAATGCAACAGATAAATGATATGCAAATGCCATGATATGCTCGAGCTCAAACACAATCTCAATCTCAAACCCGAAACACCAATCTCAAACCCGAAACACCAAGCCATACCGAACCTCCCGGCAGACTATAATCGGTCGTCACCGAACACCAGCTCAATAGCTGATAAGACACCAGGCCTGGTCTGCAGAACCACCCTGGGCTTTATATCAAATCAATATCCATTCCGTAACTTTCTCAGTAACCAATGCATATGTCATGCTCATGAATGCAACAATACTCTTAATCAATCATGTTATTAAATAATGAAATGCTCATGCCAATAATAATAATGAACACTCAATCCAACCAATATCATTCTCATATTACTCATGCTCAGCATCCATAACACACAATACCACATCCATTCATAACACATCATAGAGTAATAGGTCAGTTATCCTACCTGGAGAGCAATATAATCCAATAGCAAGCCATCAAGTAAACAGAGTTATGCCACTTCAATACCGTCACCTAACAAATATAATATAAATAATTACCAACTAATACAATTACGCAACTAATATAATATATCAATTATTTAAATCAATTATTCAAATAATATATTACGCATAACGAGACCGTATCCAGGGAAACCAACTTTAATTAACTTAATTAGTCGATCAACTTAATTAGATGATTATTTTAAAACTACAATCACAAAACTAGATAAACAAGTCAACTAATTGAATTAAACTAATAACGATAACAATATATATAAACGAGTCGAATATTATTAATAACCAATATTAAATATTATTACCAATATTAAAAATATTTATAATAATAATACTTCTAACAATAATAATAACATCAATCAATACTAATAATAAGAAGAACAAATAATAGTAGCGTCAATAATAATAACATTAATAATAATAAGAATAATATTGATAATAATAATAATAATAATAATAATAATAATAATAATAATAGTAGTAGTAATTCACGGACAAAGCACAAACCAACAACAATGTATAATAATAATCATACTACATAGCCAATGGTGAACAACTACACATATAATAATAATATTAATAATAATAACACCCATATTACGACAACAGTATTACGACAACAGCAACACAACCCAAACCCCGCAACAACCCTATTCACGCTGCTCCGTCTGCAACGTTAGCAACAATCGTATCCATCACTTGAGACTCGTAAAAGATGACTCATCCACCCCCTGACCAAACCTACTATTCACATATCAACCCAGGTCTCCAAAACGGGTCCGCAACGCGGGTCGATAACCGGTCTACCTTTCCCTGATTCTGTTGTGTTTCCCGTCAATACTCACACCCACGCCACCACTGACCACCACTAGGCCACCCTAGTACGGTCGCTGCCCTCTTACATCCCCTCTAACCCAGCCTTAAACACAAAATTAGAAAACATATAATAGGCGAGAGCAACGAAGTAGAAACTTACCACGTGAGAAAGACTAACCCGATACGGCGACGTTGAAACCATGAAGTAGGCTTCTGCGTGTGAGTGTGAAGATGGAAGGGTAGGTAGTGACTTGGGGTTTTAGGGGGGGTTGTAGGCGGGTATGGGAATGGGATGATAAGTTGATGTATGAAGAGGGTAAAATTTAGGGTTGGTTACATACGTGGGTAGGGTTTAGCATAGGAGTATAGTGACTTACGTGGGTAGGGTTAGACGTGTGAGCCCAAAACTTTTTTTACTCGGTCCATCACGCATCTTGAGACATTCTAACCTCAATATCCCGTTTCCAACTCGTAAAATTAAAAATAACAACGCATATAACTAATTATATTAATTAAATTATATAATTAGTATTAGTAAATATCAATTAAATTACTTATGAGAATATAAAGTATTAGTACTTACATAAGTACATATAAAGATTAGGATTTAAATGTATTTACGACTTAAATAAATAAATAAATAACATAAAATGATAAATAAATAATTAAATAATTGAATTTAAGTATAGACGAGAAATATATAAAAACAAGAAGTATATTTAATTATAAATATATCATTAAGAATTAAATAAATACGAATGAAACGTCATTGTATGAAATAATCGTCAAATATAAACTGATTATGAAATACGAAATAATCGTAGAAATACGATTTATAAAATAATAACATTTTATGTAAAATACTTTATAAACATTCCCTTTGAAATACTTGTATAAAACACGGTTTGACTGCCATTGACCGAGGCTAAAATACGGGGTATTACAAGGTGTGTCAACAATGAAAATATGAGACTGTGGCATCACCAGGGAAACTGCAACCTCTCCCCATTCCTGCTTCTGTGTGGACTGATATCAATATGGATTTCGTAGAGGGTTTGCCAAGATCAATTGGAATGAATTCTGTCATGGTGATAATGGACAAGTTAAGCAAGTATGGGCACTTTATTCCCCTCAGTCATCCTTACACTGCAACTGATGTGGCACATGCCTACTTTGACCATGTTTACAAGCTACATGGTATGCCTGAAACTATTGTCTCTTATAGGGATTCCATTTTCTTAAGTAATTTATGGCAGGAATTGTTCTCAGTGCATGGGGTTAGCTTGAACCTTACCTCTTCATACCACCCTCAGTCTGATGGGCAAACAGAAGTACTCAATAGAGGATTGGAAACATACTTGAGAGGTTTTTGCAGTGAGACCCCAGTGGATTGGTGCAAATACTTGCCAGCAGCAGAGTACTGGTATAACACATCCTATCACAGTGCCTTGCAGACCACCCCCTTTGAAGTACTATATGGGAAACCCCCACCTGTCCACCTGCCTTACATGCCTGGTGTCAGCAAAGTGGATGCAGTGGATAGGGTGCTGATTGATAGGGAAAAAGCCTTACTAGCCATTAAGCACAACTTGGCAAGGGCCCAAAACAGGATGCAACAACAAGCTAACAAAAAGAGGACTGATAGGGAATTTGAGAAAGATGATTATGTGTATATGAAGTTACACCCTTACAGACAGAGCTCTGTGCAAATCAGGAGCAATCGGAAACTAGCCAAGAAATACTATGGTCCCTACAAGGTTTTGGAAAGGATTGGCAAGGTAGCTTACAAGCTGGCACTTCCCACCGGCTCTAAGATACACCCCACGTTTCATGTATCACTGCTCAAAAGGCACTACGGACCAAATTTGACAGCTGCTCCATATCCTGAAGAGTCCATTGCTACTGAACCAGAAACTGTATTGGCCAGAAAGGTTGTCAAAAGGGGACGAGTCAATGCAACTAAAGTCCTTATTAAATGGAACCCCTCCTCCATTGAAGATGCCACCTGGGAATTCCTATATGATCTGGAGAAGAAATATCCCACATTTGATCCTTGGGGACAAGGATCCTCTGAAGAGGCGGGTATTGATACACCTGAATGCAACATGGCTGCACTATGGCACGTAGGCATAACTGAATTGGAGGGAGATAATTCTGCACATGGGACCACAACAAACTCTGAAGAAAAGGACAAATGATGGAAGCAACCACCCACGTGCCTTGGTGGAGAATCTCAACTGAATTTAGCAAATTACTAAAATCAAGTAATTAAGTCTTATTTATTTTTTGGAGTAGCCTTCAAGTAATCCTCCTATATAAGAGAGGTTATTGCATTTGTATTGATCATCCTGAAAATTAATATTAATCATCTATCTTTCTCCTCTATAATTTCTTCCCTGTGTAACCTATCGAATGAAATACTGTCGAACAGTTGCAGCAGTATCAATGAGTTGAAGTTTTGCATGGCGACAAATTCTCTTATTGAACTAGCACTTCATTTAAGCCATTAATTAACCTAATCCTACACCTAACTATAAATACACTCTTGTAATTAATTAGAGGTACAACTAATTAGAGTACTATTAACTACTCTAAATTATCCAAATATGGATAGGGCATCGATTCATTATCATGAACAAAAGATGATGAGACAAATTATATTAGCTATTTTGGCATTAGTTATTGTATGGCTAATATTTTGTCTAATAAAGATTCGTTGGGCTTTAAGACCTTGGGCTAATAAGGTAATATCAAGAAACGAATCAAGTCGAAGAGAAGCTAAGCATTTGGGGACGGCCCAACTTGGAGAGGCACGACCATGGGCCGTGTATGGCTCGGTCATGGGCTACTCAAAGTCCGGCCATTGCTCGGTCACGGGTGCTGGGTTGCTCGGCCATTGTGGTTTCCAACAAGAAGTTGGAGTATTTTTAATTTCTATGTTATATTTATTAAGTTCGTTATTTTATTAAGTTTGTTAAAGTTTGTTATTTAGTTTGTTAAGGTAGTTACTAGTTTGTTACAAGGTTGTTACAAATTAGTTATTATCTTATTAGTTAGTTATCCTAGGATTATTAGGATTAGTTATTTAATTCTTTTAATTCCTAAGATAGGGTTTTATTCTAATAGGGATTATATTTAATCCATTAGGATAGATTTAGGACTCCCAATTCTAGTACGAATTGTGGGAGGCGTGTGATGCTTGTTTGGGACGTGTGATTACCATATAAATAGGGCACATGGTTCTTCTTGTTTTTCATTCAATTATTCAATCAATGTTATAAAATTCACAAGTTTTCTTTTAAGCCATACTTAAAGAAATCTCAAGGACTCATCGAGTGTTGATCCGAACTGTTGGTACTTCGTCGCGTTTCAAGTATTGACAAGATTTACAAACTATAGGTCTAGGGAGTAAATCACCATTGTTTGAACTATAGGTCTAGGGCAAACAAATATCCTTCTACCTTGGGGATTCACCTCAAGACCGTCACAACTAAAAAAACAACCACCACTACCATCACCACCGACGCACCACCATCAACGACATCATCATCACCACCGTTCATCATTCATCGTTCATCATTATCAATCAAGATTCAATAAATATCGTTCCATACATTGCCTAAACCGTTAATTCATTCAAGATTATTCTTAAAGATTACAAGAAGCTTCCGCGGACGATTTCTTTGCTAAGAATTCGTATCATTAGTGGTATCAGAGCTTCGGCTCTTGATTTTCTTTTTCTACAAGACGATCCATGAGGGGAATTAATATGGAGGGTGCGAGATTCGAAGGAGAAGGAGGAGTTCCGTTACAATTGCCAAGAAACCTAATGCTACGTAACTTACAAATCCAACCCAATCAAATCTCAAATGATCAAAGGAGTCAAATTTTCTACACTAAGTGCCAAGTTCAAGATAAGTGGTGTAGCATAATCATTGACGGAGGTAGTTGTGCAAACGTTGCTTCCGAAGAGATGGTATCCAAACTTAACCTAGTTACCACCACACACCCAAAACCCTATTTATTACATTGGTTGGTTGACGGGAGTGTTATAAGAGTAACAAGGCAGGTTAGGGTAGGGATTACCATGGGATCATCCCTAGACGATATTCTATGTGATGTAATACCTATTGATGCATGTCACCTACTTCTAGGGCGTCCATGGCAGTTTGATAGGGACGTAGTACATAGAGGGAGAGTCAATGAATACGTGTTGACGGATAAGGGTAAGAACATTATTCTAAAGCCAATGACTCCACAAGCTGTACGAGATATGAATACTGAGAGGAGCAAGAAGGCTAGTCTTGTTGTGATTACGACGGAAAGGGGAGACGAACGTTCAATAGAAGGGTTAGCACACCCAATGGATTTAGTTCCAAGGACTGAACGTTCTAGGCAGGCTGTTGATAGGAGCAATCGGATCAAGGAGTGGCGAGAGGGGACTAGAGCGATAGGTGACAAGCTAAAACGATGGCTATTAGGTCTGACTCATTCCAATCTAAAGCAAACCAAATCAGTATTGGTGAAGAGAAAATACCAATCTCCATTAGGGTCATTCATAGATGAAGTCTTACATGGGGTAAGAAATTCGGATATAGAGTTTGCTTTAATCTCGGACAAGGGGTTGAAGATAAAGAAAGGCATATTAAAGCCTATGAGCCCAAAGGGTGTGGGATTGATGAGAGCCAACTCTGGAAAGAATACTCGACTTTTTGTCTTTACCATAGCTAGGGATGAGGTAAAGGAGAAGGTAATGGCTGATTCAATTGAGGGAGTAGAGGAGGTAGTCGCGGAGGAAGGAAAGGTTAGCACGGTGGTGCTAGGGGAAAGAATGGGAGCGCGGGAGTCAAGGGCAGCAACAAATTTCGAGAGGGTGAATGGGTTGTTGCGGGAGGTACACTTGGTTCGAACTAAAAACCAAGAAGTAAGAAGTGTGCTAGTCGAGGGGGTTAGCCAAACGAAGGCAAAACCACACCTAGGTCATTTCCTTGGGGAGCTTGGCCGAGAAGTTAAGGAGGAGGCTGAAGTAGTAGTAAGCACGGTGGTACTGGCGGTAGCTCTAGGTGTTCGAGAGTGGAAGTGGCGCGCGTCTAATCTTGGACGTGTGAGTAAGTTGTTGCGTGGAGTAGCCTTGGTGCGTGGTAAGGACCGTAAGGAGAAGAGGTCTTTGGTCAAGGAGGGTGGCAACGTATCGATCAAACTAGACCTAGAGGAGCACGGTCGAGAAAGAAGAAACCATGGTGGTGTCGCGGAAAGGTGCTAAGGGGCGCGGCCACAAAATTTTTCCCTTAACGAATCAATCTTTATTCTCTTTTACAGGAAATATGACCCGGGATCAATGGTTCTTGGATTTTAAACAAAAGATGATCCAAATATGGATAGGGCATCGATTCATTATCATGAACAAAAGATGATGAGGCAAATTATATTAGCTATTTTGGCATTAGTTATTGTATGGCTAGTATTTTGTCTAATAAAGATTCGTTGGGCTTTAAGACCTTGGGCTAATAAGTTAATATCAAGAAACGAATCAAGTCGAAGAGAAGCTAAGCTTTTGGGGACGGCCCAACTTGGAGAGGCACGACCCATGGGCCGTGTATGGCTCGGTCATGGGCTGCTCAAAGTCCGGCCATTGCTCGGTCACGGGTGCTGGGTTGCTCGGCCATTGTGGTTTCCAACAAGAAGTTGGAGTATTTTTAATTTCTATGTTATATTTATTAAGTTAGTTATTTTATTAAGTTTGTTAAAGTTTGTTATTTAGTTTGTTAAGGTAGTTACTAGTTTGTTACAAGGTTGTTACAAATTGGTTATTATCTTATTAGTTAGTTATCCTATTATTATTAGGATTAGTTATTTAATTCTTTTAATTCCTAAAATAGGGTTTTATTTTAATAAGGATTATATTTAATCCATTAGGATATATTTAGGACTCCCAATTCTAGTACGAATTGTGGGAGGCGTGTGATGCTTGTTTGGGACGTGTGATTACCCTATAAATAGGGCACATGGTTCTTCTTGTTTTTCATTCAATTATTCAATCAAAGTTATAAAATTCACAAGTTTTCTTTTAAGCCATACTTAAAGAAATCTCAAGGACTCATCGAGTGTGGTCCGAACCGTTGGTACTTCGTCGCGTTTCAAGTATTGACAAGATTTACAAACTATAGGTTTAGGGAATAAATCACCATTGTTTGAACTATAGGTCTAGGGCAAACAAATATCCTTCTACCTTAGGGATTCACCTCAATGTGGGGAATAATCATGTATTCACCCTAAAAATTCCAGGATTATAACAAAAAATACATATGTGAATTATGGTCATAAGATAAAACATGAATAGGAAATACAACCTTAGGTCCTTAGCGCGAATGGCCTAAGAACAGGAATTAAAGTAAATTCCCTCATATAACTTGCACTCAAGACTTTGTCTGAGACGATGCCGCGTGTGCTAGAAATGCTCTTCAATTGCCTTGCAATATGGGGAGAGTTTTGTGAGGTTTTACAGATGTGAGATCTAGGTTTTTGGGAAAGCTATTCTCAAAAACCCTAATTTTCTGTGAGGGAGATTATCAGTTAGTAGAATAAGTCACCTGACAAAAGGAGAGTCCCTCTTCTTTTTGTAATGCTCACTCAGCCGAAAATAGGTCAAAGGTGAGAGTGGGCTTTCCACTCGTACCTTATTCTCTTGCGTGATTCGACCCTAATGCTAATATATAATTCGCGGGTTTTAATTATAAATCGTATACATGTTATCAGATATTAATGCAGTGGATACATTAATAATTGTCTGATAAAAATTATGATATTGTATAATTAGCTAAATTAATATAACTGCTTATATTAATACACGAATTCAATATTTAATTAAATATAACCGTTTATATTTAATTTACGAATTAATCATATAATCCGTATTAGCTAAATTTTTTTAATCCGTATTAAATAATAATCTCAACATCTCATTGACTAATTTAATAGTCAATACCTCTGACTAACTGTCTAGTCATATCCGGCATAAATGTGACTGTATTTTCATACCTTCACATCTCTCAAACGTGTCCTATAGGTGTGACGTATAGGGACCAGTTGATCACCGCCATCCGTATGACAATAACGTCAAAATTATCTAGCAAGCCAACCGTTGTTGATAAACGTGGATCAACTGATAATAATACTGAAGTATGCCCTTGTGATCCTTTAAGAGATTTAATAAGTCATTGTACTAACTGTCAAGGACACCAGCCTCAACAATCTCCCACTTGTCCGTACAAGGGTATGTGCAATGACGTTATCGCACTACATTTGGAGGACACCAGCTCCAACAAACTCCCACTTGTCCGTACAAGTGTAGGTGCGATAACCGATTCTCATATCCTTTTAAAATTTCTCCCACTCAATGTAAGACAATTTGCAAATCCGTATTCGCAAAGGTCGTATCTTACAATCGATGTGTATCAAGAGTGGTTTCCCCGACTAGAGAGTAACTTAACTGATAAAACGAATCTGTATTCGAGCATGGCCATGCATTTCAGTTACTATTCCGCGAGTGGCCCTGAGAAATAATAAAATCCTGATAAGGGTTTGGATATTTCCCTCAACTCGAATCCTGCAGATGTAAGCGCAACATGAAATAACCCAGAAAAAATCCCCTTGGCCCCTGTTACGGAAGACCATGGGAAAGAAACCAAAGTTACCCAAAATCTGTCTTAATCTCAAGAGACAGTTGAAAGTCAAAAGACTCAACTCTAAGGAACACTATGGAGGTCCTATCCATGACCTGTCACCCAATGTTATAAAACATTTAGGACTCCATAACGTTGTCACAGGGTATCCTACGAGTTATCCGTATAACTCGTCTTTGTGATTGGTCAGTCAACTGTTTGACTTATGGCTCGTTGAACCCACCATCAACCAACGTCACAAAATGATTGCCTGAGTTGTCAGCTCAAGTGGGTAATCAAGGACTAAAAACGATGTTATGTTAATCAGTTCACTTTGTGGTGTTCAAAATTGGCGTTCAATTCCACATGAAAAACAAAACATAAAATGATCATAACGATGAGGTTGTAATAGAGTACACAAGAAAATGAATTATAACATGTATTCATAAAAGAGTACTACAACTCAGGAACACGTTTAATTCCCATGGAATTAATGTGCCCTTCATGCTTATCACGTGGTAATGCTTTAGTGAGAGGATCGGCTATGCTGTCATCCGTAGCGATCTTATCAATGAATATCTCCTTTTGCTCCACGTAATCTGTGATTAGATGAGCTTTCCGTTGTACATGTCTAGCTTTGTTGCTAGACTTATGCTCCTTAGCTTGGAAGACGACACCTTTATTGTCACAATAAACGGTGATCGGGTCATTCGAACTAGGCACTACTGATAGTCCTTGTAAGAATTGACGCATCCATATTGCTTCCTTAGCTGCTTCCGAAGCGGCATAGTACTCGGACTCAGTTGTAGAATCTGCTGTAACACTTTGTTTAGAACTTTTCCAGCTGACAACAGCGCCATTAAGAGTAAAAACGAATCCAGACTGAGATTTTGAGTCGTCTCGATCCGTTTGGAAGCTAGCATCTGCGTAACCAGTGGCGCAGAGCGTCGTGTCGCCTCCACAAGTCAATCCCCAATCTTTAGTCCTCCGTAGGTACTTAAGAATGTTTTTCACGGCCATCCAGTGTTGTTCACCTGGATGAGCTTGAAATCGACTCGTCATACTCAATGCATATGCATACATGATCGATCCTATAGCCGAAGCGTAAGGAATCCGACTCATGCGCTCTTTCTCTTCCAATGTCTTAGCTTCTTGAGACTTGCTCAAGTGAAGCCCAGTAGCCATAGGAAGGAACCCTTTCTTGGAGTTCGTCATGCTGAATCTCTCTAGAATCTTATCTATATAAGACTCCTGACTGAGAGACAACATCCGTCGTGATCTATCCCTGTAGATACGGATGCCCAAAATTCTCTATGCCTCTCCCAGATCTTTCATCTGGAAATGGTTTTTAAACCATGCTTTAACCGAAGATAGGAGAGGTATGTCATTCCCAATTAGGAGTATGTCATCGACATACAATACTAGGAAAACAATCTTGCTCCCACTCGACTTGATATAGAGACATGGTTCCTCGACTGATCGAATGAAACCATTCTCCTTTATCACTTGGTCGAAGCGATGATTCCAACTCCGTGATGCTTTCTTAAGTCCATAGATGGAAAGCTTAAGCTTGCAAACCTTCTTTAGGATGTTCAGGATCAATAAAACCCTCGGGTTGTACCATGTACAACTCTTCCTCCAAATAACCGTTTAAGAAGGCGGTTTTAACGTCCATCTGCCAGATTTCATAGTCATGAAATGCAGCAATCGCTAAGACAATACGAATGGAACGTAGCATGACTACGGGTGCAAAGATCTCATCGTAGTGCAAGCCTGGCACTTGGGTGAATCCTTTAGCAACTAGTCGTGCCTTGTGAATATCTTGTTGTCCTTCCACGGCATGCTTTATCTTGTAAAGCCATTTGCATTGAAGGGGGCGTACCTTTGCAGGTAGGTCCACAAGATCCCACACGTTATTCTCATACATGGAGTCCATCTCGGATTGCATGGGTTCTAGCCATAGCTTTGAGTCAGACTTAGTCAGGGCACCTTTATAGGTTGTGGGTTCATTACCCTCTAGGAGTAAGATGTCATCTATGTCATGTTCCTCGACCATACCTATGTATCTGTCCGAAGGAATAAAGACTCTTCCCGACCTCCTAGGTTCCTCAGGAATATCTACCGCAGCCGAGGTTGAAGGAATTGTTTCCTCCAATGGTTGCTCGGTAGTTGGTTCTTGAATCTCCGATAGATCGAAGGTTCTATTACACGACTTGTTCTCGAGAAATTCTTTCTCTAAGAACGTCGCACTAGCCACAACAAAAACACGTTGTTCGGTTGGCGAGTAGAAGTAATGACCAAAAGTTCCTTTTGGATAGCCTATAAAGTATGGCTTGACCGATCGCGGGCCGAGCTTGTCCTTGTGTCTCCACTTGACATAAGCTTCGCAGCCCCAAACCCGAATAAAGGACAAGTTAGGGACCGTTCCCTTCCATAACTCGTATGGAGTCTTGTCAACAACTTTAGACGGACTTCGGTTAAGTATTAGAGCGGCTGACAAAAGAGCATAGCCCCACAATGAATCAGGCACAACGGTGTGACTCATCATGGATCGATCCATATCAAGTAGAGTTCGATTTCTCTGTTTGGATACACCATTTAATTGTGGTGTTCCAGGTGGAGTCAACTGTAGAACGATGCCACAGTCTTTAAGGTGTTGATCAAACTCATGAGAAAGATACTCGCCACCACGATCAGATCGTAGTGCTTTAATCTTTCTTCCCAGTTGGTTCTGTACCCGATTCTGGTATTCTTTGAACTTGGCAAAGGAGTCACTTTTATTCTTCATTAAGTAGATGTAGCCATATCTACTCAAATCATCCGTGAAAGTGATGAAATACCTATAGCCTTCTCGTGCGTTGATCGACATAGGGCCACATACATCCGTATGTATGAGTCCTAATAGGTCGGCAGCGCGCATTCCAACACCTTTGAAGGAAATACGAGTCATATTACCGATGAGACATGATTCACACGTGCCATATGATTCGAAATCAAAGGCCGAGATAGCTCCATTATGTATGAGTTGTTTTACGCGTTTCTCATTTATATGTCCCATACGGCAGTGCCATAGGGAAGTTTGATCTTTGTCACCAACCTTTAACTTCTTGTTATTCACGTGTAATATTTCGGTGGTTTGATCTAAAACATAAATTCCATTCATGGAAACTGCCTTGCCATATATCATATTGTGTAATGAGAAAATACAGCTATTATTCTCTATTACAAATGAAAAACCGAGTTTGTCAAGTGCAGAAACAGAAATAATGTTTTTGGATAAACTAGGAACATAATAACAGTTATACAAAGATAACTCGAATCCACTTGGAAGCTGGATCGCGTATGTTCCCCTAGAGACTGCAGCAACTCGTGCTCCATTCCCGACACGCAGGTCAACCTCACCCTTTATGAGGGGCTCTTGGTTTCAGAGGCCCTGCACATGATTACACAGATGAGAACTACAATCAGTTTCTAGTACCCAAGTTCCGTAACTTGCATGGTTAATCTCAATCATGTGAATAAAAGAAGAAGAAGACATACCAACAGGAGTAACGCGGCCTGCCTTAATGTCCTCACGATACACGGGGCACGTGCGCCTCCAATGCCCAGTATTGTGGCATTCCATGCTTGTATCCTTACTCTTTGTCTTACCCTGTGAGTTGCTTGACTAACCGGGCCCACTCTTAGCAAATCCCGACTTCTTGAACTTAGGCCTACCTACCCCGAGGTCGCCTTGAGCTTTAGCTTTCCCTTTACCTTTACCCTTACTGGAGATCATGAGAACATCATGCTTCAAGCTCCCACTTAATTTCAAATCCTTCTCGGTCTGTACGAGAAGGGAGTGGAGCTCATGAGGAGTCTTCTTCATGTCGTTCATGTAATAGTTGGCCCTAAAGAGGGTGAACCCATCATGAAGCGAATGAAGCATTCGATCAACGATTATGTTCTCACCGATCTTGTAGTTGAGGGCCTCCAGTTTCTTGTTATTCTCAATCATGTTGAGAATATGTGGGCTAACAGCTTGGCCCTTCTGGAGTTTCGCTTCAAATAAGCGACAAGTATGCTCATAAGAAACGATTCTCGGAGCTTTCGAGAATTCGTTAGTGAGCGTGGTGAAAATCTTATTTGCACTATGGGAGATGACGCGCCTTTGCAAATTGGATTCCATTGCATAGATCAGTACGTTCTTTATCGCACCCGCTTCCATGACGAAGTCGCTATGAGCACGAACTTCGTTAGCTCTAGCTCCAGTTCCTGGGTGTGCCGGAATAGGCTTAGTCAAGTACTTGAGCTTTCCGTCAGCAATGGCAGCATTCTGTAATGCTGCCTCCCAGTCAGAGAAGTTTGACCCATCATTCCTCAGTCTAGTAGACTGATTCATGGAGTCCATGAAGGCTTTAAGCCAGGATTCACGTGCTAGCTTGGCACTTGGCATTGGGTCTTCACCAGCCATTTGTTATTTTAGCAGTTATAAATTTGATCGTGTTCTACACTGAAAAGAAGATAAAACAAAACCATATAAGCAACTCATCGTTGTGATTTAAGTCTATTTTAAATTGAATTTAAACTCGTAGACTCATGCATTTATATAATTGATCTCCCTCAAGAATTATATAAACGATCCCAAGACTCAATTTCCGTAAATTGATAAGCCCACAGTTTGGCTAGTTCCACCGTTGGAACTCTTGGTCGATAGATTTCCGTAAATCTCATCTTTCAGTCCATCATAGTCGCTAGATAGTATCTAGTGACCACGATGTTGAGATAAAATAAATCATCTGTTCCCACTTACCCGACGTAGAAGGGGTCATATTATGCCTACCAACGAAGAAGGGATTCATGGGAGTCTGATTTATAAAGACTTTTCTCAATTTTTGGTTACACGAGGAAGACCCCATCAACTTATATTTATTCATTTTAAGTGAACTAAAATCTAGCATAATCGTGAATGAACGAAATAAAGTGATGGCTTTGCATGTGACACGTGACATCTGTATGTCTCCGAAAACTAACGCGTAACCTCTACATGAGTCATTTTTCAGGCATGTTATAGGTGGTTTGGTTTTAGGCGGAATATGATGCAAGCTATTATCGATGAAAGCATAAAAGAAAGCAATAAACGTAAATAAAAGTCCTAGTGTGGCCTATCCTACCAAAATAAACATAAAACAACTTTGGAATCCACCGTTGGACCCTAGAAGCTTGTCTTGATGTTCCATCTTGGTCTTTGCAGCGGGAGTGAGCATCCGGTCTCCGTCTTCGATCTTCACAAAATTACTAATTTAAATTACAAATATAATCCTATTTACATTCTAATTTAAATACAAAAGTAATTACATGGCAAAAACCAAAACGGAGATACAAGATCTCAAAATTACAAACAAGACCGTGTTCCATTATTACGGTAACACAATCTTCTAAGGCCACACTAAGTTACAACCGTTTGCAAAATATTAAATACGTTATTAAAAGCATTCTTAAGCATTCAACAAGACGATAAATAAAATGCATCAACTAAAAACAAATTCATTCATGACATAATACCGTTATTATGTTTAATAAATTTTACCAAACCACCTTACGAGATTAAAATTATGTGATTATACCGTTTTAGTCACATAAATGTTAATATAATTATAATCCATTATTTTAAACCGTTTTAAAATAATAAGTATCTTACGAGTGTGAACCGTTTCACAAAAGTCAATATACTATTTGCGTATATAGTATATTACTATGGGCCAAGAGAAAATAAAATAAAATTTATTTTCGAAAAATATGCCAGAACAGGGTTTTACTCGATCGAGTAACCTTGACAGACTGGGTTTTACTCGATCGAGTAAAACAGGTACATGATCGATTTATCACAAAAGCTGGCACACGGCCGAGACATCTTACGAGATGCAAATTTTCAGTTTTAAAACATCTTATGAAAAACACAATTGTAAAATTTTCGTGGCCTTGGCTCTGATACCACTTGTGGGGAATAATCATGTATTCACCCTAAAAATTCCAGGATTATAACGAAAAATACATATGTGAATTATGGTCATAAGATAAAACATGAATAAGCAATACAACATTAGGTCCTTAGCGCGAATGGCCTAAGAACAGGAATTAAAGTAAATTCCCTCCTATAACTTGCACCCAAGACTTTGTCTGAGACGATGCCGCGTGTGCTAGAAATGCTCTCCAATTGCCTTGCAATTTGGGGAGAGTTTTGTGAGGTTTTACAGATGTGAGATCTAGGTTTTTGGGAAAGCTGTTCTCAAAAACCCTAATTTTCTGTGAGGGAGATTATCAGTCAGTAGAATGAGTCACCTGACAAAAGGAGAGTCCCTCTTCTTTTTGTAATGCTCACTCGGCCGAAAATAGGTCAAAGGTGAGAGTGGGCTTTCCACTCTTACCTTATTCTCTTGCGTGATTCGACCCTAATGCTAAAATAAAATTCGCGGGTTTTAATTATAAATCGTATACATGTTATCAGATATTAATGCAGTGGATACATTTATAATGGTCTGATAAAAATTATGATATTGTATAATTAGCTAAATTAATATAACTGCTTATATTAATACACGAATTCAATATTTAATTAAATATAACCGTTTATATTTAATTTACGAATTAATCATATAATCCGTATTAGCTAAATTTTTTTAATCCGTATTAAATAATAATCTCAACATCTCATTGACTAATTTAATAGTCAATACCTCTGACTAACTGTCTAGTCATATCCGGCATAAATGTGACTGTATTTTCATACCTTCACATCTCTCAAACGTGTCCTATAGGTGTGACGTATAGGGACCAGTTGATCACCGCCATCCGTATGACAATAACGTCAAACTTATCTAGCAAGCCAACCGTTGTTGATAAACGGGGATCAACTGATAATAATACTGAAGTATGCCCTTGTGATCCTTCAAGAGATTTAATAAGTCATTGTACTAACTGTCAAGGACACCAGCCCCAACAATCTCCCACTTG
This sequence comes from Silene conica, assembly GCA_029255685.2. Lineage (NCBI taxonomy): Eukaryota > Viridiplantae > Streptophyta > Magnoliopsida > Caryophyllales > Caryophyllaceae > Silene > Silene conica. The sequence goes on along the minus strand of CM055318.2, from coordinate 48,721,341 downwards.
TCCGTAAAAGGGTATGTGCAATGACGTTATCGCACTACATGTGGAGGACACCAGCTCCAACACTCAAGACCGTCACAACTACAAAAACAACCACCACTACCATCACCACCGACGGACCACCATCAACGACATCATCATCACCACCGTTCATCATTCATCGTTCATTATTATCAATCAAGATTCAATAAAGATCGTTCCATACATTGCCTAAACCGTTAATTCATTCAAGATTATTCTTAAAGATTATCAGAAGCTTCCGCGGACGATTTCTTTGCTAAGAATTCGTATCATTAGTGGTATCAGAGCTTCGGCTCTTTCTTTTTCTACAAGACGATCCATGAGGGGAATTAATATGGAGGGTGCGAGATTCGAAGGAGAAGGAGGAGTTCCGTTATAATTGCCAAGAAACCTAATGCTACGTAACTTACAAATCCAACCCAATCAAATCTCAGACGATCAAAGGAGTCAAATTTTCTACACTAAGTTCCAAGTTCAAGATAAGTGGTGTAGCATAATCATTGACGGAGATAGTTGTGCAAATGTTGCTTCCGAAGAGATGGTATCCAAACTTAACCTAGTTACCTCCACACACCCAAAACCGTATTTATTACATTAGTTGGATGACGAGAGTGTTATAAGAGTAACAAGGCAGGTTAGGGTAGGGATTACCCTGGGATCATACCAAGACGATATTCTATGTGATGTAATACCTATTGATGCATGTCACCTACTTCTAGGTTGTCCATGGCAGTTTGATAGGGACGTAGTACATAGAGGGAGAGTCAATAAATACGTGTTGACGGATAAGGGTAAGAACATCATTCTAAAGCCAATGACTCCACAAGCTGTACGAGATATGAATACTGAGCGGAGCAAGAAGGCTAGTCTGTGACACCCCGCGATATAGCATAAAAATAAACAAATAATTTGCAGCGGAAATACGATACTTTTAAAAACTTTTCGACATATTTATTAAAACTTTTTCGCGGAATATCAAAACAACATGCGGAAGACTAAAAAATAATGAGAAAGTATAAATTATACAAAATAACTTAAATAGACGAGGGATAAGGTATCCCACGATAACAACATGAATTAAATCTAAACTAAGCGTATGGGTAATTGTCGAATTATCAACAATGCTCGCCAGCCATGTAAAACCCCTCGCGAAAGCGGAAAATTAAAACATACAAAGTACAAAAAATGCAGCGGAATTTAAACTTTTTAAACATAAACAACATGCGAGAAAAATTAAACTGAAACGGAAACGGAAAACAGATATAAACAAAATAGATAAGTATAACAGTTCTAAGTACGGAAACCAAAATAAATACAAAGCCTGGGATGGAACATCCCTACAGGCACCAAAAGATAACTGTATCAAAAACTAAGAGTCTAGCTAATCGATAAACGTGTAAGTCATATGATGAAAGGATCATCACTCGCTAGCTCTCAAGTGAACCTCGATCCAACCTGCATGTACCTACATGCATGAAAACATGTACGCCACAATCAGTGGGGAGTGACTAGAGTTCTCCTAGCCACCTTTTGTAACGACACGTAACAAGTAAAGCAATACAGAATACTCCAACATATATAAACATGTGAAGCATAAACATCTCATCAACTGTTCTCATACTATCATGCAATACTAATGCACGGCTCTCAACCAACTTCATAAACCGTTAGGAAGGAGAGCCGGTTTCGCTACTGGTTACCCAGTCGGGGGTCTTTCAATCCAACTATTTATGAAACCGATCATAGAGTCATCCAATGCCTTGGATGAACAAACTATAACTCAAGCAATGTAATCATCAACTTCATCATGCATATCTGACACTGTACCAATCTCAAGGCAAGCAGATATAACACAAACACTAGCAATGGGTCCAGAGGTGAACTTAACACATATCCCACTACCAAACAATGTCGGGTCCAGAGGTGAACTTAACACATATCCCAACATGCAATTCAAGTAAAGGGTCCAGAGGTGAACTTAACACATATCCGTATACATACAATTCAAGAGAAGGGTCCAGAGGTGAACTTAACACATATCTCTAAACATCCATAAGCAAAGGGTCCAGAGGTGAGCTTACATATCCCAATGCTACAAACAAGTATTGGGTCCAGAGGTGAACTTAACACATATCCCAATACACAGCCATCGCACAACGGGTCCAGAGGTGAGCTTAACACATATCCCGTGTACGACAACCGATCACGTGTCAGGTCCAGAGGTGAGCTTAACACATATCCTGACACGCCACAAGCAAAACACGTAATGGGTCCAGACTCCAGAGGTGAGCTTAACACATATCCCATCACGCGACATACAAAACACGTAGTGGGTCCAGAGGTGAACTTAACACATATCCCACCACTCGACATACAACTCAATCATTAACATCCAAAGATAGAAACTAACCTATAGTTCTAACTTCTTAACCACTAAACAACACCTAATTGATCCCGGGAACTAAGACGAGGGAGAGCCGATTTCCCTTTCGGTTACCCGACCGGGGGGTCTCTATCCTCACTCCATTCCCGAACCCAATATTGTGTCGCCCGTCCTTCGGGGACCTTAAATACATATTAAAGGTACAAGGAACGAGTTTTCAATCAAAACCGATCAACCGATCAAAAGTTATCAACGAATTAAAAATAAAAAACAAGCTACAGGGGCCCCCAGCCGGTCGGCAGGCAGCCGGCCTACCGGCTGGCAACCCCTCTAAGCCTTCCCTTTCTTTAACACACAAACAGCCCAAAAGGACTCCTAGCCGGTCGGCAGGCAGCCGGCCTACCGGCTGGGAACCCAATCCCCACTTATGCAATATTTCACCAGAGGCTACCAGCCGGTCGGCAGGCAGCCGACCTACTGGCTGGCATCCCAAATTCCCTCTTCTCAAAACACGTAAGACAACAACAACGCACTCCCAGCCGGCTGGCAGGCAGCCGGTCTGCCGGCTGGGCATTCTAAATCCTACGAGTCTCAATTTTTACAGAAACCACAAGAAGCACCCTCAGTCGGTCGACCGGCGGCCGGCCGGTCGACCGGCTCAGAGAGCCTGATCAGAAAAATCGCGTTTTCCAGCTACTTGCAAACCCATTAAATCGGTACCTAATCTTAAGAGTTGCTACATGTAAAGTTTACCCAACATTACAAATCATCCAATAACACTAACTAACAGCAAACAAACCCATAACAATCCTCAATACGATTATACAATGTATCCGTCGCAAAACATGAAATTTCTGAAAATTGCTTATGAACATGTGAAATATCAACAAGTCATGAATTCAACAAGTAAGAACATTCCTAAACATGTTTCTAAGTCCATAAATCATTCCACTTAAACAAAATCAGAAACATCAACAAGAACACAACAAACTTGCTAATTTAACAAAAAGGCCGAGTTACTCGTAATCGTCACCTCAAAAGCAATCCGGCTCAAAGATCCTCCTCTAAGATGAAGCTATCCACTTCCGGGTCGTCTAAGCCCACACCTACAAGCGCGAAAAACGAGATTACGGACTGAAAATCGAATCTTAGGAAAACAGTCAGATTTTCGAAGTGAAGGATTTGAAAAACGAAAGTGATAGATGGCTTGCAAATTCGATGAGGATTCCGAAAATGTTATTATTACCTTGATTTGATGAACGGATGATGAAGAAATAAGCAAAAGAAGATGATTATTTATGGAGGTTTATGAAAATGGAGTTTACTGTTATTTGTTTTGAGGAAGGAGGAAATGTGTCGACTAAATGGGTTTTAGAAGGGTATAAGAAGTGTCCTTTCCGTTTTGTGAAAACGGGTTGGATACTTGAACGGGATTTAAGTTGTAAACTTAAATTTACCAAGTTTGTATTCGTCTTAAGGACTTAAGGTTCTTAAGACGGATCTTACTATTTATTTAAAATACTTTTCGATAAATAAATACAATATTATTTTATTACTTAAAATAATTAAAACGCTTAAAATATATTTTATAAAAATACGGGCTGTTACAAGCCACACGTCTTCCCCAAACAGCACCAACCTACATTCATGAAACATGAACGCCACAGTCAGTGGGGAGTAACTCAGGGTTCTCCCAGCCACTTTACGTCAGAAAACATGTAAACGGTAATGCTAAACATCTTATACATATAAACATGTATATAATTTCATAAACAATCATATATATTAGCAAATATGAACAACATGATCAATGCGTGGGCGATAAGTCAAAAACATGTGAAAACAGCATGAATCAACATGTATAAACATGTATAACAGAATTAAAGCCAACATATGAGATAATATCAAAATCAAGGAAACATCCAAGCAAAGAATACACATAGTCAAAGCGTATAACCACTGCCTCTGACATACCAGAGCGTATAACCACTGCCTCTAGCTACTGGAGCGTATAACCACTGCCTCCAGTTACGGAGCGTATAACCACTGCCTCCGATTACAAAGCATATAGCTATCAAACAACACATGAATAGAATGAACGCCGTCAGAGCCCTGCCTCTGACGTACCAGAGCGTATAACCACTGCCTCTGGCTACTGGAGCGTATAACCACTGCCTCCAGCCACGGAGCGCATAACCACTGCCTCCGAATACTATGTATAGCGTATAACCATTGCCTATATGCCTAAGACCTGGCCAGACCTCTCGATTTAATGTCTTACACCGAACGACACACGGAGACCGGAGCGTATAACCACTACCTCCGACCAATCCCGAACATAGATAAATTCTCATTGCATGGGTGGCGTTAGTTCATTACAGTGATACACAAATCGTACCACCGCTATCTATTCACATGCAAGGCAACATAACCGTCGCCACACAATTTTAGGAAGACATAACCGTCACCTACACATGCTTAGGATAACATAACCGTTACCCACTTATTTAAACATACATGAGCCAAAAAATGATGAATAAAACAACACTTGTATTCGTTCCATGCCGAAAGAGAACACACGGGATTGAATAATGAAACAAAAGTTCTAAACGCATTTCACATTACAGCTGTCCTCTGCCGTAAAATTCATAATTAATTCAAATAAAATCAAAATGATACAAGATCAATTGGGTCCGATTAATAAGACCTTTATCTACAATATTTGTCAGATAAAAATTTTCAAAATACGAACTTAACAGGGGGTTATTGTCTGATCTTTACAGTGTGTCAGAAATCGTCACACAAAATGTATTGCTTCATAAAACAGGTTTAACAAATCATTTTGGGGCAAAACAAACTCCTAACATCATCTAAACTCTTCAAAGTTTAATTATTGAAAAGGACCAGTATAGTTTCATAGTATAAAAATGGTTTTCGAAATGATCTTTGAGCTACTGTCCGTTCTGCGAGTATTTCAGCGCAATGTTCGTAAATAATTTATTGTGAACAAACGACATGCAATAAAATTACGATATTTTAGAGGTAGACTCTACACTTAAAATAAACAGGGGTCTCTTTTCAACATTTTCAAAGACGGATAATATAAGATGTCGAAATAAATTGTACAAGACAATGGACAGATTTGTCAAGGTGCTGAAACTTTATGAAATAACCAATGTAAACAAAGCACTATGAACTTGAAAGACCATCAAACTAACCATTCTCAATGATCATAACCTCATTTAACAAAACAATCCTTAATGAATTTCCACAATTAAAATCTCATCCAACACAACCATGCATGATAAAATTCATCCAAACATATGATTTATGAACCTAATCATGCCACTATTTAATCAAAAACAATTCTAGTATACTAAACATTACTAGCATATAGTCATGCAAACAAAGACGATTAAAGTCGAGTAACCCATCACGTTACCTTATAACTCTTCAATAAGCATGATTTTGACTTAAAGCCACTCCGGTTTGGACAACCGAACTAGCTACACACAAATAAACGAGGTTAGCTAATGGAACCGTGCCTTAAAGGCCACGACCAGAGTATAGGAAGGAATATATTTGTGAATTTTCTTACCTAGAAAGATGGAGGGCGAGGAGAGGAAGAGATAGGCGCAAAAATCGTCGAAAACGGATAAGAAACGAAGATTTTACAACCGTTTTACGATTTGTGCGCAACAATGGTGTTCCTCTTATTTTTTTTGTGTTTTGTGAGTTTTTTCTAAAGAAAAATGAAGGATTTGAAGAACAAGGAAGGAAGAGTATGACCTTGGGCAGCAAGGCAAGGTTTAATAGTTAGCCAAGTGTCCCAAAGGACATGTGGAAAAGAGTAAAGAGTAAGCAACGAGCGAGTGTTTGTTAGCGGATGGTCTGTGACAGCCTTTCGTATTTTCGGCATAATTTCCTCCACAGAACTCGTAATGAGGTGTTTTCGGTGGCGTTGGAAAGCTAAGAAAAAGTGCTACAACTTTTTTTCATAAGAAAAAGCTAGATATGCCTTTAAAATATCTTACAATTAACAACAAGGACCGAGTAGTTGTTTGCGACTTTAAGAAGTATAAGTTTAAGACGGACATTTAAATATCATTGTCGAAAACGATAAGTTTTAAATGGAATTTTAATTATTGTGGATCATTATTATTACTAAAATAAGATTTGAATAATATATAATGACTTGGAAATTACAGGGTGTTACAATCACCCCACCTTTTAAAAAATTTCGTCCTCGAAACTTGAAAGCAGAAAAACGGTAAGTTGTAAAGCCAAGATAAACAACCAAAGCGTTTACCCAAAATTTGATATTTCAAAACTTAGATTTGTTTCAAAGATTTTTCAAAGATTTTCTAAACGCACAAGTCCTCGTTAATGGAACAAGAGGATCTTCGTTGCGCATTCAAGAGTCCGACATTCCAAATCTAGGACTAGTCCAAAACCAAATCATATCATGCGTCGACAAGCGTAATACGAGTTATTAGACGTCTCCAATAATAAGTCTTACATCAAATTAACGCTAAAATCAATCAAATTTTATAAACCATTTCAAGATTTTTTTTAAAATATGTCATTTCAAAAGTAAACTTCCATTTTTGAAAACGTGAAATAAGTAAGGTTGTAACAGAAATTGAAGTTTTTCAACAACAAAAGTAAGGTAACACAAATGCGGTTATAAAATATATAAATGGAAAATATTTTGAATATCACTTCAAACAAAACACAAGGATGAAAGCTACATGTTACCAATCAAAGATGGTTCGTTCGGATTATCCAAGAAATCAAAACACAAAAGGTCATAAGGAAGCTAACAAAAACAAGGCATCAAAACTAACATCTTCAGGGTTAAAGACGGTACTCAACAAGAGAACAAAGAGGCAAAAACAACAAAAGAACAAAGGCATGAACAAAAGATGTAACACCCCGTAATTCCAAGTCCTTATATATTATTTAAAATATTATTTTAATAATAAGTATGTTCCACAATAAAGAAATTTTCATTTAAAATATATCGTTTTTGACAATGATATTAATATGTCTATCTTAAAGTTATACTTCTTAAACTTGTGAAACGCTACTCTGTCCTTGTTACTAATTTTAAGATATTTTAAAGGCCTATTTAGCTCTTTCTTATAAAACAAAAGTTGTAGATCGTTTTCTTAGCTTTCCAACGCCACCAAAAACACGTCAATACGAGTTCTGTGGAGGAAATTACGCCGAAAATACGAAAGGCTATCATGGACCATCCGCTAACGAGACCCACGCTCGTTGCTTACTCTTTACTTTTTTCCACATGTCCTTTGGGACACTTGGCTAAGTATTAAACTTTGCCTTGCTGCCCAAGGTCATCCTCCACCTTCCTTCTTCTTCAAATTCTTCATTATTTTTCAGAAAAAAAAAACTCACACAAAAACACAAAACAAGAACACCATTGTTGTTGTGCACGTCAACCGTAAAACGGTCGTAAAATCTTCGTTTCTTATCGGGTTTCGACGATTTTCGCGCCTATCTCTTCCTCTCCTCGCCCTCCATCTTTCTAGGTAATAAAAGTATCAAAATTCTTCCTTAATATACTCTGGTCGTGGCCTTTAAGGCACGGTTCTCTTAGCTAACCTCGTTTATTTATGTGTAGCTAGTTCGGTTGTCCAAACCGGAGTGGCTTTGAGTCAAAATCATGCTTATTGAAGAGCTATAAGGTAACGGTGATGGGTTACTCGACTTATCGTCTTTGTTTGCATGACTATATGCTTGTAATGTTTAGTATACTAGAATTGTGTTTGATTAAATAGTGGCATGCTTAGGTTCATAAATCATATGTTTGGATGAATTTCATCATGCATGCTTGTGTTGGATGAGATTTTAATTGTGGAATTTCATTAAGGATTGTATGGTTAAATGAGTTTATGATCATTGAGGATGATTAGTTTGATAGTCTTACAAATTCATAGTGTTTTGCTTACAATGGTTAATTCATGATGTTTCAGCACCTTGACAAATCTGTCCATTATCTTGTACAATTTATTTCGACATCTTAGATTATCCGCCTTTGAAAATATTGAAAAAAGACCCCTGTTTATTTTAAGTGTAGAATCTACCTTTAAAATATCGTAATTTTCTTGCATGTCGTTTGTTCACAATAAATTATTTACGAACGTTGCGCGGAAATACTCGCAGAATGGACAGTAGCTCAAAGATGGTTTCGAAAATCATTTTTATACTTTGAAACCATTCTGGTCCTTTTCATTAATTAAACTTTGAAGAGTTTAGATGATGATAGGAGTTTGTTTTGCCCCAAAATGATTTGTTAAACCCGTTTTATGAAGCAATACATTTTGTGTGACGGTTTCTGACACACTGTAAAGATCAGTCAATAACCCCCTGTTAAGTTCGTCTTTTGGAAATGTTTATTTCACAAATATTGTAGATAAAAGTCTTATTAAACCGAACCAATTGGCCTTGTATCATTTCGATTTTATTTGAATTAATTATTAATTTTACGGCAGAGGACAGATGTAATGTCAGAATGCGTTTAGAACTTTTATTTCATTATTCAATCCCGTGTGTTCTCTTTTGGCATGGAACGGATATAAGTGTTGTATTATTCATCTTTTATTGGCTCATGTATGTTTAAATGAGTGGGTTAACGGTTATGTTATCCTAAGCTTATGTAAGTGACGGTTATGTCATCCTTAAATTGTGTTGGCGACGGTTATGTTGCCTTGACATGTGAATAGATAGCGGTGATACAATTTGTGTATCACTATAATGAGCTAACGGCACCCATTAAATGGGAATTTATCTATGTTCGGGATTGGTCGGAGGCAGTGGTTATACGCTCCGGTCCCCGTGTGTCGTTCGGTGTAAGGCATTACATCGAGAGGTCTGGCTAGGTCTTAGGCATATAGGCAGTGGTTATACGCTATACATAGTATTCGGAGGCAGTGGTTTTACGCTCCGTAGCTGGAGGCAGTGGTTATACGCTCCAGTAGACAGAGGCAGTGGTTATACGCTCTGGTACGTCAGAGACAGTGGTTATACGCTCTGACGGCGTTCATTTTATTCTTGTGTTGTTTGATAGTTGTATGCTCGGTAATCGGAGGTAGTGGTTATACGCTCCGTAACTGGAGGCAGTGGTTATACGCTCCAGTAACCAGAGGCAGTGGTTATACGCTCTGGTATGTCAGAGGCAGTGGTTATACGCTCTGACGATGTGTTCTTTGCTTGGATGTTTCCTTGATTCTGATATTATCTCATATGTTGGCTTTAATTCTGTTACACATGTTGATTCATGCTGTTATCACATGTTTTGGTTTATCGCTCATGCATTGATCATGTTGATTACGTTTGGTAATGCATATATGGTTGTTTCTGAAATAATATACATGTTCATATGTATAAGATGTTTTGTATTACCGTTTACATGTTTTCTGACGTAAAGTGTCTGGGAGAATCCTGAGTTACTCCCCACTAACTGTGGCGTTCATGTTTCATGAATGTAGGTTGGTGCTGTTTGGGGAAGACGTGTGGCTAGCGAGCATTGTTGATAATTCGACAATTACCCTTACGCTTAGTTTAGATTTAATTCATGTTGTTATCGTGGGATACCTTATGCCTCGTCTATTTAAGTTATTTTGTATAATTTATACTTTCTCATTAGTTTTTAGTCTTCCGCATGTTGTTTTGATATTCCGCGAAAAGTTTAAATAAATATGTCGAAAAGTTTTTAAAAGTATCGTATTTCCGCTGCGTATTACTTGTTTATTTTTATGCTATATCGCGGGGTCACAAAAGAGGTTTATGGTTAAGGAGGAAGATAACTTTTCGGATTATGGAAATCACTAATCACTCAATCCATAAACGAGTCATCATCATCATAGTTTCTTACACACCTCAAAAGGCAACTCTTTCAATCCCACAACTCTCAAGGCTTCCTCAACTCAATTTGGGTCATTCACATCTAGTTCATCCACAATACAAGGTATCATATTACCAAAGGAACTTCACAACTCTTGATTATTACTCAACAACCAACATCCTTCATGGAGCTAGATCCAAAAGTACTAACAAGGTTGCCTTCATACTCAACTAGCATATGTTACAGATCTCCAAACAAGGTGAATCTCAAAAAAAAGGATCTTAAACCTGAATCCATCGTACTTCCAGACCTATAAACAAAAATCTGTTACGCTCATACCGACAAAAAAAGATATGGAAGCGGCACTCTCGGAACTGTACTTACTTTCTTTTTTTTGCAAAAGGTTATAATCCTTTCTATTCATCCACAAGGGGCAAACAAAAAGAATAAATTTTACAAAGAATACCCCCTAAAGCCTTATTTCCTTTTTGGGAAAAGAAAGGCTAAAAAAACCTAAAGAAGAAATTATAAGAAATTATGTAAACCTGTACTCCTATACATCATAGAGACACTAACTATGTATTTAATTCTATGTAACAAAATTGAAGTGCTTCTTTCTGTACCAGAGAAAATTCGACTACTTCTTTCAGCCCATAGTTCATATATAGCGCCTACTAGACTACAAATGAACCAGTCGTTCTTCCAATGCCTTCGATGTGTTGCATCAACTCCCCATTTCAGTTCCTGGATGTAGTTAAAACTGTGGCCAGCAAGTCCCATCCATTGTAACAGTTGCCTCCATATGGATCGTGAATAAGAACATTTGAAAAAGAGGTGGGAATGGGATTCCATCTCTGAACAGCAGAGGATACATCTATTGGCCAAAAGAAACCCTCTATGCTGAAGCTTATCCACAATCTTCAAGCATTTCTGAACTGCTAAAGAAGCGATAATGGCTTGCATTGGCTAGGAGTAACAACTCTTTTTGAGAGGGGAGCAAGGTGAGAAAAAACATTATATTTAGGCCTAAACCAGTTATAAGCTTCTTGAGTATTAAATTTCCCTGCTGCACACCAGCTTTGCAGAAGACTGATAGCTGCACCTTCAGTCCCAGCTTTTTGAAGTAGTTCATTCTTCACTCTGAGAATCTGTCAGGCTATCAGAAAAATGATTCTTATGAGTGAGCCCCCATATAGTGAGATGATGAAGAGGATAAGCTTTATGCCAGGAATGCCAAATGCTTGAAGAGTTATAGTGTAAATTCCAGATCCATTTTGTTAAAAGCGCCTTATTCCAAGAAAGAAGTTCGTTTATCCCAAAACCTCCCTCACTCCTAGGAGAGCAAATACTCTGCCAGTTTTTCATGAGGAGCTGTCTTTTTTCATCCTTTTTCCCCAAAAGAAATCTCGACAGAGTTTGATGATAATGCGTGATACATTCTGGGGTAGCAGTCCACTAGCACACCAGTAGTTTTCAAGCCCAAAAATGACTGAATTGAGAAGTTGTGCTTTACCAGCATATGAGAGTAGCTTGGATGCCCAATGGTTTGTAGCATTCTGGATTTTGATGATGAGAGGCCCATATATATCAATGGTGTTTTTAGAAGCATTCAGGGGAAGACCCAGGTATCTAAATGGGAAGTGACCTTCAGAGAACCTTGTAAGATGGAGAATGAGAGCCTTGACACTACTAGATACCCCTCCAAAGTAGATATTAGTTTTGTCAATATTTGCTTTGAGTCCAGTCCATCCTGCAAAGAAATCTAGAGTAGTAACCACTTCCTGAATAGAAGGCACGTCATCTCGAGTGAAAATCATGAGGTCATCCGCAAAAATCAGATGTGTAAGCCCTATTCTGGAACATTTGGGGTGAAAAGATACATTTGGCTTATCACACATTCTTCGAAGATATCTCGATAGGATTTCTGCACTGAAATGGAGAGGCTTGAACAGTCTGTTTGAGTGTTTTTTTCGAGCCTTAATTTCAACACCATTTTTATGCAAAAAAAATGAATTTACAAGTTGAAAGTTTTGAACCGAAAATTTCAATCTATTTTGAACCGGAAAATCTGAGCAATAATATAAATGTTTTGGTCTTATTTTTTGGTAAGAAATAGGTTGAAAGATTCTATGGGAGATAAACTAAGGTGGTCCTAATTGTTGTCTTCTAAAGATGACAAAACAAGGAGAAAAAGTAAGGCAAATGCCAAGCAATGTCACGGCTAAAGAGGGCTGATTTTTGAAGTGTTTTTATCTTCATTTGACTTCTACACAATGTTGTCCATTTCATTCAATGTTGCTTGGTGACTCCACAAGATGACAAGAAGATAAAGTTGGCAAAGGACAACATTTTGGATGGAGCAATTGTGAGCAACAAAAGCAAACTCATGGCTGAACATTTCAGCGTGAGAAATGCCTACAAATGGTCCCCATTGTCCTTTTATTAGTTGTCACATGTACTCCTTATTTCACTTGTATTTTTGTTTTAGTTTCTCCTTTTATTTGTAGCCTTTAGATTAGGTTTTAGATGAATGGTTAGGATGAAAGATGAGCCTCTATATAAAGAGCTCACTTTCCTTTGTAAAAAATCAGATTTGGATGAATGAAAAAAAGATGAAAACTTTAAGTTTTTCAACCTAAATTCTTTGCTTAGTGCTGGAATTATCTCCTTTGCTATGTGCTTGGGGATTGAGTAAACTCTTTGCTTAGTGCTTGAGTGAACTCTTAGTCTTAAACTAGTGGCTGTGTGCTTGGTTTAAGTCATATCCTAGGCTTAATCAAGAGTGATCTTGTTAAGTCATATCCATTATTTATGTCTTTTATTTTCGTCCAAAAATAACAACCTCAAAAAAACCCATAATATCGTTCTTAACAGACCCAGGAACTGTTCAAAAACAGTCCTGGAATGCAAAATACAAAACAGCCCCATTTTGAAGTATTCATGGGTCCATTTCTGTTCAATCCAGCACTAAGCAAAGAATTTAGGTTGAAAAACTTAAAGTTTTCATCTTTTTTTCATTCATCCAAATCTGATTTTTTCTACAAAGGAAAGTGAGCTCTTTATATAGAGGCTCATCTTTCATCCTAACCATTCATCTATTGTTTAATCTAAGGGCTTACAAGAGTTCATAAAATCCTTACATAGAGCAAAAGCCACGGCTGAAAACAACACAAAATAACAAGCTAAAACAGGCTGCCCTCTTACACAATTCTGCATTGAAAGTGACTTGTCCTTTGCTTTTGGGAAGACCAAATCTGAAAGTTTCAGGCCCTTTTCTGATCCCATGCTTTTGGCAAATGATTCCTTGTGCTTTTGAAGATGCTTGAACAAAAGAGGGATTAAGATAAGGACCATAAACAACCAGCCCCTTACCCTAATCCCAAGGACACCTCGAAACAATGCAGCCCCTTTTCTTCTGAAAGTTTCAGCAACTCAGCCCTATCTTGTAGAAGCCATATCTCTTAGCGCAAAATGAATTTTGGAACGTATGATAGCTCTTTGGAAAGCTAAATGAGTTAACTTTCACCTCAAAAAAGAATCAACTACATATCTTGAGTAAATCTGTATTTATTGAAACTTTAGTGCACATAGGTCATGGGCTGTCCAAGAATGCGCAGTCTGTTTGGGACGGCCATAACTCAAGTTATGGACCAGATATGAAGGTGATTCAAAAGCCATTGTTTTTTTAAGATCTTAAGCTTTATAATGACACAAAAATCATTTGATTTGCATTAGTAAAACGTGAGATATGATGCTTGAAAGTCAGGCCAGATTTGGATGCAAACAAAACTTTCAACTTGTAAATTCATTTTTTTGCATAAAAATGGTGTTGAAATTAAGGCTCGAAATAAACACTCAAACAGACTGTTCAAGCCTCTCCATTTCAGTGCAAACTCCCTTTGTTGAAAAAAGTTTGTCCTCAAACTTTCGGGTTTAAAAATTGGCAAAACAAAAAGGATTTCGAAAACAAAACAAATTAAGTCAAAGGGAGTGGTAGATGTTAAAGAGGGAGACAACAAGATGCACATCCTAAGAAAGCACACAGCAAATACTTAGAATCCCCTTGTTTAGCCAACTCGATTCAAGCATCATACAAATGCTCGAACCAAAGCCAACACTCGCAATCAAGCCACGCACAGATTGAGAGTTCACACCCTAGAACACCAAGTCCCACCCGTTCCCAAGACCGTCTTGGTTTAAGAAAACACAAGAGCCGAAGCTCTGATACCAATTGAACAGAAATGGACTCATGAATACTTCAAAATGGGGCTGTTTTTGAGAGTTGTTTTTGTCTCGGTTTTGAGTTGTTATTTTGAGGTTTTTATTTGAACAATAGTAAATGATATGACTTGAACCAAAGGCTCAAGACTAGGATATGACTTAAACCAGAACACGAAGCAAGTTTAAGCCTAAGAGATCATCCAAGATCACGAAGCAAGGACTCATTCTTCTTCATGTACTCGTCCAGAACACGAAGCAAGACGGGAACATGGCTCCAAACACGAAGTAATGGAGTTGTTCAAGCACAAAGCAATGAACTAAAAAGGGTTTTCAAAACCTTCTTTTCTATTTCTTAATTCTCAAATCTGATTTTTACAAAGGAAAGTGAGCTCTTTATATAGAGGCTCATCTTTCATCCTAACCATTCATCTAAAACCTAATCTAAAGGCTACAAAACACCCTCAAAAGATATTAGTAGAAGCAGCCAAAAAGGGGTCAGCTGCCTCTTGTTTACAACGGCCAAAGTTTGCACAAAACATAAAAATAAAATATAAGGGCTGACAGTTTTGGAGTACACTAAAAAAGGACCATCATAAGGACTGTTCTAAAGCAAGAAGTAACAAAAAGGACTGTCATAGAGTTGCATTAAAGGACGTTGCAGCCTGGTTGTTTATGGTCCTTACCAATTGAACATAAAATGGACCCATAATGTATCAAAAATGGGTTGTTTTGTATTTGTATTCCAGGACTGTTTTTGAACACTTCCTGGGTCTGTTTTAGAACGACATTAAGGGTTGTTTGAGGTTGTTATTTTTGGACGAAAATAAAAGAAATAAATAATGGATATGACTTAACAAGATCACTCTTGATTAAGCCTAGGATATGACTTAAACCAAGCACACAGCCACTAGTTTAAGACTAAGAGTTCACTCAAGCACTAAGCAAAGAGTTTACTCAATCCCCAAGCACATAGCAAAGGAGATAATTCCAGCACTAAGCAAAGAATTTAGGTTGAAAAACTTAAAGTTTTCATCTTTTTTTCATTCATCCAAATCTGATTTTTTACAAAGGAAAGTGAGCTCTTTATATAGAGGCTCATCTTTCATCCTAACCACAAGGGGATTCTAAGTATTTGCTGTGTGCTTTCTTAGGATGTGCATCTTGTTGTCTCCCTCTTTAACATCTACCACTCCCTTTGGCTTAATTTGTTTTGTTTTCGAAATCCTTTTTGTTTTGCCAATTTTTAAACCCAAAAGTTTGAGGACAAACTTTTTTCAACAAAGGGAGTTTGCACTGAAATGGAGAGGCTTGAACAGTATGTTTGAGTGTTTATTTCGAGCCTTAATTTTCAACACCTTTTTTTGCACTAAAATGGAGAGCCTTCATATGGTTTTGTTTGCATCCAAATCTGGCCTGACTTTCAAGCATCATATCTCACGTTTTACTAATGCAAATCATTTGATTTTTGTGTCATTAGAAAGCTTAAGATCTTAAAAAAACAATGGCTTTTGAATCACCTTAATATCTGGTCTATAACTTGAGTTATGTCCGTCCCAAACAGACTGCGCATTCTTGGACAGCCCATGACCTATGTGCACTAAAGTTTCAATAAATACAGATTTGAGAATTAAGAAATAGAAAAGAAGGTTTTGAAAACCCTTTTTAGTTCATTGCTTTGTGCTTGAACAACTCCATTACTTCGTGTTTGGAGCCATGTTCCCGTCTTGCTTCGTGTTCTGGACGAGTACATGAAGAAGAATGAGTCCTTGCTTCGTGATCTTGGATGATCTCTTAGGCTTAAACTTGCTTCGTGTTCTGGTTTAAGTCATATCCTAGTCTTGAGCCTTTGGTTCAAGTCATATCATTTACTATTGTTCAAATAAAAACCTCAAAATAACAACTCAAAACCGAGACAAAAACAACTCTCAAAAACAGCCCCATTTTGAAGTATTCATGAGTCTATTTCTGTTCACCATCTATGGACTTAAGCAAGCATCGCGGAGTTGGAATCATCGCTTCGACCAAGTGATAAAAGAGAATGGGTTCATTCGATCAGTCGAGGAACCATGTCTCTATATCAAGTCGAGTGGGAGTAAGATTGTATTCCTAGTACTGTATGTCGATGACATACTCTTGATTGGGAATGACATACCTCTCTTATCTTCGGTTAAAGCATGGTTGAAAAACCATTTCCAGATGAAAGATCTGGGAGAGGCACAAAGAATTTTGGGCATCCGTATCTACAGGGATAGATCACGACGGATGTTGTCTCTCAGTCAGGAGTCTTATATAGAGAAGATTCTGGAGAGATTCAGCATGACGAACTCCAAGAAGGAGTTCCTTCCTATGACTCCTGGGCATCACTTGAGCAAGTCTCAAGAAGCTAAGTCAGTGGAAGAGAAAGAGCGCATGAGTCGGATTCCTTATGCTTCGGCAATAGGATCGATCATGTATGCCATGATATGCACACGTCCTGACGTTGCATATGCATTGAGTATGACTAGTCGATTCCAAGCTCATCCAGGTGAACAACACTGGATGGCCGTGAAAAACATTCTTAAGTACCTACGGAGGACTAAAGATTGGGGATTGACTTTTGGAGGCGACTCGACGCTCTGCGCCACGGGTTACGCAGATGCTAGCTTCCAAACAGATCGAGATGACTCGAAATCTCAGTCTGGATTTGTCTTTACTCTTAATGGCGCTGCTGTCAGCTGGAAAAGTTCTAAACAGAGTGTTACAGCAGATTCTACGACTGAGTCCGAGTATTATGCCGCCTCAGAAGCAGCTAAGGAAGCAATATGGATGCGTCAATTCTTACAAGGACTATCAGTAGTGCCTAGTTCGAATGACCCAATCACCGTCTATTGTGACAATAGCGGTGCCATCTTCCAAGCTAAGGAGCATAAGTCTAGCAGCAAGGCTAGGCATGTACAACGGAAAGCTCATCTAATCAGAGATTACGTGGAGCAAAAGGAGATTTTTATTGAAAAGATCGCTACGGATGACAACATAGCTGATCCTCTCACAAAAGCATTACCACGTGATAAGCATGAAGGGCACATTCATTCCATGGGAATTGGATGTGTTCCTAAGTTGTAGTACTCTTTTATGAATTCATGTAATAATTCATTTTCTCGTGTACTCTATTCAACCTTATTGTTATGATATAAAATGTTTTGTTTCTCATGTGGAATTGTACGCCAATTTTGAACACCACAAAGTGAACTGATTAACATTACATCGTTTTGGTCCTTGATTACCCACTTGAGCTGATAACTCAGGTAATCATTTTGTGACGTTGGTTGATGGTGGGTTCAACGAGCCATAAGTCACGTGGATGACTGACCAATCACAAAGGCGAGTTATACGGATATCTCGTAGGACACCCCGTGACATCGTTATGGAGTCCTAAATGTTTTATAACATTGGGTGCCAGGTCGTGGATAGGACCTCCATAGTGTTCCTTAGAGTCGAGTCTTTTGACTTTCAACTGTTTCTTGAGATTAAGACAGATTTTGGGTAACTTTGGTTTCTTTCCCACGGTCACCGTAACAGGGGCCAAGAGGATTTTTTCTGGGTTATTTCATGCTGGGCGATATCGGCAGGATTCGAGTTGAGGGAAATATCCAAACCCTTATCAGGATTTTATCATTTCTCAGGGCCACTCGAGGAGTAGTAACTGAAATGCATGGCCATGCTCGAATACAGATTCGTTTTATCAGTTAAGTTACTCTCTAGTCGGGGAAACCACTCTTGATACAGATCGCTTGTGAGATACGACCTTTGCGAATGCGGATTTGCAAATTGTCTTACATTGACTGGGAGAAATTTTAAAAGGATATGAGATTCGGTTATCGCACCTACACTTGTACGGACAAGTGGGAGTTTGTTGGAGATTGTGTCCTCCACATGTAGTGTGATAACGTCATTGAACATACCCTTGTACGGACAAGTGGGAGATTGTTGGGGCTGGTGTCCTTGACAATTAAGTACAATGACTTATTAAATCTCTTTAAGGATCACAAGGGCATACTTTTGTATTATTACCAGTTGATCCACGTTTATCAATAACGGTTGGCTTGCTAGATAAGTTTGACGTTATTGTCATACGGATGGCGGTGGTCAACTGGTCCCTATACGTCACACCTATAGGACACGTTTGAGAGATGTGAAGGTATGAAAATACAGTCACATTTTGCCGGATATGACTAAACGGTTAGTCAGAGGTATTGACTATTAAATTAGTCAATAAGATGTTGAGAATTATTATTTAATACGGATTAAATAATTTTAGCTAATACGGATTACAAGATTAATTCGTAAATTAAATATAAACGGTTATATTTAATTAAATATTATATTCGCAAATTAATATAAACAGTTATATTAATTTAGGTAATTATACAATATCGTATTTTATCAGACCATTATTAATATATCGACAGTATTAATATCTGATAACATGTTACGATTTATAAATTAAACCCGCGAATAAATAATAGCTAATTGGGTCGAATCACGCATTGGGATAAGGTAAGAGTGGAAAGCCCACTCCTACCCAAACCCTGTTTCGGCCGAAATCAAGAGCTACATAAGGAGAGTTTTTCTCCTTATGTCAACTACTCTTGGCACACTGTTAAATTATTCTCAAAAGAAAATTAGGGTTTTGAGAGCACTCTTCTCCCAAAACCTCAGATCTCACATCTAAAACTCAAGGGCTCTCCCTATATTGCAAGGCAATTGGAGAGGATTTCTAGCACACGCGGCCTCGTCTCAAATTAAGTCTTGGGTGCAAGTTATAGGAGGGAATTTGCATTAATTCCTGTTCTTAGGCCTTTTTGCGCAAGGACTAAAGGTTGTACTTCTTTTCTCATGTTTTTAATCTTATGACGATATTCACAATTGCATATTTCATTATAATCCTGCAAATTTAGGGTGAATACGCGTTTTATTCCCCACAATATATATATATATATATATATATATATCATATATATATATATATATATACATATATATATATATATACACACATATATATATATACATATATATATATACATATATATATATATGTATATATTCTCGTATTTAAATATGATGTGATTGTTACGATAGTAGAAACTAATGCATTGACTATACATTCATGATTATCGAGTTATTTAGTTGATCTTATTTCCAGTTTCACAATCATTACCGTTTCTAGATGACACTTAGGTTTGAAAATAATGAATACATGTTAATATGGTGCCATGTGATTTAAATGCTTAAAATGATATGTCAACATGTTTTGGAGAAGGCTGATTATATTTAAATGTGATAATGTGAAGAGATTATAAGGAACAAAGAGGTTTGATAAATTTTCAGAATGTTACCTTGTTTGCACGGGCTGCCATTTAAAATGTGTTTTCTATATAAATGTGAAAATTTTATGTGTGATAACCTTATGAATTAGCTTCTCGATGCTTTTGGTTTCATGTGTATACGAGTTATATTTTGCAAGAAATAAATATTGTAGTCGATAATGGTCAGATTGTTACTGCACAGTTCTGTTTTGACCCATGTTTTTGCAAATGACACAATTTAAGACGTATTTATTTTTTATGCATATTTCCAACTCCACTGTTTAGAATATTCATTCACGTCTTCAAAACGATAACTCACGTAAAATATTAACGAGTCGTTATTTAATAGTGATTTTTGCAAGTTGCCCAATTTTCTGTTTAATTGCTGTAAAGTTCCTGTTCAGACCAAATGAGTTGAAAAATTTGTTATAAATAATTCCCTTAAGTTGTGCATTTGATTATTTTTTTTTCCCAATGATTAGTGAATTCGTTATATTTCTCAAAACTATAATGATTCAGAAAATGGCTGGAC
Source organism: Silene conica (assembly GCA_029255685.2). NCBI lineage: Eukaryota > Viridiplantae > Streptophyta > Magnoliopsida > Caryophyllales > Caryophyllaceae > Silene > Silene conica. Next base: position 48,700,972 of record CM055318.2, on the reverse strand, counting down.
GGTTATTTAATTATAATTTTTGGAAGTTGCAACATGATATTTGATTGTTAAAATTGTAAAAGTTATGTAAGTTCGATATAAAAGTTTAATCAAATATTAATTATGTGGTGTAACCATGTAATATTCCGATATAACATTAGTAGCATGAGCAGTAGGCATATGATATGGATATGAACTTTATTATATGATAGTATAACCGTACTTATTTTGGTGAGCTTTATATAAAGTTAGTTTTATTTATACCGACACTATTGTTATGCCACAAGGTGAACTACATATTGTTATGTTTAAATCTGATCACAATGTATTGTTTTAGCAATCTGGTTGACATGTGAATTATAGGAGTGCTAGTCTTGCTTTCGATCAGTAACTTGTAAAATCGTCAGTTGACTCGTGTTTATAAATTGTCATTAATTATAACTTCATTGTCTTAAAGTTTCAAAATGTTTTCAAGGTGATAATCCATGATAAAGCGGATGCTGATAATTATGGTAATTGTTTTGCAACATGACAAAATCTGTAGCTACGTGTTTATGAAATTATGCTTGAATATGAAATTGTATCGCAAGATATAAACTTCTTTCCGCAAGTCATATTTGTTACTAGTTTTATGATAATGTGAGTGGATGGGAAGTGTACCTAAGTGATTTTAACTCATTTATATTTATAAATGCTAAACTGACTTGCTAGCTAGTCTATGATTGGTGTCTATCTCGTGAAATATGTCATTGCGTAATGTCATTTCTCTTAGGTGCGTAAGCAAGATTTTGCTTCTATAATATGTTTATGAACATAAAATGTTTAAATTGTCAGTTATGAATTGTGAGTTATTGATTGTTTACATTGGTGTAACTATGTTAAGTTTGTCTTAAAATTTCAAGTGTATATAAGTGTTTGTTACCTGATTTTGTTTTACCGCGTACCATGAAATTGACAAGTATGTTTTGTTGCTTTAAAAGTCGGGTGCTAGTCATCCAGTATAGAGTAATTTACCTATCAGATGAATTGCGAATATTGTTTCGGTGATCTTCTTGAGCATTGGGTGTGGAATTTTGTAATGGGGTTACGGGGACGTAACCATGTTTTAAGGAGGATATGATTGTAAAATCTAAATGGTTTACGTTCTGGCTAAGTGGTATGTTATGTTTGGCTAACTAAGATTGACCTTGCATAGAGTCTGCATGTTTTCATTGTTATGTTTCGATCAATTTTGCGGTTCTTTAAGTGTCTTCTAATTCTGTCATATGTTAAACTTTGGGGACAAAGTTTCTTAAGGGGGATAGAATGTAACATTTCGTGTTTTAAAGCCTATATAAGTGCTACTTGTGATTGTTTTATGCTTGTTATAGGGTTCGTTACCGTTATGGGATGTTGAACTTCGGGACGAAGTTCATTTTAAGGGGGGAAGACTGTAATACCCCATATTTTATTTAATTTTATTATTTATATCGATATTTTGTATGGCTATTCGATAATCTATATTCAATAATTAAGTTATCGGAGAATGCTTTTATAACCTATAATAATTAAGTGAAGGGTCGAGAATGGGTCGTATATATCGAACCCATGAATTAGTATCAATTGGGCCTCGTTATGCGTGCAATAATAGCCTTCGATGGGCCATACTTTATACACGTTCAACACAAATCACACGCTTAACTTATTGTAACCCTACCTAAACCCTACTTCTAATCTTATCAACACAGGCCTCCCACACACACACATCTCCACTCACCTTGCTGCCGCAACTTTGGAGGTTACAGAGGAGGATTCACACGGTGGTTAGGGTGTTCTAGTGTCCTTCGATCGTTCTGGGAAGAGAGGTATGTTCATTGTGCTTTCGTTCTCCTTGTTTTCATTCATTTCAAAGCGTTTTGTTCATCGTTATGGTATGATTTGAGTTTCTGCTCTTCGTATATTATTAATCTAGGATGTATACTTGTTGTATATTGACCGTAGTGATGTCGTCGTTGACCACCTAGGACCGTCGTGTGAGGTGGTTTTGTCACATGTATCAGTTTTGCCTTTCATTTTCGGAACAGGGTCATAAGCATGAATGTTTACCCTTTAATTCGAATAAGTCTCTGTCTATGATTGTTATGGGTATTGGGGTACCTCGGTAGGTGGTAGTCAGGTGGTTGGAGCGGTGGTTCTCACAGTGGGTCGTGGTGTTCATGACGGTTTTTATGGTTGGTTTCGGAATGGGTGGTTAATCGCATAAAACAGAGCAGCGGCGGATGATGAGTTGTAAGGCGAGTTACTGGTGGCGGGTGTGGTGTCGATAGTCGATGACTCTATCCCTGGAACCACCACGGCTCGGTGGTGAGCCTGGTGGCGCCACTGGCCGAGTCAGGGGTTGACAGTGGCGTCGGGTATGGTGTGTTTGGGGTGGTTGAGGCAGTTCAAGGTTGTTTGAGGGTGCTGAGCTGTTTTCGCGAATTCGGTTTCTTTTAGCTGCGTTGTTTTGATTTTTCTTTTATTATTTTATTATTTGTTCCCTTATCACTATTATTATTATTATTATTATTAGTTGTATTATTATTATTAGTCGTATTATTGATATTATTATATTATGATTTTATAATTGTATGATAATAATGTTATTGATGTTAATAATATTATTAAACATGTTTAAACAATTATTATGATTATTATTATTATTAATGTAAACTGTTATTGTTGTTATTTAATATTTTTAGTACATGATAATAATATTATTAGCATTACAATTATTGTTGATTATTTATAAATAGTTGTTATTAGTAATATTGATATTTATAATTGGAAAAATGTTATCATATTAAGTTGAGTAATAATTATTTGGTAGTTTGAATGTCATTAACGATATGTTACGATTATTATTATGTTGTTATAAGTTTTTATAAGTTGGTAATATAATTGATATATAGTTGGTAATAAGTAATTGTGATATTGTATGGCGATAATTATTTATATGTGGTCATGATTAATAAATGAGAACATGATCAAATAATTAATTAGTGGTGTTTGGGTTGTATGAGTAGAATTTAATATTAAGTAATATTTATAGGAACAGAATTCGAGGTGGAGTATTACTAGACGGTGTTTGCTTGTCTCAACTTACTATTCCAGGTAGGATACACTGACCTTATACTCTATGATGTGTTAAGAATGGGTGTGACCTTGTGTGTTATGGATGCTGAGTATGATTGGTATGAAAATGATATTGGTTGGATTAATTGTGGTTATTAGTAATGCCATGAGCATTTCATTATTCGATAGCGTGATTGAATAATTATATTGTTGCATTCATGAGCATGGCATATGCATTGGATACAGATACGAGATGATGATGATATTATTGGGCCCAGGCTAGTTCTGCAGGACTAGACCTGGTGACCTCAGCTGTTATGCTGGTGTTCGGCGACGGCCGATTATAGTCTGCCGGGAGGTTCGGTATGGCTGGGTGTTACGGGTTTGAGATTGAGATTTGTGATTGAGATTGAGATTGAGCTCGAGCATATCATTGCATTTGCATATCATAATTGTTGCATTATAATTATTGTGTTACCCTACTCAACCGCGAGGTTGACAGTGTATTCGTGTACACCTACGATGATCCGGAATAGGGAGTAGATTCTACAGGTCAGAGACAGATGAGTTAGGAGCTTGGGCAGGAATGTGAGATGCATACTAAGGACCGACTTAGAATTATATCGCCTTTAGAGAAGTCATCAGTTGTATTTTCCTTTCCGTTATGTAGTGACTGTAATAAACAAGTTTTAAATTTTATCAGTTTTACATAAAGTACGTTGGTTGTTTTACTTTGTTATTCACTACCTCGGACATTCCGAGATGGTAACAACTCTATTTATTTGAGAACGTCTTGCTAAAGGCTCTTAAATAAATGGGGGTGTTACAGACTGACTTCTCTGGTCTGTCAACTTAGTAGGTTGGTCGATCGACCGGAGTATCTGGTCGATCGGCTGACGTCGCGTCTGATCAGTTTTGTTTTATCCCATTAAGTGCAATATCTTTCAACGAGACCTTAAGGAGACTTGTTAGATGCTTAGTAATGACCAACCCATAGATCGAAAGACAAGGAAGGACATTAGTTAAACGTTTAAACGTTGAAGTTACTTATGATCAAAAGATTTCTGACTTAGGCTTTAGAAATCACTAGTCGTGTTGACACCTAGTATTAGTGAGACCTAGGGACTAGTAGCATAGGCTGAAAGGAGCTATTAGTTAACCTGGACCGAAAGGATTCGTTATACCCATCTTACACGACTGCAATACGGACTTACCTAGAATTTTATGCCATCGTAACTATAGTAAACCGAACATCTTAGCATCTCTTTCATCATCGTTTACATCTTATTTTTCAGTTTCGTTCTTATATGTCCTTTTAGACTTAGTTGTTATCAAACCAATCAAAACACCCCCCTTTTATTGTTACTTTATAGATTAAAAATTAGTATACAAAATTAACCTTGTCTCTCTGTGGTTCGACCCATACTACCACTAGCTTCTGTTAGTTTTAGTTCGGTATTATAAATTTTATCTTTGACACCCACAACGACTGGTATCAAATTTTGGCGCCGTTACCGGGGAGACAGTATAATTTTGTTTGCTTTATTTTTAATTTATTTTTCTTGTCTCAAAGAACTTTGGTTCCTTGAGACCGTTGTTTACTTTTGCTTCTAGTTTTGCTTGTGCAGAGGTAGAAGTAAGATTTTGAGAGGAAGGCTTGAGTACTCTCAGTTCTATTGCGATCATATCATGCCCACTATATCTAATAATCTTCAGCCAACAGCACACCACCTTCCAAAGGGATTTACATCCCCTTTTGAAATTCGTCCTTCCTATATCGAATTGGTGGAGCGAAATCAGTTTGCCGGTCTAACGGATGAGGATTCTTGGAAGCATATGGAGTTATTTAAGGATTAGTGCTGTTCCATACCCGTACCGACTGGAGTGACACAAGATGAAGTTAAGGAGAAGATATTTCCTTTCTCTTTGAAAGATTCTGCGCATCAATGGTATCGCTACCTTGATAAGGTAATAACTAGAGTTACAGATTGGACATCTCTAGCATTGACCTTTTGCAAACAATACACTTCGCCTGCGAAAACCAATGCCTTGAGAGCTCAAATTTCAAATTTCCATCAAGGACCCGATGAGGAAATTCATGAAGCGTGGGCCCGTTTTAAGAAGTTGGTTCGATCTTTTCCTCACCACGGTTTTGAGGAGTGGTACCTGATACCGTCGTTTAGTACCAAAAATAAATACCTAAGTCAACTAACTAGGTAGCTAGCGAAAGTAGGGTCGATCTCCACAGGGAGGTAAAATTCCTTTGCTGTAACATCCCGCATTTTCGTAAATTATATTTTAAAGGTTTTAAATTATTTTTACGGAATAAAATAATATTTTAATATTTATTGTTAAGTTATTTTAAAATAATCCGTTAAGATCCGTCTTAAGAACCTTAAGTCCTTAAGACGTAATAACTTGGCAAGTTAAATCCGATTCATAAAACCCGTTCACATCAAAAGCCCGTTTCATTAAACAGAAAGGACAACTTAAACCCTAAACCCCTTTCCCATATGTCGACATTTCATATTTCACAAATAAGGAACACTGTTTCATTCATCCTGATTTCTCCTTAAACTTTTCAATCTTCAAATCGATTTTCAGAGATCATCCGATTTTCAAACCAAGGTATGTTATACATTTCTGAAATCCTCGTAAAATTTGCAAGACACCCGTCTCTTTCAATTCCATTTTCGTCCAACTTGAAAAATGGACTGTTTTGGGTAAACTTCAATTCTAGCTTCTCATAATCGTTTTTCATGTTGTAGGAGAGGGTTTAGAAGATCCCGAGGTGGATAGCTTTGTGATTGAAGAGGAGCTAGGAGCATAACCGCTTTAGAGGTGACGATAATGAAAAACTCGGCCTTTATTTGTTATAATAGCATGTTTCATGGTTTTGTTGTGGAAAGCTTCTGATTTTGCATATTGTTGTTGTTGTTTTGACATAGAATCATGCTAGGATTGCTCATATGTGATGTTCATATGCTTAAGTTGAGATTTACATGCTTAGATGTTAATGTTAAGAATTTACATGGTTAAGACGAATACTAGCAATGACCTTAATATGCCTTTATAGTTGAAATTATTGCTTGCCATTGAGTTACATAGGTGTTATGTATGCTGGGTAATGTATGTTGGTTGCAATTTTGGAAGTTTGGATTCGATTTGTGAAGTTAAGGATCATATGCGAAATTGCGATTTTTGCGTGCAGGGGCTCTGAGCCGGTAGGCTGACCGGCAGCCGGTCGGCCGGCTCAAAGTCAGGCTTGATTTTTGAATGCTCTGAAATTGTGAAGGAACTCTGAGCCGGTAGGTCGGCCGCCGGTCGACCGGCTCAGAGTCCCTCTTTGGGATTTTGGTAAAATTGTAGGAAGTGAGTGGGAAGGGACTCCCAGCCGGCAGACCGGCAGATGGTCCACCGGCTGAGGGCCTCTTTCCTTCGTTTTGTTGAAAGTAGGTTTGCAATGGGAAGGGACTCCCAGCCGGCTTAGCCGCAATACTTCTCATTCGATGAGTGCTATGCGTGTATTGCCTGATGAGTTGTGTTCCGAGGTAGGATGTATGTTCCAGATGTGCCAGATTTGAGGAAGAGGGTTCTTGATGAGGCTCACTTGACACCGTATTCAGTTCATCCGGTTGGAGAGAAGATGCACAAGGATTTGAGACTTATATTTTGGTGGCCCGGGATGAAGAAAGACATTTTGGATTACATGAGTAGGTGCTTGACTTGTCAACAAGTCAGGATAGAGCATAGGAGGCCAGGTGATTTGTTACAGCCGCTCCACGTCCCTCAGTGGAAGTGGGAGTGCATATCGATGGACTTCGTGACGACATTGCCTAAGATAGTGGGAGGCAAGGATGCGATTTGGGTTGTGGTTGATAGGCTAACTAAGTGTGCCAGATTTGTGCCTATTAGAGAGACATGGGATATGGACCGTTTAGCCAGGGCTTATATTGCAGAGATAGTCCGTTACCATGGTGTCCCGAGAGAGATCGTTTCTGATCGTGATCCTCGTTTCTGTTCCAGATTTTGGAAGACTTTACAGGAGGCTATGGGTAGCCGTTTGCTGATGAGTACCGCATTTCATGCCGCGACTGATGGACAGTCCGAGAGGACTATTCAGACATTAGAGGACTTGCTCCGTGCTTGTGCACTTGATTTCCAGAGTTCTTGGGAGCAGTGTTTACCGTTAGTTGAGTTTTCCTACAACAACAGTTTCCATTCATCTATTGGTATGGCTCCGTATGAGGCGCTCTATGGTAGGAAGTGCCGTAGTCCGATCTGTTGGGATCAGGCGAGTGACGTGCACGACCTAGGACCGGACCAGTTAGATGTTACGATTGATCAGGTTCAGCTTATGAGAGGAAGGATGAAGGCCGCACAGGATCGGCAGAAATCCTATGCTGATGTTCGCCGTAGAGCTCTCGAGTTTGAGGTGGGTGATAGAGTTTTCTTGAGAGTTTCACCGATGAAGGGCGTTAAGAGGTTTGGAGTTAAGGGCAAGTTGAGTCCTAAGTTTATTGGGCCATTTGAGATCGTGAAGAGGATTGGTGCTGTTGCTTACCGTTTGGACTTGCCTCCTAGTTTGGGCAAGGTTCATAGTGTCTTTCATGTTTCTCAGCTCCGTAAGTATGTTAGTGATCCGAGTCATGTTCTTCCTAGAGAGATCGAGAACTTAAAGCCGAGTCTTGCCTTCGAGGAGCGTCCCGTGAAGATCCTTGACCGACAGGATAAGAAGCTTAGGAGCAAGGTGGTGCCAATAGTGAAGATCCTTTGGCGTTGCGGTGATGTTGAGGAGCAGACGTGGGAGACCGAGGCATCGATGCGTGTTGCGCATCCTTCTCTTTTCGATTGAGGTATAGTTAGTTAGAATTTGTCTTTGTTCGAGTTTCGAGGACGAAACTTTTTGAAGTTGGGGTGATTGTAACATCCCGTATTTTCATAAAATATATTTTAGGGGTTTTAATTATTTTAAATAATAAAATAATATTTTTAATAATTTATTGGGAAAGTGTTTTAAAAAGTAGTAAGATCCGTCTTAAAAACCATAAGTCCTTAAGACGAATACAAAATTGGCCACTTGAATTCTTAAGTTAAAACCCGTTCATCCAAACCCGTTTTCCTTGAAACGGGAAAGGACAACTTTAAACCCCTAAAATCTCTAGTGTGTCGACATATTGGCATTCTTCAAAAACAAACACTGTAAACTCATTTCACAAAAACCTCCATAAATCCTCATCTCTTAATCCATTTTTCTTCATCATCCGTTCACCGAATCAAGGTAATAATTACTTTTTCGGAATCCTCATCGAATTTGCAAGCCATCTATCACTTCCGTTTTTCATTTCCTTCATTTCGAAAATGGGGCTGTTTTTGTAGAATTCGCATTTCGGTCCTTTAAATCCGTCTTTCGTGATGTAGGTGAGGGCTTAGAAGACCTGGACGTGGATAGCTCCATTGTAGAGGAGGAGCTTTGAGCGGGATTTGCTTTAAGGTGACGATAACGAGAAACTCGGCCTTATTGTATATATTAGCATTTTTCTTGTTTGAATTGGTTTAAGCTTCTAATTTTTATTGTTATTGTTGTTGTTTGAACTTAGTAACATGATAGGAATGTTCTTACTTGATGATTACATGCTTAGATGATGTTTCATATGTTCATTGTTCAAATTTCAGAAATTAGTGCTTAAGACGGATACAAATCAATTGCTTATTGAGGATTGTTTGTGGGTTTAATTGCTGGTAGTTAGTGTATATGATGATTTTAGGTGATGGGTAAACACTTGTTGTTGCTAATTTAGAAGTCTTGAATCAGTTTGTGAAGTTTTGATTGTTTTTGAGAAATCACGATTTTGCGTACAGCGGCCTCTGAGCCGGCAGGCTGACCGGCAGCCGGTCGGCCGACTCAGAGTCGCTGTGTTGAATTTTTTATTGTTCAGAAATTGAGAAATGTTTCTGAGCCGGTCAGTCGGCCGCCGGTCGACCGGCTCAGGATCCTTATTAGTGTTCTTCATGTTTTGAAAATGGCATGGGAAGTGACTCCCAGCCGGCAGGCCGGCAGCCGGTACACCGGTTGAGAGTCACTCCTCGTGTTTAAAGTTTGAAGTTTGGCTTTGGGGAAGGGACTCCCAGCCGGCTGGCCGGCGGACGGTCCACCGGCTGAGAGCCTCTTCTCTTGTTTTTCAGACGGTTAAGGGGCATGGGAAGGGACTCCCAGCTGGTGGACCAGCAGACGGTCTGGGACCGGCTGAGAGCCCCTGTTCCCATTGTTTTGTTTATAACTTTCAAAGGCTTATTCGGTTTTGATTGAAACTCGTTCCTTGTACCTTTGATATGTGTTTAAGGTCCCCGGAGGATGGGCGACACTATATTGGGTTCGGGAATGGAGAGAGGATAGAGATCCCCCGGTCGGGTAACCGAAAGGGAAACCGACTCTCCCTCATCTTAGTTCCCGGGATCAATTAAGTGTTGTTTAGTGGTTTAGGAAGTTAGAACTATAGGTTAGTTTCTATCTTTGGATGTTATTGGTTGATGCGTGTTAAGGTATGCCTTAAGCTGGCCTCTGAGCTTAACACGTGAGTTGTATGTCGCGTGATGGGATATGTGTTAAGTTTAACTCTGGACCCATTACGTGTTCTGCTTGTGGCGTGTCAGGATATGTGTTAAGTTCACCTCTGGACCTGACACGTGATCGGTTGTCGTACACGGGATATGTGTTAAGTTCACCTCTGGACCCGGTGTGCGATAGTTGTGTATTGGGATATGTGTTAAGTTCACCTCTGGACCCAATACTTGTTTGTAGCATTGGGATATGTGTTAAGTTCACCTCTGGACCCTTTACTTGAATTGTATGTTGGGATATGTGTTAAGTTCACCTCTGGACCCGACATTGTTTTGGTAGTGGGATATGTGTTAAGTTCACCTCTGGACCCATTGCTAGTGTTTATTGATATCTTGGTCTATGCCTTAAGTTGGCCTCTGAGTCCTTGATTGTGTAAGTATGTTAGTATTTAGGTTATGTCTTAAGTTGACCGCTGAACCTTGTACTTGCTGTTTTATATCTGCTTGCCTTGAGTTGGTACAGTGTCAGATATAGATATTGATATTGATGATATAGATGTTGGAATTGATGATATGGGTGTTTTGACTACTTGTTGTTCATCCAAGGCATTGGATGACTCTTTAGTCAGTTTCGTAAATGGTTTGGATTGAAAGACCCCCCGACCGGGTAACCGGTAGGGAAACCGGCTCTCCTTCCAAATAGTTTCCGAAGTTGGTTGAGAGCCGTGCATTAGTGATTGCATGATAGTTGATGATCCGTTATTGAGATATTGTTATACTTCACATGTTCATATGTGTTGGAGTGTTCTGTTTGTATTGCTTGTTACGTGTCGTTACAAAAGGTGGCTAGGAGAACTCTAGTCACTCCCCACTGATTGTGGCGTACATGTTTTCATGTATGTAGGTACATGCAGGTTGGAAAAGGTTGGATGAGAGCTAGCGAGTGATGATCCATTTGTCATCTTTTGACTTACACATTCGAGTAGCTAGACTATAGTTGATACAGTTGTTATCTTTTGGTGCCTGTAGGGATGTTCCATCCCAGGCTTTGTATATATTTGGTTTCCGTGCTTAGAACTGTTATACTTATCTATTTTGTTTATGTCAGTTTCAGTTTTAATTCACCTCGCATGATGTTATGTTTAAAAAGTTTAAATTCCGCTGCATTTTTGGTACTTTGTGTGTTTTATATTTCCCCTTTCGCGAGGGGTTTACATTTATACTTGCTGTTTTATATCTGCTTGCCTAGACCTGGTACAGTGTAGATATAGTTGTTGATATTGATGAGTATAGTACTTTGATTATGGAATTGTTCATCCAAGGCATTGGATGACTCTTTAGGTAGTTTCGTAAATAGTTTGGACTGAAAGACCCCCTGGCCGGGCAACCGGCAGGGAAATCGCCTCTCCTTCCAAATGGTTCCCGAAGTTGGTTGAGAGCCTTGCATTAGTAATTGCTTGACGATATGAGATTCAGATATTGAGATTTCAATGCTTCACATGTTTATATATGTTGGAGTATGTTGTTTGTATTTCTGTGTTACGTTTCGTTACAAAAGGTGGCTGGGAGAACTCTAGTCACTCTCCACTGATTGTGGCGTACATGTTTACATGTATGTAGGTACATGACAGGATGGTTGATGGAGGGTTCACATGGAGCTAGCGAGCGATGATCTTATTCATCGATTTGACTTACACATATGCGTTAGCTAGACTCTAGACTTTTGATACAGTTTTTGGAGTGCCTGTAGGGATGTACCATCTCAGGCTGTTGTATATATTTTACTTCAGTACTTAGACAGTTGTACTTATCTATTTCTGTTTATATCAGTTTCAGTTTTTAATTCACCTCGTTTTTATGCATGTTAAAGTTTAAATTCCGCTTAAATTTTGGCATGTTGTATGTTTTATTTTTCCGCTGCGACGAGGGGTTTTACAGTTGGTATCAGAGCGTTGTCGCTTCCGACGCACTCATGTGACCCCCAACCTTAACTTGACCATATAAATAAATAATGAATGAGAGATGGGGTAGATCTAGGGATTTATATTGTAGTCTATTTGTGATTGCTAATTGCTAAGTTAACACTTGCTTTTCTTTTGAACGATGGTGAGGACTACAGCTGCTGAGAATACTATAATGCAAGCACTTCATCAGTTGCTTGAGAACCAAAGACATCAGGCTGAGACTGTTCCTCCTCCTCGTCCACCACGCAATGATGCCAACCGGCCTGGTAGCTTCTCTTCGATAGCATCACAGATGTCCAGGAGCCACGTGTAGACTTATGGAGGCGAGGTTGATCCGGTAGCTCTTTCCGAGTGGTTCCGTGAGATGGAGAAGAGCTTCACCATGTACTCGGTAGGTAGAGAGGATAGAGTGCGGCTAGCCACTCACTTTTTGACCTTGGAGGCCGACGGATGGTGGGTATTGACTGTACCGACTTTCATTCTAGATCCGTTGTTTGACTGGGAGGCTTTTAAGGATAAGCTCGAGACGAGATTTTATCCTAAGGAGTTCATGGACTTGAAGCAGGGAAAGATGTCTGTACAGGAGTTCACTGACAGATTTAACCAGCTTGCACATTTTGCATCGAGATTTGTGAGGGATGAGGCTGAGAGAGTTTACTTCTATCGGGGGAAGTTGGGGCCACGCATCGAGAGTATGGTCCGCCGTGACTCGACTTCTTTCGTTGAGGTTTATGATGATGCTATTTGGGCGGAGAGTTCCATTCGAGCTATAGATGCTGAGACCCGAGTTGCTGCTACTAGTGTGTCTTCACACCAGAGGTCTATCTATCAGGGGAAGAGACTGTTTGTTCCATCTACTTCTGCACCTTCTTCTCAGGAGAAGCGATTTGAGAGGTTCTCTGCACCGGTTTCTAAGACCATCGTTCACACGGATACAGCTTCTAGTGTTTGCCACCGTTGTGGTAAACCATCTCATCCGGGTTTTGACTATTTCAAGAATGCCTATAAGTGTTTCACCTGCAATGGATTTGGGCATAGGTCTTATGAGTGTCCTGAGAGGAACACCGCACTTGGCAAGGCTGCCACTGCTACTGCATCGACTAGAGGAGGCAAGGCGAAGGGGAAGATATTCGTGATGACCAGAGCAGAGGCTGAGGCTCATCCAGACATTGTTGCCGGTATCTTTTCTGTTCTTAGCGCTGAGTGCCTGATTTTATTTGATACTGGTGCTTCTCTATCGTTCATATCGACCCAGTTTGCCGACAGACTAGCTCTGGAGTCTTCTGTTGTTGAGGAGACTTCTATCCCATTGCCTTCGGGAGATGTTTTCTCCTGCTCTTCTTCCCATAAGGATGTTCCGATTATTATTGGTTGTGCCACATTCCAGCGGACTTACTGAGATTTCCTCTCGAGAAATTTGACATTATCCTCGGTATGGATTGGTTATCGCGATACCATGCTCGCTTCGAGTGTCGCGACCAGAAAATTTGCTTGAGTTCTTCAGGAGTTCGTGTTTCCTATAGGGGAACTCGCCCTAAAAAGGGTGTTCGTGTTATTTCTTCAATGAAAGCTTCTCATCTTCTAAGGAAGGGTTGCCAAGCCTTCCTGTGTGTTGTTTCAGCTGCAAAGCCATTGCTACCGAAGCTTGAGGATGTAGCTATTGTTCGTGAGCTTCCAGATGTTTTCCTTGAAGAGTTGTCAGGGATACCGCCTGAGAGAGATATGGAGTTTACTATCGAGCTTGTTCCAGGTACCGGGCCTATATCTAAGGCTCCATACCGTATGGCTCCACTTGAGTTGAAAGAGTTGAAGCAGCAATTAGAAGAGATGATCGAGAAGGGATTTATTCGACCGAGTGCTTCTCCTTGGGGTGCTCCAGTTCTTTTCGTGAAGAAGAAGGATGGTTCCATGAGACTTTGCATTTATTATAGGGAATTGAACAGAGTTACAGTGAAGAACATATATCCTTTGCCTAGGATTGATGACTTATTCGATCAGCTTAGAGGTGCTTCCAGATTTTCGAGGATTGACCTTCGTTCCGGTTATCATCAGATTCCAGTGAGGGAGGCTAACATTGCGAAGACTGCTTTCCGTACCAGATATGGGCACTATGAGTTCGTTGTCATGCCTTTCGGTTTACTGCTATCTTCATAGATCAGATGAACAGGACGTTCAGTGAGTTCTTAGACACTTGTGTTGTGGTGTTTATTGATGATATCCTCATTTATTCGAAGACTGATGCTGAGCATGCCGAACATCTTCGATTGATACTTGGGATTTTACGTCGACAGAAGTGGTCCGCGAAGTTCTCTAAGTGTGAGTTTTGGCTATCTAAGGTTACATTTCTTGGACATGTGATATCTAGTGAGGGAGTTATGGTTGATCCCGCTAAGATTGAGGCCGTTGTTGATTGGGAGAGTCCCAAAGATGTGGGAGAGATTCGTAGTTTCCTCGGTTTGGCTGGATACTACCGTCGATTTGTTGAGGATTTTTCTAGATTGGCTCGTCCGATGACTCAGTTATTGAAGAAAGAGGCTAAGTTTGTTTATTTGGACAGATAAGTGTGAGAGCTCATTTCAGGAATTGAAGGCTAGGTTGACTTCTGCTCCAGTACTTGCTTTGCCATAGATTGGTGTTGACTTCGATGTTTACTGCGATGCTTCTATGCTAGCGCTTGGATGTGTGTTGATGCAGAGTGGTAAGGTGATAGCTTACTCTTCGAGACAGCTGCGAGTTCACGAGGTGAACTATCCTACGCATGACTTGTTCATGCCTTGAAGATGTGGCGTCATTACTTGATTGGATCTCATTGTCGCATTTTCACGGATCATAAGAGTTTGAAGTACATTTTCACACAGAAGGACCTTAATATGCGACAGCGTCGATGGCTAGAGTTGGTTAAGGATTATGATATTGAGTTGTTGTATCATGAGGGTAAGGCCAATGTTGTTGCTGATGCACTTAGCCGCAAGACTTCTCAATCGATGAGTGCTATGCGCGTATTACCTGAGGAGCTTTGTTCTGAGTTCCGGAAGTTGAGATTAGAGATGGATGGTAGTGGTTTTGATTGGTTATCTGCTATGACTGCCAAGTCGACATTGAATTGGGAGATTCGCCAGGGTTTGCCTACAGATGTTGCTTTCCGGAAGTTCCAGGCCAAGATTGCGAGTGGTGAGGCACAAGACTTTGTGATTGGTTCTGATGGTTTTCTTCGGTTCCGAGGCCGGATGTATGTTCCAGATGTGCCCGATTTGAGGAAGAGGGTGTTAGATGAGGCTCACTTGACGCCTTATTCTGTTCATCCGGGCGGCGAGAAGATGCACAAAGACCTAAGACTTCTATTTTGGTGGCCCGGGATGAAGAAGAACATTTTGGATTATGCGAGTAGGTGTCTGACTTGTCAACAAGTCAAGATTGAGCATAGGAGGCCAGGTGGTTTGTTACAGCCGCTCCACGTTCCTTAGTGGAAGTGGGAGTACATTTCGATGGACTTCGTGACTGCATTGCCTAAGATAGTTGGAGGCAAGGATGCTATTTGGGTTGTGGTCGATAGGTTAATTAAGTGTGCCAGATTTGTGCCTATCCGCGAGACGTGGGATATGGACCGCTTAGCCAGGGCTTATATTGCCGAGATCGTCCGTTACCATGGTGTCCCGAGAGAGATCGTGTCTGACCGAGATCCGCGTTTCTGTTCCAGATTTTGGAAGGCTCTATAGGAGGCTATGGGCAGCCGTTTAGTGATGAGTACAACATTCCATGCTGCGACAGATGGACAGTCCGAGAGGACTATTCAGACTTTAGAGGACTTGCTTCGTGCTTGTGCACTTGATTTCCAGAGTTCGTGGGAACGGTGTCTACCGTTAGTTGAGTTTTCCTACAACAACAGTTTTCACTCGTCTATTGGTATGGCTCCGTATGAGGTGCTCTATGGTAGGAAGTGTCGTAGCCCGATCTGGTGGGATCAGGCGAGCGACGTGCACGACCTAGGACCGGACCAGTTGGCTGCGACGATTGATCACGTTCAGCTTATCAGAGGTAGGATGAAGGCCGCACAGGATCGCCATAAATCTTACGCAGATGTCCGTCCTAGACCTCTCGAGTTTGAGGTGACCGAGTTTTCCTTAGAGTTTCATCGATGAAGGGCGTCAAGAGGTTTGGCGTTAAGGGCAAGTTGAGCCCCAAGTATATTGGGCCGTTCGAGATCGTGAAGAGGATTGGTGCTGCTGCTTACCGATTTGACTTGCCTCCTAGTTTGGGCAAGGTTCATAGCGTCTTTCATGTTTCTCAGCTCCGCAAGTACGTTAGTGACCCTAGTCACGTGCTTCATAGAGAGATCGATAACCTAGAACCGAGTCTTGCTTTTGAGGAGCGTCCTATGAAGATTCTAGACCGTCAAGACATGAAGCTTAGGAGCAGGGTGGTGCCCTTAGTGAAGATCCTTTGGCGATGCGGCGATGTTGAGGAGCAGACGTGGGAGATCGAGGCTTCGATGCGTGCTACGCATTCTTCTCTTTTCGATTGAGGTATAGTTTATATAGAATTTATCTCCGTTCGAGTTTCGAGGACAAAACTTTTTGAAGTTGGGGTGATTGTAACATCCCGTATTTTCGTAAATTATATTTTAAAGGTTTTAAATTAGTTTTACGGAATAAAATAATATTTTAATATTTATTGTTAAGTTATTTTAAAATAATCCGATCCGTCTTAAGAACCTTAAGTCCTTAAGACGTAATAACTTGGCAAGTTAAATCCGATTCTTAAAACCCGTTCACATCAAAAGCCCGTTTCATTAAACGGAAAGGACAACTTAAACCCTAAACCCCTTTCACATATGTCGACATTTCATATTTCACAAATAAGGAACACTGTTTCATTCATCCTGATTTCTCCTTAAACTTTTCAATCTTCAAATCGATTTTTAGAGATCATCCGATTTCCAAACCAAGGTATGTTATACATTTCTGAAATCCTCGCGAAATTTGCAAAACATCCGTCTCTTTCAATTCCATTTTCGTCCAACTTGAAAAATGGACTGTTTTGGGTAAAATTCAATTCTAGCTTCTCATAATCGTTTTTCATGTTATAGGAGAGGGTTTAGAAGACCCCGGGGTGGATATCTTTGTGATTGAAGAGGAGCTAAGAGCATAACCGCTTTAGAGGTGACGATAATGAGAAACTCGGCCTTTAATTGTTATAATAGCATGTTTCATGGTTTTGATGTGGAAAGCTTCTGATTTTGCATATTGTTGTTGTTGTTTGGACATAGAATCCTGCTAGGATTGCTCATGTGATGTTCATATGCTTAAGTTGAGATTTACATGCTTAGATGTTAATTTTCAGAATTTCCATGCTTAAGACGAATACTAGCAATGACCTTAATATGCCTTTATAGTTGAAATTATTGCTTGCCATTGAGTTACATAGGTGTTATGTATGCTGGGTAATGTATGTTGGTTGCAATTTTGGATGTTTGGATTCGATTTGTGAAGTTAAGGATCATATGCGAAATTGCGATTTTTGCGTGCAGGGGCTCTGAGCCGGTAGGCTGACCGGCAGCCGGTCGGCCGGCACAGAGTCAGGCTTGATTTTTGAATGATCTGAAATTGTGAAGGAACTCTGAGCCGGTAGGTCGGCCGCCGGTCGACCGGCTCAGTCCCTCTTTGGGATTTTGGTAAAATTGTAGGAAGTGAGTGGGAAGGGACTCCCAGCCGGCAGACCGGCAGATGGTCCACCGGCTGAGGGCCTCTTTCCTTCGTTTTGTTGAAAGTAGGTTTGCAATGGGAAGGGACTCCCAGCCGGCTTAGCCGCAATACTTCTCATTCGATGAGTGTTATGCGTGTATTGCCTGATGAGTTGTGTTCCGAGGTAGGATGTATGTTCCAGATGTGCCAGATTTGAGGAAGAGGGTTCTTGATGAGGCTCACTTGACACCGTATTCAGTTCATCCGGGTGGAGAGAAGATGCACAAGGATTTGAGACTTATATTTTGGTGGCCCGGGATGAAGAAAGACATTTTGGATTACATGAGTAGGTGCTTGACTTGTCTAGTGGTATAAGAGATTAGAACTATATGTTAGTTTCTATCTTTGGATGCTATTGGATTGATGCGCAGTAAGGTATGCCTTAAGCTGGCCTCTAAGCTTAATACGTGAGTTGTATGTCGCGTGATGGGATATGTGTTAAGTTCACCTCTAGACCCATTACGTGTTTTGCTTGTGGCGTGTCAGGATATGTGTTAAGTTCACCTCTTGACCTGACACGTGATCGGTTGTCGTATATCGGGATATGTGTTAAGTTCACCTCTGGACCCGGTGTGTGATAGCTGTGTATTGGGATATGTGTTAAGTTCACCTCTGGGCTCAATACTTGTTTGTGGCAGTGGGATATGTGTTAAGTTCACCTCTAGACCCATTGCTTGTGTATGTATGTTGGGATATGTGTTAAGTTCATTTCTGGACCCGACATTTGATTGTAGTGGGATATGTGTTAAGTTCACCTCTGGACCCATTACTGAGTTGTGTATTGGGATATGTGTTAAGTCCACTTCTGGACCCTTTACTTGTATAGTAGTGGGATATGTGTTAAGTTCACCTCTGGACCCATTGCTTGTGATTATTGATACCAAGGTCTATCCCTTAAGTTGGCCTCTGAGTCCTTGTTCGTGAAAGTGATTTAGTATCTAGGTTATGTCTTAAGTTGACCGCTCAACCTTTATACTTGCTGTTTTATATCTGCTTGCCTAGAGCTGGTACAGTGTCAGATATAGTTGTTGATATTGATGAGTATAGTACTTTGATTATGGAATTGTTCATCCAAGGCATTGGATGACTCTTTAGTCAGTTTCGTAAATAGTTTGGACTGAAAGACCCCCCGGCCGGGCAACCGGCAGGGAAATCGGCTCTCCTTCCAAATGGTTTCCGAAGTTGGTTGAGAGCCTTGCATTAGTAATTGCTTGACGATATAAGATTCAAATATTGAGATTTCAATGCTTCACATGTTTATATATGTTGGAGTATGCTGTTTGTATTTCTATGTTACGTGTCGTTACAAAAGGTGGCTAGGAGAACTCTAGTCACTCCCCACTGATTGTGGCGTACATGTTTACATGTATGTAGGTACATGACATGATGGTTGATGGAGGGTTCACATGGAGCTAGCGAGCGATGGTCCTATTCATCGATTTGACTTACACATATGCGTTAGCTAGACTCTAGACTTTTGATACAGTTTTTGGAGTGCCTGTAGGGATGTGCCATCCCAGGCTGTTGTATATATTTTACTTCAGTACTTAGACAGTTATACTTATCTATTTCTGTTTATATCAGCTTCAGTTTTTAATTCACCTCGTTTTTATGCATGTTAAAGTTTAAATTCCGCTTAAATTTTGGCATGTTGTATGTTTTATTTTTCCGCTGCGACGAGGGGTTTTACATTTGCGATCTTAAATTGTTCACTCACAAAAATCGGGGGTTTTGGATTGGTGAAACTAACTAAACAAGAAAAAAGAAAACAAAGAATAAAAGGAGATGATTAAAAACACGATTCTAAACGATGTAAAAGGGAATATGCTAGGATTCAGGTCATCGCGGTAGTACATGTAATATGAAAGTGCTAAGTCAGTCAATTATATGATAAGGTGGGAACGATTAATGTCCTTTCGGTCTGAAATCACCCTAGACTCCCCTATCAATCTTTCGATCCACAGATAGGTTATATAGATTGTCCTAAGCAAGCCTACTCTACCAATCTTTCGATCCAGGCGGAGTTTTACAGATAAACCGGTCTCATGCATGCATTCAATTAACAAGTTTTATAATTAGATTGCTTATAAACAAACCTCGCTACAAAATAGACTAAACATGTGAATTTTATTACATTATTACCGCGATTCCCTCATCCTAACATATTACGAAATTAGCTACACATGGTTTGGGATTCTAAACTAACCATTGAGATGCGAGAGAAATAAGACATAATAAAAAGATCTAATAAACTAAAAGTAAGGGAGGAGGAATAACAAAAAGAACAAAAGAGCAAGAATTAAATTAAAAGAAAGAAAAGAGATTACAAAAATTCCGACTATAAGGCAAGAAGAACGAGGAAGAAGAAGGCTTGTCCTGAAAGTTACAGTGACAAGAACTAGGAGAGAGATGAAGAGTGGTGTGTAGTGTGTTTGTGTTCTTTTACCTTGACCTACTCTCTTTTTATAAGAGAGATTAGGTTGAGGTAAAATCTAACCTAGAAAAGCTACACGGAAACCAAGGCCCATTAGTGATTTACTCGATCGAGCTTCAAACACTAGTAGAAAAATAGCTATTTGCGGCTCCAAAAAAGTGGTCATTTGCGGTGTTTTTGGTGTAGCAGCAAATAAGGGGGCCGCAAATAGAAAAGACTATTTGCGGCGGAAAAAAAAACGCCGCAAATAAAAAGCTATTTGAGGCGTTTTTCTCAAAAGACGCCGCAAATAACAGATCTATTTGAGGCGTTTTTTAAAAAAAAGCGCCGCAAATAGCTCTTTTATTTGAGGCGTTTTTGGGGGAAATGGCGCAAATAGGTCATTAAAATTTTTTTTATTTCTTTGTTTTTTTTAACAATTTAAATGATGCAACAAATTATTTAAATATAATAAATCTTAAATATATTTTTCCCCAAAAGAATCTTACATAATTTTTGTAATTATTCTAAATATTACATATAGAAATATACAATGACTAACTAATTGCTACAGCTTATCTGCCCTTCAAAAATGCCCAGCACACCTTATCCACTTTTAAGCATTTGATTGCTTAATTGCTACAGCTCCTTCCTACGCCTAACATCCCTGCATCTGCTCTACTTTTGCACTAGAACAGGTACATTCATCAGTACGCCTTTTCTGCAATCAAACTGCATCACATCCCGCTCTTTCCTGCACCCAGTCCTCTGCCCAGCACCTGACCAATTCACCATACTATTGGCCCTTATCAGGAACTTTGTGAACTGCTGCTAGATTCTTCTGCCCAGTACCAGGTCTGCCCAGCTGCGGGAAGAGCGAGTCATCCAACACAGGCCCTGCCGCTGCATCAGGCCTTCGTTTGTCCTGCAATCCAGCTCTCTGCATCACCCCATTTCGTGCAGATTTTAGCACGTCTCTAAATGAGAACCCAATACCTGCAATCCCTGCTTTGGCCGGTGCAGTACTAATAGGCTGCCCATTATTTACAATCATACTTAAGTTCGTATATGTTTAGTGAACACTTAAATGATCGAGCACTCATAGTTTTGTATGCTCTATCCGCAAAGCTAATGAACCGCGTGATGCATAGATAATCGCACAACTCGATACTTACAGTCTCGAAATTGATGGGATCCATTTCCTTGAGCTTCTGTACATGCCCCTTTGTATCTGGGTCAAAAACGCTACCTATAAAACCATAAACCTATGCAAAATTTGGTAAGCCTAAAACCATACATGAGCACCCAATAAGAAAAATTAAATTAGAATGAAAACATGAAGGTGTCAAACAAGTCAAATTAAGGTTTAAATAATACTACTATGCAAATCAATTATAAGCAACGGAACTGATGAAATTCAATTCTGAGTCCAAGATACTCTTCTCCTGTTGACAATTCATCAAGGGTGAAATATGCATGAAAATATTGTGTTAGCGCATGATCTTATAAAGCAGTGTCGGATAACTAATGTCTTTTTGAAATCGACAAGTCTTTGTCCACCAGTTTTATCACCTATAGACAAGTTGTCCAAGCTTGACGATAGTTCATTAGTCGCTTCAGGAGAGGAAGTTACGGGACCAATTACGCACAAGAGTACAAATCATACTTAAGTTCCAAAGTCAGGCATGCTTAAGTTCTTGCACCAATTACACACAAGAGTACAAATCATACTCATTGTTACTTCGTACTGACCATCATCAAAGTTAACTTCAATCAAATCACAGGTACACAGAGAAGAATTCCAAGTACCTTCATATAAGTTATCCGGCGCACGATTTGATGTTGCAACAAGAACCTAATTTTTGCAGCCAAACAAATGAAAGGATCAGTCTCTCCGATAAAAGACCTAAGGGTATTTCCGACTCAACAAGTTATAGAGTGCAAAATGTGCTTACAACACCATCATTAAACAACTGTCCAAACAATCGATTTAAAATCAATGCGTCGGCCACATCTGTCACCTAAGTATCGCAGAAATAGAAGATATTACTCCATATGCATGTAACAGGTAAAGACTAAAGCTTCAAAATTATTTTGGCCATTTCAAAACGTGGATCATACCATAAGTTCATCCAGACATAACAAGATTGCTTCGTCCGATATATCTCCTACAACTACCTCTAGTGGATCAGAAACACCTCTGTGTTTCTGCAAAGCAATCTATTTATACTTATTAGACATAAGTGTGGGGAATATAGCATGTATTCGCCCCAAACTTGCAGGATTATAATGAAACATACAATTGTGATTATAGTCATAAGTTAATAAAAGCATGAAAAGAAATACAACCTTTAGTCCTTGTGCGAATGGCCTAAGAACAGGAATTAACACAAATTCCCTCCTATAACTTGCACCCAAGACTTAGAATGAGACGTGGCCGCGTGTGCTAGAAATCCTCTCCAACTGCCTTGCAATATTGGGAGAGCTATTAAGGTTTTAGATGTGAGATCTGAGGTTTTGGGAGAAGAATGCTCTCAAAACCCTAATTTTCTTGAGAATTATTTAGTCAGTGCAACAACAGTGTTTAACATAAGGAGAAGTCTCCTCCTTATATACTACACTTGGCCGAAATATTTGAATAGGGTAAGGGTGGGCTTTCCACTCTTACCTTATTCTAATTCATGATTCGACCCATTTAGCTATAAGTTATTCGCGGGATTTTAATTATAAATCGTAACATGTTATCAGATATCAATACAGTCGATATATTAATAATGGTCTGACAAAATACGATATTGTATAATTACCCAAATTAATATAACTGTTTATATTAATTCGCGAATACAATATTTAATTAAATATATAACCGTTTATATTTAATTTACGAATAAAACATGTAATCCGTATTAGCTAAAATTATTTAATCCGTATTAAATAATAATCTCAGCATCTTATTGACTAATTTAATGGTCAATACCTCTGACCAACTGTTTAGTCTTATCCGGCAAAATGTGACTGTATTTTCATACCTTCACATCTCTCAAACGTGTCCTATAGGTGTGACGTATAGGGACCAGTTGATCACCGCCATCCGTATGACAATAACGTCAAACTTATCTAGCAAGCCAACCGTTATTGATAAACGTGGATCAACTGGTAATAATACAAAAGTATGCCCTTGTGATCCTTAAAGAGATTTAATAAGTCATTGTACTTAATTGTCAAGGACACCAGCCCCAACAATCTCCCACTTGTCCGTACAAGGGTATGTGCAATGACGTTATCACACTACATGTGGAGGACACAAGCTCCAACAAACTCCCACTTGTCCGTACAAGTGTAGGTGCGATAACCGAATCTCATATCCTTTTAAAATTTCTCCCACTCAATGTAAGACAATTTGCAAATCCGCATTCGCAAAGGTCGTATCTCACAAGCGATCTGTATCAAGAGTGGTTTCCCCGACTAGAGAGTAACTTAACTGATAAAACGAATCTGTATTCGAGCATGGCCATGCATTTCAGTTACTACTCCTCGAGTGCGGTGGCCCTTAGAAATGATAAAATCCTGATAAGGGTTTGGATATTTCCCTCAACTCGAATCCTGCCGATATCGCCCAGCATGAAATAACCCAGAAAAAAATCCTCTTGGCCCCTGTTACGGTGACCGTGGGAAAGAAACCAAAGTTACCCAAAATCTGTCTTAATCTCAAGAGACAGTTGAAGGTCAAAAGACTCGACTCTAAGGAACACTATGGAGGTCCTATCCACGACCAGGCACCCAATGTTATAAAACATTTAGGACTCCATAACGCTGTCACGGGGTGTCCTACGAGATATCCGTATAACTCGCCTTTGTGATTGGTCAGTCAGCCGCGTGACTTATGGCTGACTTATGGCTCGTTGAACCCACCATCAACCAACGTCACAAAATGATTACCTGAGTTATCAGCTCAAGTGGGTAATCAAGGACCAAAACGATGTAATGTTAATCAGTTCACTTTGTGGTGTTCAAAATTGGCGTACAATTCCACATGAAAAACAAAACATTTTATATCATAACAATAAGGTTGAATAGAGTACACGAGAAAATGAATTATTACATGAATTCATAAAAGAGTACTACAACTTAGGAACACATCCAATTCCCATGGAATGAATGTGCCCTTCATGCTTATCACGTGGTAATGCTTTTGTGAGAGGATCAGCTATGTTGTCATCCGTAGCGATCTTATCAATTAAAATCTCCTTTTGCTCCACGTAATCTCTGATTAGATGAGCTTTCCGTTGTACATGCCTAGCCTTGTTGCTAGACTTATGCTCCTTAGCTTGGAAGATGGCACCTTTATTATCACAATAAACGGTGATTGGGTCATTCGAACTAGGCACTACTGATAGTCCTTGTAAGAATTGACGCATCCATATTGCTTCCTTAGCTGCTTCCGAGGCGGCATAGTACTCGGACTCAGTCGTAGAATATGCTGTAACACTCTGTTTAGAACTTTTCCAGCTGACAGCAGCGCCATTAAGAGTAAAAATGAATCCAGACTGAGATTTCGAGTCATCTCGATCCGTTTGGAAGCTAGCATCTGCGTAACCCGTGGCGCAGAGCGTCGAGTCGCCTCCATAAGTCAATCCCCAATCTTTAGTCCTCCGTAGGTACTTAAGAATATTTTTCACGGCCATCCAGTGTTGTTCACCTGGATGAGCTTGGAATCGACTTGTCATACTCAATGCATATGCAACGTCAGGACGTGTGCATATCATGGCATACATGATCGATCCTATTGCCGAAGCATAAGGAATCCGACTCATGCGCTCTTTCTCTTCTAATGACTTAGCTTCTTGAGTTTTGCTCAAGTGAAGCCCAGTAGTCATAGGAAGGAACCCCTTCTTGGAGTTCGTCATGCTGAATCTCTCCAGAATCTTATCTATATAAGACTCCTGACTGAGAGACAACATCCGTCGTGATCTATCCCTGTAGATACGGATGCCCAAAATTCTTTGTGCCTCTCCCAGATCTTTCATCTGGAAATGGTTTTTCAACCATGCTTTAACCGAAGATAAGAGAGGTATGTCATTCCCAATCAAGAGTATGTCATCGACATACAGTACTAGGAATACAATCTTGCTCCCACTCGACTTGATATAGAGACATGGTTCCTCGACTGATCGAATGAACCCATTCTCTTTTATCACTTGGTCGAAGCGATGATTCCAACTCCGCGATGCTTGCTTAAGTCCATAGATGGAACGCTTAAGCTTGCAAACTTTCTTAGGATGTGCTGGATCGATAAAACCCTCGGGTTGTACCATGTACAACTCTTCCTCCAAATAACCGTTTAAGAAGGCGGTTTTAACGTCCATTTGCCATATTTCATAATCATGAAATGCGGCGATCGCTAAGATAATCCGAATGGAACGTAGCATGACTACGGGTGCAAAGATCTCATCATAGTGCAAGCCTGGCACTTGAGTGAAACCTTTAGCAACTAGTCTAGCCTTGTGGATATCTTGTTGTCCTTCCACGGCATGCTTTATCTTGTAAAGCCATTTGCATTGAAGGGGACGTACCTTTGCAGGTAGGTCCACAAGATCCCACACGTTGTTCTCATACATGGAGTCCATCTCGGATTGCATGGCTTCTAGCCATAGCTTTGAGTCAGAACTGGTCATGGCACCTTTATAGGTTGTGGGTTCATTACCCTCTAGGAGTAAGACGTCATCTGTATCGTGTTCCTCGACCATACCAATGTATCTGTCCGGTGGAATAGAGACTCTTCCCGACCTCCTAGGTTCCTCAGGAATATCTACCGCAGCCTCGGTTGAAGGAACTGTTTCCTCCAATGGTTGCTCGGCAGTTGGTTCTTGAACCTCCGATAACTCGAAGGTTCTATTACTCGACTTGTTCTCGAGAAATTCTTTCTCTAAGAACGTCGCACTAGCCGCAACAAAAACACGTTGTTCGGTTGGCGAGTAGAAGTAATGACCAAAAGTTCCCTTTGGATAACCTATAAAGTATGTCTTGACCGATCGCGGGCCGAGCTTATCCTCGTGTCTCCACTTGACATAAGCCTCGCAGCCCCAAACCCGAATAAAGGACAAGTTAGGGACCGTTCCCTTCCATAATTCGTATGGAGTCTTGTCAACAGCTTTAGACGGACTTCGGTTAAGTATTAGAGCGGCCGACAAAAGAGCATAGCCCCACAATGAATCAGGCACGACGGTGTGACTCATCATGGATCGAACCATATCGAGTAGAGTTCGATTTCTCCGTTCGGACACACCATTTAATTGTGGTGTTCCAGGTGGAGTTAACTGTAGCACGATGCCACAGTCTTTAAGGTGTTGATCAAACTCGTGTGAAAGATACTCACCACCACGATCCGAACGTAGTGCTTTAATCTTTCTACCCAGCTGGTTCTGTACCCGATTCTGGTATTCTTTGAACTTGTCAAAGGATTCACTTTTATGTTTCATCAAGTAGACATAGGCATATCTACTCAAATCATCCGTGAAAGTGATGAAATACCTATAGCCCTCTCGTGCGTTGATCGACATAGGGCCACATACGTCCGTATGTATGAGTCCTAATAGGTCGGCAACGCGCATTCCAACACCTTTGAAGGAAATACGAGTCATTTTGCCGATGAGACATGATTCACACGTGCCATATGATTCGAAATCAAAGGGCGATATAGCTCCATTCTGTATTAGCTGTTTTACGCGTTTCTCATTTATATGTCCCATACGACAATGCCATAAGTAAGTTTGATCTTTGTCACC
This sequence comes from Silene conica, assembly GCA_029255685.2. Classification (NCBI taxonomy): domain Eukaryota; kingdom Viridiplantae; phylum Streptophyta; class Magnoliopsida; order Caryophyllales; family Caryophyllaceae; genus Silene; species Silene conica. The sequence goes on along the minus strand of CM055318.2, from coordinate 48,674,436 downwards.
TACCTTTAATCTTTTATTATTCACATGTAATATCTCGGTGGTTTGATCTAAAACATAAATTCCATTCATGGAAACTGCCTTGCCATAAATCATATTGTGTAAGGAGAAAATACAGCTATTATTCTCTATTACAAATGAAAAGCCGAGTTTGTCAAGCGCAGAAACTGAAATAATGTTTTTGGACAAACTAGGAACATAATAACAGTTATATAAAAATAACTCGAATCCACTTGGAAGCTGGATCACGTATGTTCCCTTCGAGACTGCAGCAACACGTGCTCCATTCCCGACACGCAGGTCCACCTCACCCTTGATTAGGGGTTGTTGGTTTCGGAGGCCCTGCACATGATTACATAGATGAGAACCACAACCAGTATCAAGTACCCAAGTTCCGCAACTTGCGTGGTTAATCTCAATCATGTGAATAAAAGAAGAAGAAGACATACCAACAGGAATAACGCAGCCTGCCTTAATGTCCTCGCGATACACGGGGCATGAGCGCCTCCAATGCCCAGTCTTGTGGCAATGGTGACATTCCATGCTAGTATCCTTGCTCTTAGTCTTGCCCTGTGAGTTGCTCGACTCACCTGGCCCACTCTTAGTAAATCCTGGTTTCTTGAACCTGGGCTTACCTACTGCTAGGTCGCCCTGAGCTTTAGCCTTCCCTTTACCCTTTCCCTTACTGGAGATCATGAGAACATCCTGCTTCATGCTCCCACTTAATTTCAGATCCTTCTCAGTCTGTACGAGAAGGGAGTGGAGCTCATGAGGAGTCTTCTTCATGTCATTCATGTAATAGTTGGCCCTAAAGAGGGCGAACCCATCATGAAGTGAATGAAGCATTCGATCAACGATTATGTTCTCACTGATCTTGCAGTTTAGGGCCTCCAGTTTCTCGATATTCTCAATCATGTGAAGAATATGTGGGCTAACAGCTTGGCCCTTCTGGAGTTTCGCCTCAAAGAAGCGACAGGTATGCTCATAAGAAACGATTCTCGGAGCCTTTGAGAATTTGTTAGTGAGCGTGGTGAAAATCTTGTTTGCACCATGGGTTATGAAGCGTCTTTGCAAATTGGATTCCATTGCATAAATGAGTACGTTCTTTATCGCACCCGCTTCCATGACGAAGTCGCTTTGAGCGCGAATTTCGTTGGCTCTAGCTCCAGTTCCTGGGTGTGCCGGAATGGGCTCAGTTAAATACTTAAGCTTTCCGTCAGCAATGGCAGCATTCCGTAGTGCTGCCTCCCAGTCAGAGAAGTTTGACCCATCATTCCTCAGTCTTGTGGACTGATTCATGGAGTCCATGAAGGCTTTTAGCAAGGATTCAAGTGCTAGCTTGGCACTTGGCATTAGGTCTTCACCAGCCATTTTAGTTATACAGCAGTTTTAATGAACGTGTTCTACACTGAAAAGAAGATAAAACAAAACCATATAAGCAACTTATGTTGTGATTTAAGTCTATATTAAATTGAATTTAAACTCGTAGACTTATGCATTTATATAATTGATCTCCCTCAAGAATTATATAAATGATCCCAAGACTCAATTTCCGTATATTGATAAGCCCACAGTTTGGCTAATTCCACCGTTGGAACTCTTGGTCGATAGATTTCTGTATATCCTATCTATTAGTCCATCTCAGTCACTAGATAGTATCGAGTGACCATGATGTTGAGATAAAATAAATCATCTGTTCCCACTTACCCGACGTAGAAGGGGTCATATTATGCCTACCGACGAAGAAGGGATTCATGGGAGGCTGATTTATAAAGACTAGTCTCAATTTTTGGTTATACGAGGAAGACCCCATCAACTTTTATTTATTCATATTAAGTGAACTAATATCTAGCATATGCGTGAATGAATTAAATAAAGTGATGGCTTTGCAATTGACATGTGACATCTGTATTGTCACAGAAAACTAACGCGTAACCTCTACATGAGTCAGTTTTCAGGCATGATATAGGTGGTTTGGTTTTAGGCGGAATATGATGCAAGCTATTATCGATGAAAGCATAAAGTGAAAGCAATAAACGTAAATAAAAAGTCCTAGTGTGACCTATCCTACCAAAATAAACATAAAACAACTTGGAATCCACCGTTGGACCCTAGAAGCTTGTCTTGATGTTCCATCTTGGTCCTTGCAGCGGGAGTGAGCATCCGGTCTCCGTCTTGTCTTTGGTCTTCACAAAATTACTAATTTAAATTACAAAAGTAGTCCTAGATACATTCTAATTTAAATACAAAAGTAATTACATGGCAAAAACCCAAAACGGAGATTCAAGATCTCAAAATTACAAGCAAGATCGTGTCCCATCATTACGGTGACACAATCTTCTAAGGCCACACTAAGTTACAACCGTTTGCAAAAATTAAATACGTTATTGAAAGCATTCAAGGCATTCACAAGACGATAAATAAAATGCATCAACTAAATAAAATTCATACATGACATAATACTGTTATTATGATTAATAAATTTTTACCAAACCACCTTTTAAGATTAAAATTATGTGACTATACCGCTTTAATCACCAATTTTAATAAACATATAATCCATTATTTTAAACTGTTTTAAAACAATATGTATCAAACGAGGGTGAACCGATTCACTAAATAATATACTATTTCCGTATACAGTATATTATTTTAAGCCATGTGAAAATAAAACATGTTATTTTCGAAAATAAAAAAAAACGAGTCTGTTACAGGGGGGAGGTCGACCGACCTAAACATGTGGTCGACCGACCTCCAGCCGAAAAACGGAAAAATTCTGCAACAGTAAAATCGGTCGACCGACCTATCAATTAGGTCGACCGACCAACATGCAGTAAAAACGAATTTCAGAAAACGCAAAACGCTGCACTTTTTGAAATTAAAACAAGTTTTTACCTTTTAAACTTTGATTAAAACAAGTAAATCAAAATTAACATCAACAAGGGTTCACATATTGTCATGAATATCGATTAATTAACAATATGTAAACAGGAATCGAAAATCAAGATCGAAAACTCACAAAGGAAACTGTTTTAAAAAAAAACAGAAAACTCACACAGGGGCGGTCGACCGACCGCTATAACTGGTCGACCGACCGACACGGCGGCAGAAACGAGATTTTTCAAAAACTTTTAAATAAACATATGAAAAACATAAAAGTAAAATTTTCATGGCCTGGCTCTGATACTACTTGTGGGGAATATAGCATGTATTCGCCCCAAACTTGCAGGATTATAATGAAACATACAATTGTGATTATAGTCATAAGTTAATAAAAGCATGAAAAGAAATACAACCTTTAGTCCTTGTGCGAATGGCCTAAGAACAGGAATTAACACAAATTCCCTCCTATAACTTGCACCCAAGACTTAGAATGAGACGTGGCCGCGTGTGCTAGAAATCCTCTCCAACTGCCTTGCAATATTGGGAGAGCTATTAAGGTTTTAGATGTGAGATCTGAGGTTTTGGGAGAAGAATGCTCTCAAAACCCTAATTTTCTTGAGAATTATTTAGTCAGTGCAACAACAGTGTTTAACATAAGGAGAAGTCTCCTCCTTATATACTACACTTGGCCGAAATATTTGAATAGGGTAAGGGTGGGCTTTCCACTCTTACCTTATTCTAATTCATGATTCGACCCATTTAGCTATAAGTTATTCGCGGGATTTTAATTATAAATCGTAACATGTTATCAGATATCAATACAGTCGATATATTAATAATGGTCTGACAAAATACGATATTGTATAATTACCCAAATTAATATAACTGTTTATATTAATTCGCGAATACAATATTTAATTAAATATATAACCGTTTATATTTAATTTACGAATTAAACATGTAATCCGTATTAGCTAAAATTATTTAATCCGTATTAAATAATAATCTCAACATCTTATTGACTAATTTAATAGTCAATACCTCTGACCAACTGTTTAGTCTTATCCGGCAAAATGTGACTGTATTTTCATACCTTCACATCTCTCAAACGTGTCCTATAGGTGTGACGTATAGGGACCAGTTGATCACCGCCATCCGTATGACAATAACGTCAAACTTATCTAGCAAGCCAACCGTTATTGATAAACGTGGATCAACTGGTAATAATACAAAAGTATGCCCTTGTGATCCGTAAAGAGATTTAATAAGTCATTGTACTTAATTGTCAAGGACACCAGCCCCAACAATAAGTCCATACTTTAAAAACAGAAAGATAATGCAAGGTCTGTTTCGGCATCCTTGATCATTCCTGGGATGGAAAATTAGTCGATTTCTTTCTCAACACTCTGATTTTCATATGATTCTCCATCTTTCGACTAATAATGCATCAAAATATTCAGACTAACAGTTAAAACCAGACGCAGCAAATGAAACCAAAGAAATTAGATCAGTCTAACATCAGACAGTTGAATTATGAACTCACCATTTGATTCTTGTCAATGAAACAACTTGAATTAAGGCTCCCCTCTCGAGAAATGGAAAGCATGTGGCGTTGATCACAGACTCGGGATTGAACTCGAATTGTCAGCTTTCATTCTGGACAGAGTTAAAGTTGTTCTCTTCCTCACATTGTGTCCTCTTGCTAATGCTTGTAACTTCACTAGTCCTCTCAGTGCATTCAGAGCTTTTCTGGCCTTCAATAATAACAACAATAGGTCAACAATTTAACTTCCATTTCGTGTAGATCCAAAGACCCGCACTTCTATGATTCTGAATTACGATGGAATAAAACAAAATGACTCAATAAACTTGAGCCGTTCAATAACCGTTTGTTTGCAGTCTTGAGCCGTTCGAGTAATGCTATTCACGTACTCCGTATCAAGTAATTAAAGCGGCCGAAACCTACCAGGTACCCTCTGAAGGCCTTCTGAATGATTAGAGCAGACACCCATCAAAATCAAAACAAAAAACCCTCAATTTCATACAAACCTAAATGCTGAAATGCTGGAATCCGCCAGGTAGAAGGAAGGGGAAAGAGTGACAAGCGAGTCTGCATCACAGCATCAAATGACAGAGTGAATAAACATCGGACTACATGATACACAGACCAAGTGGTTGTGAGACTAATAGCTGAACATCACTCACCAGAAACGCGTCGGAACAGTTTTGCTACAACTCCAATCGGTATAAGTAGATGCTAATGATGCTATCTTTGTTATGAAATGATAATTAAGCATAACTGAAGCCAAATACAACAACAATTACTAACATACTAATTTTGAATCACCCAAAAACCCTAAAAAGTCAAATAAAATCATTGACGAATTTCAAAAAAAAAAATTAAATCATTCAAGAGAGTAACTATACCTATTATTCAAGGAGAGATTGTAAGGAAGACACTGTAATACCTCGGATATTTTAATTACGAAGTTTATCCTAAATTACACATTGAGATAGTTTAAGCGGTTTAGTACTTGATATTAGTACTTGGGGTTCGAACTAGAGACCTTGGCATAGGGTTGTGGGCCTTGGATGCCATACACACCACACGTACAACCCACTTATCTTTTGTAAAAAAATAATAATAAGAAAAACCCTAATCTACACCCTAATGTATGTCGTCATACATAAGCTCGTACAACCGGGTTTTACCCTATCCCAAAACACTACCATCAACACAACCTTGCAGCCATCACATCAGAGACGAGGAGGGCAGTTTATACGGAGGGTTTAGACCGGGCTAGGGCGGATCGTTTTGGTCGTCAACCAGGTGCGTAATTCTCGACATCCTTGTGTTTTGCGTAGAGTTTTAGTCGGTTTCGAAGGGTAGTTCGTCTTTAGCCTCGGTCTATGCTAACTCGACTTTTCTGGGGTAGTCGGGTAGGAGCAGGGTGGTGGTCACGGCGATGTACAGCCGGTAGGGTAGGTGTCGAAGGGACGTCTGTTTTCATGTGTCGTCGCGGTTTTAGCGTCTGGGGGTGGTACCACCGCTGACTCGGGGGAGGTCGATACGGTGGTACCACCATTGCGTAAGGAGTAGATATCGGGGCGGTTCTGACGGTGGTTTCAGGCGGTGTCGGGATTGGCGATACTGTCGGCAGGAGAAGTGCAGACGGGTTACGGTGTTGGGTAAGGAACCAGCCTCGCCGGAGGTCGTCGGTGGGGTAGCTGGATGTTGGTGTCGGAACAGGCGTAGTGGGTGTTGGGTATGGTGGCTGGTTGTCGGTGTCTGGTTGCGCGCGTGAGATGGGTAGTCGGTGTTCGTGTTTTCGCTGTTCTCGTAACTTATTCCTACTATTGTTATGGTATTATTATTATTATATTATTATTATTATTATATTATTATTATTATTATATTATTATTTCTTTTATTAATGTTATTACCATAGTGGTGGTGGTAGTAAAAGTAGCAACGTATTACTTTGTAACAATTGAAGTTTCTATTTCGGGAAAGTTTCCATTTTTGGAAACTTTCCACTTATAGAAGGTTTCTATTTATAGTAAGTGTAGGTTGTTTTATGGGGGTCCGGGAAGTGTCAACATGTTATGGGGGTCCGGGAAGTGTCAACATATCTCAAATGACATGTCAACATGTTTTGGAAAAATAATGGTGATATTTAAATGTGATAATGTTAAGTGATTTTAAAGAACAAAATTTTGATAAATTTTCAGAATGTTACCTTGCTTGCGAGAGCTGACATTAAAAATGTGTTCTCTATATGTGTATGAAAATTTTATGTATGAAACCTTCTAAGTTGGTTCTACAATGTTCTTGGGTTCATGTTAATAGAAGTTATATTTTGAGAGAAACAAATCTTTTAGTTGACAGTGGTCAGATTGTACTGTACAGTCCCGTTTTGACCCATGTTTGCGTAAAGGAATTCATATAAAATGTGTTTTCTTTTTATGTATAATTCTAACTCCCCTGTTTGGAATATTCGTTCACGTTTTCAAATACTAAACCATGTAAAATCTTATCGAGTCGTTATTTAATTGTGATTTTTGCAAGTTGCCTAAATTTTGTTGAATGCTGTAAAGTTATTGATCAGACCGTTTGAGTTGTAAAAATTGTAATAAATAATTTCCTTGAGGTATGCATTCGATTCTTTTCCTCTGTTTAGCTAATTCTTTATATTTTCTAAAAGATTATAATCGCTCGCACATTAGCTAAGCTGTTATTTAACTACGATTTCTGTAAGTTGTTGCATAACGTTAATTGGTGAAATTGTGAGATATGTAAGCTTCGTATAAAAGTTTAATCAGATGTGAATTATGTGAGGTGACCACGTGATATCCTGATATGGCTTTAGTAACATGAATAGTAAACATAGGGTATGAGTATGAACCCATTATATGATAGCGTAACCTTGTTTATTTCGTCAAGTTTAATATAGAATCATTTCAATTATATGTCTAATTTTAGTTATGTGCTGCTCGTATGTGATGTCAAAGGCAAGTTTATCTAAGAAGAGTCTTGCCAAGTGGCAAAATGAAATGTAATTGTAAGCTTATTAGCATGATATAGCAATCTAGTGGTTATACGTAATTGTGATTATTTGAACAACGAGAATCTTGTTGATATTCTTTCGTCTATTGAATGTTATCTCTGTCTAGTTCCCTGTGAATATAATCTTTATAACTTTTTCAAGTGTATTGTTATACCATACAGTGAATCGCATATTGTTATATTTAGAATTTGATCACGATGTGTTAAATTATTAATTGGTTGACATTGGATTTATGGAAGTACTAGTCTGGTGAATTCGTTTACTAGTATCGTTATTATTATTATTTATTTTCATGAACTACATGAACAATTTTTTTTTTTATAAAGAAAGGTCAGAATGTCTCCGTGTAGTATTGTTTCGATCTATAACTTGTAAAATTGTCTTTGTTTCATGTTTATAAATTTTTACCAACTACCTTTTAATGCATCAAATATTTCAAAATATTTCTTTTCAAAGTGATAACCCAGGATAAAGCGTGATGTTTGATAATTATGGTGATTGTTTGCAATATGATAATTCTGTAGCTACGTGTCGATGAAATCCTATTTGGATGTTTAATTACTGCGCAGTGCATAAAACCCTTATTGTGCAAGTCGGATATAGTAATAGTTTCATGAAAAAAAAAATGATGTAATGGGAGTGGACGGAAAATGTGCCTAAGTGATTTTAACTTATTGATGTCTTGGAATGTTAAACGATCTGATCAGACTACGTTTGGTGTGTATCTTGTGTAATATGTCGATGTGCTATGTGTAATTATGTTAATTAATTTTGCCCTATGACCTTCCTAAAATATGGTTTTGCTTCAAAAATATGATTATGAACTATGAGTTTCTTGATTGTTTATGTTGTTGTAAAATACAAACCTTGCGTTAAAATTACAAGGGTGTGTAAGTGTTAGCTACTCTGGTTCTGTTTTACTGCGTAACCCGATTTCTACAGATTCTAATGCTCTTGTTATTGCTCGAGGTTATATGATTACATGATACTTGCTATGGGTTTCTTTCGAGTACTTATTTGGGTTGAATATTAGTAGTTTTCCTTTTATTTTGATAGTTAAAATTTTCTACTGATAAGATAATTCTTTTGTTATGAGATGGGTAAGCTTTTGGTAATTGATTAATTTGAGTTATGTATGATCATTCTGTATTAGATTGGTTGGTATAGCGTCCAGATCTTGTTGTATGAACTGTGGAATTATAAGTATACATACACGCATGTATACTTATTTGGTTAAGATATGTACATGGTCATGTTAATTAGTTGTTGGGATAGAGTTTGAGGGGACTGAGTTGCTCGTGAGACTAGAACAAGACAATGATTGATTTTGTATTGAGATTGAGTTTGCAGTTCAGTGTTTTATTGACTTGTCGTATTCTTTGACCTTGACACGTGGGTGAGTAGCTTAGAGTTTTATTCTCTCGGGGTTGAGCAAACCATTTAAGTGAATATTTGACAATATTGATGTTGAAATTGAGATGAGAGTTGGTTACTGGCATTGAGTTATGAGTTATTGGGCCGTTGTGCCATATTGTGTTACGGTCCAGTGTGATCTTGGTTATTGAGTTATATTCGGAGTTCTGAAATCGATTTTGATGATGGAAGTGTTGAGTTGCGGTTTATTCCGGCAGTTCACTCACCCCCTTGTTTTTGGTCTTAGGTTCGACGATGAGAATACGAAAATTGGTTCTTGGAGTAAGTTTTATGAGATAGAGTAGTTAGAAAGACGGGGTAATGAGCGGGATTTTTATAATGGGTTACGGGGACGTAACCATGTTTTAAGGAGGATGAGATTGTAAAATCTTTTGATTTATAATATGGCTAGTTGTTATGACATGGCTAATTTAGTATGTCGTGATTGTTTGAATATACCTAATAATCGTGATTAGTCATGTTGTGCATTTTATTCCTTTAATTTAGTTATACGTTAAACTTTGGGGACAACGTTTTCTTAATGAGGGTAGAATGTAACATTTCGTGTTTATTTCGATGGGATGGGGTGTCACACTTGGAATCCGTTATGTTCCAAGCAACCGGTTTGTTGACCGTTGGATGAGAACTTCGGGAAAGTGACTCTTAGTTAAAGGGGTAGACTGTAATATCTCGTTTTTGTTTATGTCTGAGTTGAGTTCGATGTGATGTGAGTATGGTTGAACTTCGGGACAAAGTTCATTTTAAGGGGGGAAGACTGTAATACCTCTGATATTTTAATTACGAAGTTTATCCTATATTTGACATAGAGATAGTTTAAGCGGTTTAGTACTTGATATTTGTACTTGGGGTTCGAACTAGAGACCTTGGCATAGGGTTGTGGGCCTTGGATGCCATACACACCACACGTACAACCCACTTATCTTTTGTAAAAAAATAATAATAAGAAAAACCCTAATCTACACCCTAATGTATGTCGTCATACATAAGCTCGTACAACCGCGTTTTACCCTATCGCAAAACACTACCATCAACACAACCTTGCAGCCATCACATCAGAGACGAGGAGGGCAGTTTATACGGCGGGTTTAGACCGGGCTAGGGCGGATCGTTTTGGTCGTCAACCAGGTGCGTAATTCTCCACATCCTTGTGTTTTGCGTAGAGTTTTAGTCGGTTTCGAAGGGTAGTTCATCTTTAGCCTCGGTCTATGCTAACTCGACTTTTCTGGGGTAGTCGGGTAGGAGCAGGGTGGTGGTCACGGCGATGTACAGCCGGTAGGGTAGGTGTCGAAGGGACGTCTATTTTCATGTGTCGTCGCGGTTTTAGCGTCTGGGGCCGGGGTGGTACCACCGCTGACTCGGGGGAGGTCGATACGGTGGTACCACCATTGCGTAAGGAGTAGATGTAGGGGCGGTTCTGACGGTGGTTTCAGGCGGTGTCGGGATTGGCGATACTGTCGGCAGGAGAAGTGCAGACGGGTTACGGTGTTGGGTAAGGAACCAGCCTCGCCGGAGGTCGTCGGTGGGGTAGCTGGATGTTGGTGTCGGAACAGGCGTAGTGGGTGTTGGGTATGGTGGCTGGTTGTCGGTGTCTGGTTGCGCGCGTGAGATGGGTAGTCGGTGTTCGTGTTTTCGCTGTTCTCGTAACTTATTCCTACTATTGTTATGGTATTATTATTATTATATTCTTATTATAATTATATTATTATTCTTATTATATTATTATTTCTTTTATTAATGTTATTACCATAGTGGTGGTGGTAGTAAAAGTAGCAACGTATTACTTTGTATCAATTGAAGTTTCTATTTCGGGAAAGTTTCCATTTTTGGAAACTTTCCACTTATAGAAGGTTTCTATTTATAGTAAGTGTAGGTTGTTTTATGGGGGTCCGGGAAGTATACTAATTCGTGACGTATACATGTTTAGGTAACGGTTTTCGCGTGGAACACTTCTAGCAGGCTTGTGTTTGACTGTGCTTCTGCCATTTGAGGTAGGGGAATACTGTATACATGGTGATGAGTGATCTGTTATTATCCGATGTTAACTACTTATATCTTATTGTATGTATGGTGTTATATTGTATTTAATTGACTGTATGTTTCTGTGATACAATACGATGTGGAGAATATCGGGTCTTGTGATTGGTGCGGAGATAATGGGTCTTGTGATTGGTGCGGAGATAATGGGTCTTGTGATTGGTGTGGAGATAATGGGTCTTTGTGATTGGTGTGGAGGATAATGGGTCTTGTGATTCGGAGTGGAGCTGATTGACTTTCTATTTATACTAATGCTTGATTGTTTATTTTTCCTCTACTCAACCTCGTGGTTGACCCCGTGTATTCATGATCACCTGTGATGAACCAATTTATTGGGGAGCAGATTGACAGGTGTTCGAGACTATGGGAGCTAAGGGAAGGGAGAGCTTGGATCTGAACCAGACTAGAGTCTAGATCACTATAGTCGTTTTGTCATGAGTTGTACTTTATTTTATAGGACAGTTTGAAGATAGTTGTAAGAACTTGTTTCCGAGTTTAACATTTATTAATAAAGTACCGTGTTCTTTCCTTTGTATCTACTGCCTCGGGAAACCGAGATGGTAACACCTTTATTTATCTGGGGAGTCCTAGTTCAGGCCCTTGAATAAGTGGGGGTGTTACAGACACTGCCTGTGGTGAGGGAGGTATGGTGACATCCGCCGCAATTGGGGAATATCGAGTCGACGAGATCTGACGCATCTTGTGTGGGCATGCGTGTTTGGAAAATCTCTACTGGCGAGCGAGTCTCAGGTGGCGCTCCGGCGAAGTCGTCTGCCGGTGTACAAACCTAACGGGATGAGGTATAAAGAAATAATGAAATGAAATTAGGGATTTCGAGTGACTCTTTGAGAAGGATGACTGAGTGAGAGTATGTACTTGCTTTTTTTCTTTTTAATATTTGTTATCTTATTTGCTGCGCTTTACGTTAAAACGCCTCAAACTCTCTACTTGCGGCGTTTTTTTAATAAACGCCTCAAATATAATTATCTATTTTTTAAAAATTCATTAAATTGAACTTCTATTTGCTGCTATTTAGTAAAAACGCCGCAAATAAAGCGCAGCAAATCAATGTTTTTCTACTAGTGAAACCCACTCGATCGAGTAGATTAAGGACCAAAAGTACTTGATCGAGTGATTAAGGACTCGATCGAATGGATTACAGATCAAAACCCCTCGATCGAATGGATTACAGATCAAAACCACTCGATCGAATGGATTACAGATCAAAACCCCTCGATCGAATGGATTACAGACTCGATCGAGGACTTCTCAACGAGTAATTCCTGCTTCGCGCACTGAACTTCAAACGGCTGCCATTTCTTCGTTACTTGCTCAAATCAAGCGTTCTTGGTGGCGTTGGAAAGCTAAGAGGATAATATTTCATCTTCAATTGGAATAACTTGATTATATATTGTAGAACTCGAGATATGGCTCTCCAAAGTAGGCACCATAAAATTGAAGTTCTTCCCTATTGGCTTAGCTCCCATTCTTCATTTTGCGCACCTCAAGTAGCCTTTCACCAAGACGACTTGCGCTTCCCAATGCTTATAAGGTCTATTCCAACTTCCATCTTCTAAAAGAGCTCGTTTTGGACAGAAAAGGCATAGTTTATTCATCTTTTGCATAATTCCTGCAAAATAACAGAAAATACACCAAAGGAAGAAAAAGGGGGCAAAATGGCACGTAAAGTGCATGAAAATGTATAGAAATGCATGCTAAATGATGCCAAAAAGTGTATAAAATTAGCACGCATCAGTACCTTTGCGACCAATTTTATAATTCTTTGTATGATGACTACAAAGTCATCCTTGATTCGGCTACAAATGGCAGATTTCGAATTAATGTAGCACATTATAAGGGTTGGAACATTATTGAGGAGATGGCGGTTCGTAGAGCTAAAAATGGGAATTCCCGTGGGAATTCGCCAAAAACAAGTGTTGAACCAAATCATGTTGCAGCACTTGAAGCGTCCATTAACGCCAGTTTTGAAAAGCTTAAGAATGCTCCCGTTCATGAAACAAATGAGGCTGCGGAGTTGAGAACGATTGTCAAAACCCTCATTGCTCAAATTGCGAAAATGGAAGAGGTTCAAGTAGAAACTGTTAATGCCATTAAACTCCAAAGCGGTCATTCATATGACGGACCTCAAGAGCATGGGAATGACTCGGGAAATACTGAAGAATCAGATTTATTTTCTGCTGCAATTGAAGACGTGCCTAGTACTGTTGGTCGACCGACCAAACCCCTCAGTCGATCGACCAACTTCTGTGACAATGAGAACGATTCTGACAACCAACCGCTACTGGAATTCAGCTCCGTCGGTCGGTCGACTGAAAATGAAGGTCGATCGACCATGGTCCATATATTGAATGAAGATCAGGCATTACAATTGCAAGAGAGCGACATCATTCCGTGTAATAACCCAATTTTTAATTATTAAAATATAGTGTTCGTGGGTAATTTATGGTTAAGCGACGAATTAATTATTTAACTGGTCGTTTAAATAAGCTCGTGCACACTTGTTTTTGGTAGGCGTTTTGGATTGTGGTGGGAGTCGATATGGGAACCTAGGTGTCTAGTGTTAATTCTAGTCGTGTGGTGATGGAGGGACTCGAACCCAGGACCTGTAGCATCACGACCATGGGCCTCGATTGGCGTGCTAAACAGCAGCCCATGGACGGAATAGGGAAACGAAATTCAAACCCAGCTTCTTCTGCTTCCTGCCGCCTTATTTAAGGTAAGGTTTACCCTAAAACCTTAGTCACAAACTCAGATCTAAAACCACAAAAACCTAGCCACCACGTTAGGGAAGAAGAGGGAGCCAACCACGGTGGTCGTGCAGTAGCGTAGGGTTGTTCGTTTTTGTCAGAGATCTGGTATGTCCACCATACCGTTGTTAATTTCTTTCGTGTTCACTGTTTTATTCGCATAGATCTTCATGTACCTACGACTAACTCTGGTTGTTTTTGCATAAACTCGTTCTGGGATATGCGGTGTACACATTTGAGTCACCTTGGGGGTGTCGTTGTTGGTCTAAGGCCTCCTCGAGGGTGGTTAATTGGGGTCAGTCAGTAGTCGTTATTGTATGTCTTATATAGGGTTGTTTTACGTGTTTTTGGGGTCAGTTTTTAAGGGGTTTTGCTTTTCTTTATTGCTGGGTTTTGTGTCATGAGACCGAAGGGTTGTCAGGTTGTGCGTATGGTGTTAATCACGGTGGCTAAGGGTGGTTGACTACGGTGGTTTGGGGAGTTTCGATAAGGGCTGTCGGTGGGTACAAAATGTTACAGTGTGTCGGGGGTTTGTTTGGGTTGGTATCACCGCCGACTAGGGGGAGGTCTATGCGGTGGTACCATGGTGGTCGTGGGCGTCTGGTGTCGCTGATGGTGATTAGGGTTAGTGTGGTCGGTGTCAGTACTGTCGGTGGTGGTTGCATGAGTTTTCGCGGGAGGGGCTGCTGGTGGTTATGTACAGTAGGTCGTGAACCAGGCCTGGTAATGGCTCTGGTTCACCTCGCCGGAGAAAGTCGACGCTGGTGGTGGTGGCCAGTGGTGTAGGGGGTGTTGGGGCTGGTGTCCTTGACAATTAAGTACAATGACTTATTAAATCTCTTTAAGGATCACAAGGGCATACTTCTGTATTATTACCAGTTGATCCACGTTTATCAATAACGGTTGGCTTGCTAGATAAGTTTGACGTTATTGTCATACGGATGGCGGTGGTCAACTGGTCCTTATACGTCACACCTATAGGACACGTTTGAGAGATGTGAAGGTATGAAAATACAGTCACATTTTGCCGGATATGACTAAACAGTTAGTCAGAGGTATTGACTATTAAATTAGTCAATAAGATGTTGAGAATTATTATTTAATACAGATTAAATAATTTTAGCTAATACGGATTACATGTTTAATTCGTAAATTAAATATAAACGGTTATATTTAATTAAATATTGTATTCGCGAATTAATATAAACAGTTATATTAATTTAGGTAATTATACAATATCGTATTTTATCAGATCATTATTAATATATCGACTGTATTAATATCTGATGACATGTTACGATTTATAAATAAAACCCGCGAACAACTTAAAGCTAAATGGGTCGAATCACGCATTGGAATAAGGTAAAAGTGGGAAGCCCACTCCTACCCGACATCCAATTCGGCCGGCCATGTGTAGTATATAAGGAGAGTCCTTCTCCTTATATCAAGGACTCTTGGTGCACTGTTAAATTATCTCAAGGTAAAAATTAGGGTTTTGAAACATTCTTTTCCCAAAACCTCAGATCTCACATCTAAAACTCAATAGCTCTCCCTATATTGCAAGGCAATTGGAGAGGATTTCTAGCACACGCGGCCACGTCTCAAACTAAGTCTTGGGTGCAAGTTATAGGAGGGAATTTGCATTAATTCCTGTTCTTAGGCCTTTTGCGCGAGGACTAAAGGTTGTACTTCTTTTCTCATGTTTTTAATCTTATGACGATATTCACAATTGCATATTTCATTATAATCCTGCAAATTTAGGGTGAATACGCGTTTTATTCCCCACAAGTGGTATCAGAGCCCTAGGCCATGAAAATTTTACAATTGTGTCTTTCATAAGTTTTAAAATTGTTGAAAACCGTGCAATCTGCCTAGGCACTCGATCGAGTCCCTGTTGCACTCGATCGAGTGCCCTCGTACCAGGCTTGTGCGTGTGATTTTTGTGAGAAATCGATCTTGTTTTCCGGTTATAATTTGCATATTGTTAATTAATCGATATTTTTAGCAATATGTAAATCTTTTGTTGTTTATATATGATTTACAAGTTTTAAATCCAAGTTATAAACTCGTTTTAATTTAAAAGTGCAGCGATTTGCAATTTTACGAGCCACTCGATCGAGCCATGCTGCACTCGATCGAGTGACCCTGACACTCGATCGAGTGCCCCATGTTACTCGATCGAGTGCTCTCGTTTCGGGGTATTTATTTTCGAAAATAACTTGTTTTCTTATTTTCACATGGCTTAAAATAATATACTGTATACGGAAATAGTATATTATTTAGTGAAACGGTTCACCCTCGTTTGATACATATTGTTTTTAAAACAGTTTAAAACAATGGATTATATGTTTATTAAAATTGGTGATTAAAACGGTATAGTCACTTAATTTTAATTTTAAAAGGTGGTTTGGTATAAATTTATTAATCATAATAACGGTATTATGTCATGTATAAATTGTTTTTAGTTGATGCATTTTATTTATCGTCTTGTGAATGCCTGAAATGCTTTCAATAACGTATTTAATTTTTGCAAACGGTTGTAACTTAGTGTGGCCTTAGAAGATTGTGTCACCGTAATGATGGGACACGATCTTGCTTGTAATTTTGAGATCTTGAATCTCCGTTTTGGGTTTTTGCCATGTAATTACTTTTGAATTTAAATTAGAATGTATCTAGGATTACTTTTGTAATTTAAATTAGTAATTTTGTGAAGACCAAAGACAAGACGGAGACCGGATGCTCACTCCCGCTGCAAGGACCAAGATGGAACATCAAGACAAGCTTCTAGGGTCCAACAGTGGATTCCAAGTTGTTTTATGTTTTTTTTTGGTAGGATAGGCAACACTAGGACTTTTATTTACGTTTATTGCATTTATCTTTACGCTTTCATCGATAATAGCTTGCATCATATTCCGCCTAAAAACCAAACCACCTATATCATGCCTGAAAACTGACTCATGTAGAGGTCACGCGTTAGTTTTCTGTGACAATACAGATGTCACATGTCATTTAAAAGCCATCACTTTATTTAATTCATTCACGCAAATGCTAGTTTTTTAGTTCACTTAAATATGGATAAATAAGAGTTGATGGGGTCTTCCTCGTATAACCAAAAATTGAGATTAGTCTTTATAAATCAGCCTCCCATGAATCCCTTCTTCGTCGGTAGGCATAATATGACCCCTTCTACGTCGAGTAAGTGGGAACAGATGATTTATTTTATCTCAACATCATGGTCACTCGATAATATTCCAGTGACTGAGATGGACTAATAGATAGGATTTACGGAAATCTATCGACCAAGAGTTCCAACGATTGGAATTAGCCAAACTGTGGGCTTATCAATATACGGAAATTGAGTCTTGGGATCGTTTATATAATTCTTGAGGGAGATCAATTATATAAATGCTTAAGTCTACGAGTTTAAATTCAATTTAATATAGACTTAAATCACAACAATAAGTTGCTTATATGGTTTTGTTTTATCTTCCTTTTCAGTGTAGAACACGTTCATTAAAACTGCTGTAAAACTAAAATGGCTGGTGAAGACCCAATGCCAAGTGCCAAGCTAGCACGTGAATCCTGGCTAAAAGCCTTCATGGACTCCATGAATCAGTCAACTAGACTGAGGAATGATGGGTCAAACTTCTCAGACTGGGAGGCAGCACTACGGAATGCTGCCATTGCTGACGGAAAACTTAAGTTCTTAACTGAGCCCATTCCGCCATACCCAGGAACTGGAGCTAGAGCCAACGAAATTCGCGCTCATGGCGATTTCGTTATGGAAGCGGGTGCGATAAAGAACGTACTCATCTATGCAATGGAATCCAATTTGCAAAGACGCTTCATAACCCATGGTGCAAACAAGATTTTCACCACGCTCACTAACGAATTCTCCAAGGCTCCGAGAATCGTTTCTTATGAGCATACCTGTCGCTTCTTTGAGGCGAAACTCCAGAAGGGCCAAGCTGTTAGCCCACATATTCTCAACATGATTGAGAATATCGAGAAACTGGAGTCCCTAAACTGCAAGATCAGTGAGAACATCATCGTTGATCGCATGCTTCATTCGCTTCATGATGGGTTCGCCCTCTTCAGGGCCAACTACTACATGAACGACATGAAGAAGACTCCCCATGAGCTCCACTCCCTTCTCGTACAGACTGAGAAGGATCTTAAGTTGAGTGGGAGTCTTAAGCAGGATGTTCTCATGATCTCCAGTAAGGGGAAAGGTAAAGGGAAGGCTAAAGCTCAGGGCGACCTAGCAGTAGGTAAGCCCAGGTTCAAGAAACCAGGATTTGCTAAGAGTGGGCCTGGTGAGTCGAGTAACTCACAAGGCAAGACAAAGAGCAAGGATACAAGCATGGAATGTCACCATTGCCACAAGACTGGGCATTGGAGGCGCTCATGCCCCGTGTATCGCGAGGACATTAAAGCAGGCCGTGTTACTCCTGTTGGTATGTCTTCTTCTTCTTTTATTCACATGATTGAGATTAACCATGCAAGTTGCGGAACTTGGGTACTTGATACCGGTTGTGGTTCTCATCTATGTAATCATGTGCAGTGTAACACCCCCATTTCTTTAAGAGCCTTTAGCAAGACATTCTCAAATAAATGAAGCTGTAACCATCTCGGAATATCCGAGGTAGTGAATAACAAAGTAAAACAACCAAAGTATTTTATAAAAACTGATAAAATTTAAACTTGGTTATTACAGTTATTACATAACAGAAAAGAAAATACAACTGATGACTTCTCTAGATGTGATATAATTCTAAGTCGGTCCAAAGTACGCATCTCACATCCCTGCCCCAGCTCCTAGCTCATCTGTCTCTGACCTGCAGAATCTACTCCCCATTCCGGATCATCGTAGGTGTACACGAATACACTGTCAACCTCGCGGTTGAGTAGGAAAACACAATAATAAATAATGCAACAAAGATGATATGCAAATGCCATGATATGCTCGAGCTCAATCTCATTCTCAATCTCAAACCCGTAACACCCAGCCATACCGAACCTCCCGGCAGACTATAATCGGCCGTCGCCGAACACCAGCATAACAGCTGAGGTCACCAGGTCTAGTCCTGCAGAACTAGCCTGGGCCCAATAATATCTCATCATCTCAAATCCGTATCCAATGCATATGCCATGCTTATGAATGCAATATAAAAATGTTCAACCACTATATATCTTTCTCATAATAATCACACTTGCATCCATAACACACAATATACACATCCATTCATAGCACGTCATAGAATATGGTACCGATGTATCCTACCTGGATAACGATATAATCCAATATCAAGCCAGCAAGTAAACCGATTTCTGTCACGCCAACATCGTCACCTAACAATTATAATATACGTAATTACTCACTAATATAATTACGTAAACAATTATTAACTGTCCACTTAAATCAAAGTAATTAATTAAATTAGTTAATTAGTCAAAACAATTACGCAACTAATATAATTATCGATTACCCAATTAATTATTTAAATAGTATATTACACATAACGAGACCGTATCAAAAGGATTACCTCAATTAAATAAACGAACTTAGAGACTATAATCGAATTATTGATATCCGTCACATTCTTGTATAAATTAATTAACAACTTAATAATTAACAACATGGACAATATATACCAATAACATAATCATACTAACAAAGATATTATTAACACAATAACAATATCAATAATAATAATAATAATAATAATAATAATAACATACTAATAATAATATTACATACTAATAGACTACTATTAATAAGTAGAATAAACAAAACACTTCACTTGTCAATGTAAATATCAATATTAGTAACCATATTTGATAACAATGATGATAGTAATAATAATCCTACTAATATTATTACCATACAAATTTAATAATAATAATAAGACAAATAAAATAAAATAAATAAGGATAATAAAACACTAAGCAAAACATAGAGAAGCAACAACTACCAACGACACTTCAATTGTAGGTAAAACACGATTAACAGCCCCACGACCCACAATTCCCTCACGCACAACCACCAGTCAAGCCACCCCTAGCCACCGCTATCAACCCCATCATCGAGCTTGTACCACCAACTATAAACACCACACTCTCGTTGTCACCTGAACCCACCATAAATGCCCTAAAACACTGCCCAAACCCGACTATACACACACACGATTACTCAGTTTTTCGTTACCGTCACTCAAACACCTCTCTTTTCTCACGCCTTTTACTCACCACCGTGCCCCCATACCACCCCTAGCCACCACCGTGGTCACCACTGACCCACGGTGGTTCTATGGGTGATACACGTGTATTCTCGTTCCCCGTGAATCAACACAAAATCGAACCCCCAAAACTGCTGTACACATGAAACCTTGAATAGCTGTAACCTTTCAAGTTAAACACTCCCTGTAAAGTCGACTCCTACCACCAATACCACCACCCTAACCACCAACTAGCCACCAGTCTCGACCCTTCACACCACACACTAGCCCTCGGTGCCAAGACCCACCTTCGACATTCCCTTAAACCACTCAAAATAGTCGCCTAAACGGCTGTACCCGATCCCCTGTTCTGCATTATTTAGCGCCCATCTTAAACCCGTGTCAACTAACACTCCCCCAACCACCACGCATCATCTAAACACCACAAAACCATCCTACTAACTCACCATCACCAGGAGTCACGACCCAAGACACGAATGAGACCCGAACATAAACGATTAAGCAATGATAATGCGATAAGATAAAACACGCAAACACGCGCTGATCGAAAACAGAGTATATTAAACGTGTTTCTGTCGACATATATGGCCCTTGTTGTGATAGTCACGGTGGTTCTAGGGTAGTCTAACAATGATACACATGTTGAGGGTACTACATAGACTACTATAGGCCTGATCATACTGTGTCGAAGGTCCAAAAGAGCGAGTAAAACGTGTTAAACTTACAGCTGCGCAGGGATGAAGCCGATAGTGGTGATGGCTGTACTGATCTCGTTTCCTTTCTCTTTTGCTCTTCTTTAGCCTCACGGTGGCCTAGAGTTCGTTGGTGGAGGGAGACAGAAAGGATGTGGAGGCAGACGAGGTGAAAGTAGGGTTTTTTTTTACGAGATATGGTGGCAGATTCAATGTCGATGTGTGTGGGTGTTTGAGAGGTTAGGTTTAGGGTTTTACCTAGTCTTTGTGTCACGGTTCTCATAATCTATTCGAGCCCAAAACCAACACGTTTCTCTTTGTCTTACACTCCGCCCCCGACTCGTAATTTAAAATAAACGAGTACGCATATATTATTTATAATAATTAAATTATGTACTTTAATATTTGCAACTATTTATTAAATAATTTATAAGGATATAAAATTATTAGCACTTATATAAAAATAATAAAACAAGTATATTTGAGGAATAAATATAAAATTTTAAGTATATTTAATAATTATATAAATATTTTCAAATTAAAGGAATACGGATCAAATGTCATTTTATCAAATATAAAAATTATTATGAAACAAGAAATAATCGTAACAATACGATTTATAAAATAATAACGGTTTACGTAAAATACTTTATAAACATTCCATCTGAAATACTTGTATAAAATATAGTTTGACTGCCGTTGACCGAGGCTAAAATACGGGGTATTACAGTCTTCCCTCCTTAAAATGAACTTCGTCCCGAAGTTCGTCACCCCATAACGGTAATGAAACATATAACAAGCACGAAACAATTAAAAGTAGCACTTATATAGACTCAAAAACACGAAATGTTACATTCTACCCTCGTTAAGAAAACTTTGTCCCCAAAGTTTAACGCATAACTAAGTTAAAAGATACTTCACGAATCGTTGTATAATGCATGACAGAAATAAACAGGATTATCAAGTATATTCAAACAATCACGACATATAAATTTTACATTCTATAACAACTAGTCATAACATAAACCTTTAAGATTTTACAATCCTATCCTCCTTAAAGCATGGTTACGTCCTCATAACCCCATTACAAGATTCCATATCCAGTGTTCAAGCAATCATCGAAACAACAGTCATAAGTCATCTGACAAGCTAATTAGTAATTACCCTATACTAGATAACCATCATCTGGCTTTTAAAGCAATCAAACACAGTTGACAATTTCACATTACGCAGTAAAACAAAATCAAGGTATCTAACACGTATATACTCTTGAAATCTCAATTAACACAAACTTAACATATTTACACCAATGTAGACAATCGGCTAACTCATAGTTCATCATTGACAAATTAAAACATTTCATGATCATAATCATATTATAGAAGCAAAATCATATTATAGAAAAGACATAAGGCAACTTTAGCTAATGTAATTAATATGGAGCATTGACATATTTCCCGAGGTGTACAACAAACTTAGATTAGCAAAACTGCTTAGCCTCTCCACGTATAAGAAGTTAAACCAATTAATTATTTCAATATATTGTGATCAGATTTTGAACATAGCGATATGCAATTCACTTTATGGCGTAACAATATACATGAAGAAAATTATAAAGATTATTATCGCAGGGAACTAGGCAAGGGGGTATACCATATATATATGAA
This sequence comes from Silene conica, assembly GCA_029255685.2. Lineage (NCBI taxonomy): Eukaryota > Viridiplantae > Streptophyta > Magnoliopsida > Caryophyllales > Caryophyllaceae > Silene > Silene conica. The sequence goes on along the minus strand of CM055318.2, from coordinate 48,652,154 downwards.
AGAATATCAACAAGATTCACATTGTTCAAAATACTCACAATTACTTATGACAGTTAGATTGTTATATCGTGCTAATAAGTTTACCAATTAAATTCATTCTATCACGTGTCCAGATTATTCTCTGATGAACATGATTTTAACATTATGTATGAACACCACATAATTATTTTGAGGTCATAGCAATAGAAAGCAATAGCGCCCGTATAATTGAAACTACTTTACATAAAACTCAACGAAATAACAAGGTTATATTATCATATAATAACATTCATATTCATATCATATGTCTATCGTACATACTACTAACGCTGTACCAGAATATTACCTGATTTTACCTTACTGAATTCATATCTGATTAAACTTTCACATTTAAAACTTTCACATTTCAGTAATCACACATCACACAGTATCTTCCAAAATCACAATTAAATAACCGTTTAGCTATTTTGCGAGCAATTATAGTTTTTAGAAAATATAAGGAATTAACTAATCATAGGAAAAAGAATTAATTACAATTCTTAGGGAAATTATTTACAATAAATTTTACAATTCAATTGATCTGAACAAAACTTTACAGCACTTAGACAGAAATTTGAACAACTTGCAAAAATCACTATTAAATAAGGACTCGTTAAAACTTTACGTGGCTTATCATTTTGAAAACGTGAATGAATATTCTAAAGTAAACACGTCTTAAATGATTTCTTTTGCAAAACATGAGTCAAAACATGTTGACATATCTTTTAACGCATAGAATCTCATTGCATCATATTAACATTTATTCCACATTGCAACTGTACTTGTCATCTAGAACATAGTAATGATTGCGAAACTGACAAGTAGGATCAACTGGATAACTCAATATTTATTCACGTATGCACAAATGTAAACATAACTATATGACATTCATGGTTTGGGGCAGCACATTCCGCATATCACTAGACATGAACTGCTATAACATTTAAATTTGATCGTTCATATCCAAATACCAAGCAATATATTACAAGTTTACGTTAGTCATTTAATAACCAAATATCCTATAGACAATTCGAAACACCAAAATCACACGATCATTTCACTCTAATTTATTATTCAATAATTATACACCCATTCCTTGAAAATTTCAATTGAATCATTCAGATCATTCAGCATTTCAATATCAGTCGTATTCTTCTAATGCACATCATCATACTAGTCAAGCTTATATTTCAAACTCGTATTTCAAATTTTTATGTCCTCAATACTTGAAGTAATACATATCTCGATCACATTCAATATCAATCTCACGATTCACAATATAGATTACCAACCATATTCTTTCATAGCACATCATTAACCCTGTATCACATCGTTACTTACCTCATTCCGCTCCTGCAACTGTTAGTACAACATATATGGGGTCTTTTCCTTTATTCTATGCTACCCATGCTCTACATCTCTCACGGTAACCAGGTTAGACTGAAAGGGCCAGTGGCTTGGTTTGAGGGGGCCCCTAACTCATCCCAATCCTGGGGCTCCTAACAGTTACTAACCTGGGGTTCATTTTATTAGACTCTTCCTACGTTCATTATTATTCATTTGGTTTAGGCCTGAGGATCGTTCGCTCTGATACCACTTTGTAACACCCCCATTTATTTAAGAGCCTTTAGCAAGACATTCTCAAATAAATGAAGCTGTAACCGTCTCGGAATATCCGAGGTAGTGAATAACAAAGTAAAACAACCAAAGTATTTTATAAAAACTGATAAAATTTAAACTTGGTTATTACAGTTATTACATAACAGAAAAGAAAATACAACTGATGACTTCTCTAGATGTGATATAATTCTAAGTCGGTCCAAAGTACGCATCTCACATCCCTGCCCCAGCTCCTAGCTCATCTGTCTCTGACCTGCAGAATCTACTCCCCATTCCGGATCATCGTAGGTGTACACGAATACACTGTCAACCTCGCGGTTGAGTAGGATAACACAATAATAAATAATGCAACAAAGATGATATGCAAATGCCATGATAAGCTCGAGCTCAATCTCATTCTCAATCTCAAACCCGTAACACCCAGCCATACCGAACCTCCCGGCAGACTATAATCGGCCGTCGCCGAACACCAGCATAACAGCTGAGGTCACCAGGTCTAGTCCTGCAGAACTAGCCTGGGCCCAATAATATCTCATCATCTCAAATCCGTATCCAATGCATATGCCATGCTTATGAATGCAATATAAAAATGTTCAACCACTATATATCTTTCTCATAATAATCACACTTGCATCCATAACACACAATATACACATCCATTCATAGCACGTCATAGAATATGGTACCGATGTATCCTACCTGGATAACGATATAATCCAATATCAAGCCAGCAAGTAAACCGATTTCTGTCACGCCAACATCGTCACCTAACAATTATAATATACGTAATTACTCACTAATATAATTACGTAAACAATTATTAACTGTCCACTTAAATCAAAGTAATTAATTAAATTAGTTAATTAGTCAAAACAATTACGCAACTAATATAATTATCGATTACCCAATTAATTATTTAAATAGTATATTACACATAACGAGACCGTATCAAAAGGATTACCTCAATTAAATAAACGAACTTAGAGACTATAATCGAATTATTGATATCCGTCACATTCTTGTATAAATTAATTAACAACTTAATAATTAACAACATGGACAATATATACCAATAACATAATCATACTAACAAAGATATTATTAACACAATAACAATATCAATAATAATAATAATAATAATAATAATAATAATAATAATAACATACTAATAATAATATTACATACTAATAGACTACTATTAATAAGTAGAATAAACAAAACACTTCACTTGTCAATGTAAATATCAATATTAGTAACCATATTTGATAACAATGATGATAGTAATAATAATACTACTAATATTATTACCATACAAATTTAATAATAATAATAAGACAAATAAAATAAAATAAATAAGGATAATAAAACACTAAGCAAAACATAGAGAAGCAACAACTACCAACGACACTTCAATGGTAGGTAAAACACGATTAACAGCCCCACGACCCACAATTCCCTCACGCACAACCACCAGTCAAGCCACCCCTAGCCACCGCTATCAACCCCATCATCGAGCTTGTACCACCAACTATAAACACCACACTCTCGTTGTCACCTGAACCCACCATAAATGCCCTAAAACACTGCCCAAACCCGACTATACACACACACGATTACTCAGTTTTTCGTTACCGTCACTCAAACACCTCTCTTTTCTCACGCCTTTTACTCACCACCGTGCCCCCATACCACCCCTAGCCACCACCGTGGTCACCACTGACCCACGGTGGTTCTATGGGTGATACACGTGTATTCTCGTTCCCCGTGAATCAACACAAAATCGAACCCCCAAAACTGCTGTACACATGAAACCTTGAATAGCTGTAACCTTTCAAGTTAAACACTCCCTGTAAAGTCGACTCCTACCACCAATACCACCACCCTAACCACCAACTAGCCACCAGTCTCGACCCTTCACACCACACACTAGCCCTCGGTGCCAAGACCCACCTTCGACAGTCCCTTAAACCACTCAAAATAGTCGCCTAAACGGCTGTACCCGATCCCCTGTTCTGCATTATTTAGCGCCCATCTTAAACCCGTGTCAACTAACACTCCCCCAACCACCACGCATCATCTAAACACCACAAAACCATCCTACTAACTCACCATCACCAGGAGTCACGACCCAAGACACGAATCAGACCCGAACATAAACGATTAAGCAATGATAATGCGATAAGATAAAACACGCAAACACGCGCTGATCGAAAACAGAGTATATTAAACGTGTTTCTGTCGACATATATGGCCCTTGTTGTGATAGTCACGGTGGTTCTAGGGTAGTCTAACAATGATACACATGTTGAGGGTACTACATAGACTACTATAGGCCTGATCATACTGTGTCGAAGGTCCAAAAGAGCGAGTAAAACGTGTTAAACTTACAGCTGCGCAGGGATGAAGCCGATAGTGGTGATGGCTGTACTGGTCTCGTTTCCTTTCTCTTTTGCTCTTCTTTAGCCTCACGGTGGCCTAGAGTTCGTTGGTGGAGGGAGACAGAAAGGATGTGGAGGCAGACGAGGTGAAAGTAGGGTTTTTTTTTTACGAGATATGGTGGCAGATTCAATGTCGATGTGTGTGGTTGTTTGAGAGGTTAGGTTTAGGGTTTTACCTAGTCTTTGTGTCACGGTTCTCATAATCTATTCGAGCCCAAAACCAACACGTTTCTCTTTGTCTTACACTCCGCCCCCGACTCGTAATTTAAAATAAACGAGTACGCATATATTATTTATAATAATTAAATTATGTACTTTAATATTTGCAACTATTTATTAAATAATTTATAAGGATATAAAATTATTAGCACTTATATAAAAATAATAAAACAAGTATATTTGAGGAATAAATATAAAATTTTAAGTATATTTAATAATTATATAAATATTTTCAAATTAAAGGAATACGGATCAAATGTCATTTTATCAAATATAAAAATTATTATGAAACAAGAAATAATCGTAACAATACGATTTATAAAATAATAACGTTTACGTAAAATACTTTATAAACATTCCATCTGAAATACTTGTATAAAATATAGTTTGACTGCCGTTGACCGAGGCTAAAATACGGGGTATTACATGCAGGGCCTCCAAAACCAAGAACCCCTAATCAAGGGTGAGGTGGACCTGCGTGTCGGGAATGGAGCACGTGTGGCTGCAGTCTCGAAGGGAACATACGTAATCCAGCTTCCAAGTGGATTCGAGTTATTTTTGTATAACTGTTATTATGTTCCTAGTTTATCCAAAAACATTATTTCAGTTTCTGCACTTGACAAACTCGGATTTTCATTTGTAATAGAGAATAATAGCTGTATTTTCTCTTTGCACAATATGATTTATGGCAAGGCAGTTTCCATGAATGGAATTTATGTTTTAGATCAAACTACCGAGATATTACATGTGAATAATAAAAGAATAAAGGTAGGTGACAAAGATCAAACTTACTTATGGCATTGTCGTATGGGACACATAAATGAGAAACGCGTAAAACAGCTCATACAGAATGGAGCTATTTCGCCCTTTGATTTCGAATCATATGGCACGTGTGAATCATGTCTCATCGGCAAAATGACTCGTATTTCCTTCAAAGGTGTTGGAATGCGCGTTGCCGACCTATTAGGACTCATACATACGGACGTATGTGGCCCTATGTCGATCAACGCACGAGAAGGCTATAGGTATTTCATCACTTTCACGGATGATTTGAGTAGATATGGCTATGTCTACTTGATGAAACATAAAAGTGAATCCTTTGACAAGTTCAAAGAATACCAGAATCGGGTACAGAACCAGCTGGGTAGAAAGATTAAAGCACTACGTTCGGATCGTGGTGGTGAGTATCTTTCACACGAGTTTGATCAACACCTAAAAGACTGTGGGATCGTACTACAGTTGACTCCACCTGGAACACCACAATTAAATGGTGTGTCCGAACGGAGAAATCGAACTCTACTCGATATGGTTCGATCCATGATGAGTCACACCGTTGTGCCTGATTCATTGTGGGGCTATGCTCTTTTGTCAGCCGCTCTAATACTAAACCGAAGTCCGTCTAAAGCTGTTGACAAGACTCCATTCGAGTTATGGAAGGGAACGGTCCCTAACTTGTCCTTTATTCGGGTTTGGGGCTGCGAGGCTTATGTCAAGTGGAGACACGAGGATAAGCTCGGCCCGCGATCGGTCAGGACATACTTTATAGGCTATCCAAAGGGAACTTTTGGTCATTACTTCTACTCGCCTACCGAACAACGTGTTTTTGTTGCGGCTAGTGCGACGTTCTTAGAGAAAGAATTTCTCGAGAACAAGTCGAGTAATAGAACCTTCGAGTTATCGGAGGTTCAAGAACCAACTACCGAGCAACCATTGGAGGAAACAGTTCCTTCACCTGAGGCTGCGGTAGATATCCCTGAGGAACCTAGGAGGTCGGGAAGAGTCTCTATTCCACCGGACAGATACATTGGTATGGTCGAGGAACACGATACAGATGACGTCTTACTCCTAGAGGGTAATGAACCCACAACCTATAAAGGTGCCATGACCAGTTCTGACTCAAAGCTATGGCTAGAAGCCATGCAATCCGAGATGGACTCCATGTATGAGAACAACGTGTGGGATCTTGTGGACCTACCTGCAAAGGTACGTCCCCTTCAATGCAAATGGCTTTACAAGATAAAGCATGCCGTGGAAGGACAACAAGATATCCATAAGGCTAGACTAGTTGCTAAAGGTTTCACCCAAGTGCCAGGCCTGCACTACGATGAGATCTTTGCACCCGTAGTCATGCTACGTTCCATTCGGATTATCTTAGCGATCGCCGCATTTCATGACTATGAAATATGGCAAATGGACGTTAAAACCGCCTTCTTAAATGGTTATTTGGAGGAAGAGTTGTACATGGTACAACCCGAGGGTTTTATCCATCCAGCACATCCTAAGAAAGTTTGCAAGCTTAAGCGTTCCATCTATGGACTTAAGCAAGCATCGCGGAGTTGGAATCATCGCTTCGACCAAGTGATAAAAGAGAATGGGTTCATTCGATCAGTCGAGGAACCATGTCTCTATATCAAGTCGAGTGGGAGTAAGATTGTATTCCTAGTACTGTATGTCGATGACATACTCTTGATTGGGAATGACATACCTCTCTTATCTTCGGTTAAAGCATGGTTGAAAAACCATTTCCAGATGAAAGATCTGGGAGAGGCACAAAGAATTTTGGGCATCCGTATCTACAGGGATAGATCACGACGGATGTTGTCTCTCAGTCAGGAATCTTATATAGAGAAGATTCTGGAGAGATTCAGCATGACGAACTCCAAGAAGGGGTTCCTTCCTATGACTCCTGGGCTTCACTTGAGCAAGACTCAAGAAGCTAAGTCAGTGGAAGAGAAAGAGCGCATGAGTCGGATTCCTTATGCTTCGGCAATAGGATCGATCATGTATGCCATGATATGCACACGTCCAGACGTTGCATATGCATTGAGTATGACAAGTCGATTTCAAGCTCATCCAGGTGAACAACACTGGATGGCCGTGAAAAACATTCTTAAGTACCTACGGAGGACTAAAGATTGGGGATTGACTTTTGGAGGCGACTCGACGCTCTGCGCCACGGGTTACGCAGATGCTAGCTTCCAAACAGATCGAGATGACTCGAAATCTCAGTCTGGATTTGTCTTTACTCTTAATGGCGCTGCTGTCAGCTGGAAAAGTTCTAAACAGAGTGTTACAGCAGATTCTACGACTGAGTCCGAGTACTATGCCGCCTCAGAAGCAGCTAAGGAAGCAATATGGATGCGTCAATTCTTACAAGGACTATCAGTAGTGCCTAGTTCGAATGACCCAATCACCGTCTATTGTGACAATAGCGGTGCCATCTTCCAAGCTAAGGAGCATAAGTCTAGCAGCAAGGCTAGGCATGTACAACGGAAAGCTCATCTAATCCGGGATTACGTGGAGCAAAAGGAGATTTTTATTGAAAAGATCGCTACGGATGACAACATAGCTGATCCTCTCACAAAAGCATTACCACGTGATAAGCATGAAGGGCACATTCATTCCATGGGAATTGGATGTGTTCCCAAGTTGTAGTACTCTTTTATGAATTCATGTAATAATTCATTTTCTCGTGTACTCTATTCAACCTTATTGTTATGATATAAAATGTTTTGTTTTTCATGTGGAATTGTACGCCAATTTTGAACACCACAAAGTGAACTGATTAACATTACATCGTTTTGGTCCTTGATTACCCACTTGAGCTGATAACTCAGGTAATCATTTTGTGACGTTGGTTGATGGTGGGTTCAACGAGCCATAAGTCACGCGGCTGACTGACCAATCACAAAGGCGAGTTATACGGATATCTCGTAGGACACCCCGTGACAGCGTTATGGAGTCCTAAATGTTTTATAACATTGGGTGCCAGGTCGTGGATAGGACCTCCATAGTGTTCCTTAGAGTCGAGTCTTTTGACTTTCAACTGTTTCTTGAGATTAAGACAGATTTTGGGTAACTTTGGTTTCTTTCCCACGGTCACCGTAACAGGGGCTAAGAGGATTTTTTCTGGGTTATTTCATGCTGGGCGATATCGGCAGGATTCGAGTTGAGGGAATTATCCAAACCCTTATGAGGATTTTATCATTTCTCAGGGCCACTCGAGGAGTAGTAACTGAAATGCATGGCCATGCTCGAATACAGATTCGTTTTATCAGTTAAGTTACTCTCTAGTCGGGGAAACCACTCTTGATACAGATCGCTTGTGAGATACGACCTTTGCGAATGCGGATTTGCAAATTGTCTTACATTGAGTGGGAGAAATTTTAAAAGGATATGAGATTCGGTTATCGCACCTACACTTGTACGGACAAGTGGGAGTTTGTTGGAGATTGTGTCCTCCACATGTAGTGTGATAACGTCATTGAACATACCCTTGTACGGACAAGTGGGAGATTGTTGGGGCTGGTGTCCTTGACAATTAAGTACAATGACTTATTAAATCTCTTTAAGGATCACAAGGGCATACTTCTGTATTATTACCAGTTGATCCACGTTTATCAATAACGGTTGGCTTGCTAGATAAGTTTGACGTTATTGTCATACGGATGGCGGTGGTCAACTGGTCCCTATACGTCACACCTATAGGACACGTTTGAGAGATGTGAAGGTATGAAAATACAGTCACATTTTGCCGGATATGACTAAACAGTTAGTCAGAGGTATTGACTATTAAATTAGTCAATAAGATGTTGAGAATTATTATTTAATACAGATTAAATAATTTTAGCTAATACGGATTACATGTTTAATTCGTAAATTAAATATAAACGGTTATATTTAATTAAATATTGTATTCGCGAATTAATATAAACAGTTATATTAATTTAGGTAATTATACAATATCGTATTTTATCAGATCATTATTAATATATCGACTGTATTAATATCTGATGACATGTTACGATTTATAAATAAAACCCGCGAACAACTTAAAGCTAAATGGGTCGAATCACGCATTGGAATAAGGTAAAAGTGGGAAGCCCACTCCTACCCGACATCCAATTCGGCCGGCCATGTGTAGTATATAAGGAGAGTCCTTCTCCTTATATCAAGGACTCTTGGTGCACTGTTAAATTATCTCAAGGTAAAAATTAGGGTTTTGAAACATTCTTTTCCCAAAACCTCAGATCTCACATCTAAAACTCAATAGCTCTCCCTATATTGCAAGGCAATTGGAGAGGATTTCTAGCACACGCGGCCACGTCTCAAACTAAGTCTTGGGTGCAAGTTATAGGAGGGAATTTGCATTAATTCCTGTTCTTAGGCCTTTTGCGCGAGGACTAAAGGTTGTACTTCTTTTCTCATGTTTTTAATCTTATGACGATATTCACAATTGCATATTTCATTATAATCCTGCAAATTTAGGGTGAATACGCGTTTTATTCCCCACAAGTGGTACTTCTCCTTATATACTACACATGGCCGGCCGAATTGGATGTCGGGTAGGAGTGGGCTTCCCACTTTTACCTTATTCCAATGCGTGATTCGACCCATTTAGCTTTAAGTTGTTCGCGGGTTTTATTTATAAATCGTAACATGTCATCAGATATTAATACAGTCGATATATTAATAATGATCTGATAAAATACGATATTGTATAATTACCTAAATTAATATAACTGTTTATATTAATTCGCGAATACAATATTTAATTAAATATAACCGTTTATATTTAATTTACGAATTAAACATGTAATCCGTATTAGCTAAAATTATTTAATCTGTATTAAATAATAATTCTCAACATCTTATTGACTAATTTAATAGTCAATACCTCTGACTAACTGTTTAGTCATATCCGGCAAAATGTGACTGTATTTTCATACCTTCACATCTCTCAAACGTGTCCTATAGGTGTGACGTATAGGGACCAGTTGACCACCGCCATCCGTATGACAATAACGTCAAACTTATCTAGCAAGCCAACCGTTATTGATAAACGTGGATCAACTGGTAATAATACAGAAGTATGCCCTTGTGATCCTTAAAGTGATTTAATAAGTCATTGTACTTAATTGTCAAGGACACCAGCCCCAACAATCTCCCACTTGTCCGTACAAGGGTATGTTCAATGACGTTATCACACTACATGTGGAGGACACAATCTCCAACAGGGGGCAGTGTGGGTGTCACGTCTGGTGGTTGCCGGTGGGGTATGGGCTGGACTCGTGGATGGGTCAGGGTGTCTAAGTGCCGCAGGTTGGGTGTGTGGGTAGATGGAGTTATTTTTGGTTGTTTTATTTATTTTATTGTTTTATTTATTTTAGGTATTAATGTTATTGTTATTTATTTATGGTATTATTATTATTATTATTATTATTTTTAGTAAGATATTATGATTTATTAAGGGAAGGATTTTGGGTATTTTTATTAGGAAGGTTTTGATGTGGTATTAATGCATATTTTAAATAATTTGAATTTCAAAAACACAAAGTATCTATTTTTGGAAAGTTACCCGTTTTAGTAGATACCCGTTTTAGTAGTTACTATTTTGGGAGATGTCTATTTTAGGAAAGTTTCTATATTTAGCAATTGTACTTGTATTACGTGTTCTAGGGAGTCTTATTAATTATACGCACTACTCGTTTAGGTAGCGACTTCCGAGTGGAACAATTTTAGCAGCTGTGCAACTGACGACTTCATCCGACTATTGAGGTAGGGGAATATTTGCATCTGTAATTGTGAAATGACATGAGGATACTCATCGTATGAATGATATATTTAGCTGTGAATATATATTATGATTAATTGCTATTATTGACTGATGTGGAGGACGGAGGTTGTGAATTGGGTCTTGTGATAAGGGTCTTGTGATAAGGGACTTGTGATATGGCCATGGGAGGTGTGATGTGTTGGTAGTGTTGTAGAGGAATGAATTGGAGGTGGTGGAGGAATCGTGTATTGTGATATTTCATGTTTTAATCATATTACCTACTCAACCTCGTGTTGACCCTGTTTGTTGTTTGTTGTTGTGACTGTGTTGATCCAATTCATTGGGGAGTAGAATGACAGGTTTAGACTATGGATGCAGGAAGGGTGGAGTGAACATGGTCCTGACCAGTCTAGTATAGCTTAGTCATATATTTTCCGACATGTTGAACTTTTAGTTTTGTTTTTTATAAACAGTTGTAATCTTTCCGAGATATATGTTTTATCACTTTAAGTATTTAATAAAGTACTGCGTTTCTTCCCTGTGATTACTTACTACCTCGGTATTCCGAGATGGTAACACCCTTGTTTATTTGGGGGAGTCCTAGATCAGGCCTCTAAATAAATGGGGGTGTTACAAAGTGGTATCAGAGCGAACGATCCTCAGGCCTAACCTAATGAACCCAATGAAAGTAGGAAGAGTCTAAATAAGATGAACCCCGGGATAGAACTGTTAGGAGCACACTAAAGGGGAAGTATGAGTCTGGGGCCCCCTCACACCGAACCATAGGCCCTCTCAATTTTACCCGGGTACCTTGAGTGAATACGAGCGAAAAGGGTAGAATAGGAAGTGATGGGAAGTTGTGGTCAAGCATGATAAGGGTTATATGAATCTTTCCGTTATGTGGATGGCATGGATTATATGGTTGTTTACATAGAGTACATGATGATGTGGATACATGCGATAATCAGTGTTATATTAATAGTTGTGCATGCCTAATGATATGCGGTTATGTGATCCCTAAGCCTCCATGATAGATACGGTGTGATGAAGAGTTATTAATACTGTAAGGCATGAGAATAATGGTACTACCGTGATATCAATGTAAGTTTAAGTGAGTACCCTTACTTTAATCAGGGCTCATTGTTTTCTTGTATATTATAGAATGCCTCCGAGAAGGAATAATGCAGCTGACATCACGCAAGAGGAACTAGATCGAATACTAGCAGAGAATGAGGCTCTTCGGGCCAAACGTTAGGATTCTGCCAAGATGAGTACCATCATCGCAAGGCACAACCCTACCCAATTCACTGGGGAAGGGGAATCTCACCTTCTCGGCGAATGGCGTCGGGAGTTCAGTAACCTGTTCGAGCTGGTAGACTGTCCAGAAGAACTGAGAGTGGATCAAGCTGCCCACTACTTGAGGGGTATGGCTGGCGATTGGTGGACTGGAAACAAGGGAGAGATTCGAGAAGCTGCTGTCGGAGATGGAATCAATCATGTGGAGTGGGTCGCATTCAAGAGAATCTTGTTCGAAGTTTTCCTACCTGAATTTCAAAAGAGCAAACTGCGAGAGGAATTTGAGCTATTCAGAATGACTGATGAGATGACGGTGGAGGTGTACTACTGGAAGTTTCTTCAGCTGCTGGGCCATGTGGGAGAGATGGGGATGGATGAGCCAATGCTTGCCATGAAGTTTGAGAGGGGGCTCACCATTGCTGTCAAGAAGAGACTCATTGCTGCATCACCCACCACAGTCCGTGACATCTATTTGCGGGCTGGGGCAGCTGAGAGACTGGCTGATATGATCAAGGAAGAAAAGAAGACGAGGAGTGATGAGAGGAAGGTTGAGACTTTGAGTGACAACTCAGGGTCGAAAAAGCAAAATTCTAACAAGTATAGCGAATATTTTAACAACAGTGCTTCGACGGGTACTCTGAACCAGAGTGGAGGAAACTATAGGAGTGGGAATTCGGGGACCAGTTCTGTGGGGATTGTGTGCTATGGGTGTGGAAAGACGGGACATAAGCAGGCTGTATGTCGATCTTCGGGAGGATACCAATCTGGGGGTTACCGTACCCCAACTCCGGGGTACAGTGGGTCCCGCATGAACACCTCGGGGAGTGGAGGTTACCGTACCCCTATGTCAAGCTATGGAGGGAATTCAAGATCTGGTACTAACAATAACTACTAGAAGAGTTACAACAATTATCAAAACCGTTCCCAACACAATCAGTACAACGGGAGTGGCAGTAACCAGAAGACCGTAGCTGAAGGCAATCAGCAGACTGGAGCAGCCTCTACTAGCCAGAGCGGAGTGAAGACAAGTGGAAAGCTCTTTGCCATGGAGAAATAGGCTGCACAGGATGACGCCCATGTCGTGACTGGTACATTTCTTGTGAATCTTAAACCTACCTTTGTACTTTTTTATTCTGGCGCAATCCATTCTTTTGTGTCTAGAGATCATGCTAGGGAGTTGGGGCTTGTTATCTATGATTGGGTTGAGGATTCTGTAACAATACCCTCTGGGGAATCGGTGTCTTGTAATAGAGTCTTTAGGAGTGTACCACTCAAGATTGGAGAGGCGGTTTTCCATTGCGACCTTATCGAATTTCCATTGGGGGACTTTGAAGTAATCTTGGGAATGGATTGGTTGGGGAAATACCGAGCTTTTATCGATTGTTACCAAAAGAAAATTTCTCTGAAATGACCTAAAGGGGTGAGAGTGACCTATAGGGGATTCGTGGTTAAACCTAAAGTCAAGTTCATATCAGTTAATACCCTTAAGTCGAGTCTGCGGAAGGGGGAAAGTTTAATCTTGTGCCAGATGTGGAACTGTGAGGCGGAGACTCCAGGTGTTAGTGAGATACCTGTGGTGAGGGAGTTTGAGGGTGTGTTCCAGGACGATGTGTCAGGATTACCACCTAGGAGGGAGGTCGACTTCTCTATCGATCTCAAGCCTGGTGCAGGACCGATATCAAAATCGCCTTACCGTATGGGACCAAAAGAAATGGAAGAATTGAAGAAGCAACTGGATGAATTGGCTGAGAAAGGATTCATCCGGCCTAGTGTATCGCCTTGGGGAGCACCCGTACTTTTTGTAAAGAAGAAGGACGGGAGCCTGAGACTTTGCGTTGACTACCGAGAGCTGAAAAATGTGACTCTCAAGAACCGCTATCCTTTGCCAAGAATTGATGATCTGTTCGATCAGTTGAGTGGAGCCGGGGTCTTTTCAAAAATTGATCTAAGATCGGGCTATCACCAATTGAGGATTAAAGATCAAGATATCTCCAAGACTGCTTTCAGGACAAGGTATGGCCACTATGAATTTGTGGTTATGCCGTTCGGGTTAACTAATGCACCAGCAGTGTTCATGGATTTGATGAACCGGGTATTTAGTCCGTACCTGGATAAGTTCGTGGTTATGTTTATCGACGACATTTTGGTGTATTCAAAGAACAAAGAAGAGCATGAGGAACATCTGAGGGTCGTGTTGAAGACTCTTGAGGTGAATGGGTTATATGCTAAGTTGAGTAAATGTGAATTCTGGTTGGAGAAAGTTGCTTTCTTGGGTCATGTAATTTCCAAAGAGGGGGTGTCTGTGGACCCTAGCAAGATCGAGGCTGTGACAAGATGGCAAAGTCCAAAGAATGTGGGAGAGATCCGAAGTTTCTTGGGGTTAGCTGGGTATTACAGGAGATTTGTCAAAGATTTCTCGAAGCTAGCTAAGCCGCTGACGTCGTTAATGAGAAAGGAGAATCGTTTCATATGGGATGAGAGCTGTGAAAAGGCGTTCTTCACTCTTAAGGAACGTCTCACAACGGCTCCTATCCTTGCCTTGCCAGACGGGAGTGATAACTTTGAGGTGTATACTGACGCATCGAAGCATGGGCTGGGATGTGTGCTAATGCAGAATGGGAGAGTGATAGCTTATGCTTCCCGTCAGCTGAAGACCTATGAAGAGAATTATCCTACTCATGACTTGGAGTTAGGAGCGGTGGTATTTGCACTGAAACTGTGGCACCATTATCTGTACGGGGCCACATTTAAAGTGTTTTCCGACCACAAAAGCTTGAAGTACATCTACACCCAGCGGGAATTAAATATGAGGCAAAGGAGGTGGATCGAACTGATTGGCGACTACGATATGCAGATTGTCTATCATGAGGGCAAAGCTAACGTGGTTGCTGACGCCTTGAGTAGGAAATCTGTTCATGCCTTGATTAGTGCCAGATATAGGGTAAGGCTACTCAGTGAGTTGGGAGAAATGGGGATTTACATGATTCGAAAAGGGGATACTCTTAGCGATCTGACGGTGGAACCAGAATTGTATGGTGAAATCAGGGAATTGCAGAAAGGAGATTTGAGGATTCATAAGTGGCGAGGGATGATCGAAGGCAGCGATAGAGGGACCGAATCCAAATTCAGTGTCCATGATGATGGTAGCCTAAGACTCAGTGGGAGATGGTGTATTCCAGATGATGACGAATTGAAAAAGAAAATCTTAACTGAAGCTCATGCTACGCCATACTCCGTTCACCCTGGGGGTGAACAGTTGTACAAAGACCTCAAGAAGACTTTTTGGTGGCCTAATATGAAAAGGGAGGTTGCCGAGTTCGTGTCGCGATGTTTGACATGTCAAAGGGTAAAAGGTGAGCACAAGAGACCTCAAGGGAAGATTCAACCACTGGATGTACCTGAATGGAAGTGGGAGAATATTTCTATGGATTTTATTGTGGGGTTGCCTCGCACTCAGAAGGGCAACAACATGATTTGGGTAATTGTGGATAGACTGACCAAGTCCGCTCACTTCATTCCAATGAAGGACACCTGGAGTAAGGCTGAGTTGGCAAGGTCCTATGTGCAGAACGTGGTTAAGTTGCATGGAGTTCCTAAGGATATTGTTTCTGATCGCGACTCAAGATTTATCTCCAGATTTTGGCAGGAGCTGCAAACCGCGTTGGGCACACAGTTGAAGATGAGTACGGCTTTTCATCCAGCTACGGATGGTCAGACAGAGAGGACTATCCAAACCTTGGAAGATATGTTGAGAGCTTGCGTGTTAGAGTTCGGGGGATCATGGGAAGACCGACTGGGGTTGATAGAGTTCTCTTATAATAATAGCTACCACGCCAGTATTGGTATAACTCCATTTGAGGCATTGTACGGGAGGAAGTGTCGGAGTCGTGTGTGTTGGGATGATCGAGCTGACGCTGTGGTTTTGGGTCCGGAAATGATTCAAGAGATGGTTGAGCAAGTCCAGGTAATTCGACAGAAGATGAGGGCTGCCCAGGACAGACAGAAGAGTTATGCAGATCTCAAGAGGAGTGACATTTCTTTTGAGGTAGGCGAGAAGGTCCTGCTGAAGGTATCTCCTATGAAGGGTGTAATGAGGTTCGGAAAGCGAGGTAAATTGAGTCAAAAATTTATTGGACCATTTGAGATTTTGGACAGGGTTGGGGAGGTGGCATATCGCTTGGCTTTACCACCAGCTCTCTCCAGGGTCCATAATGTGTTCCATGTATCTCAGTTAAGGAAGTATTTGAGTGATCCCTTACATGTGTTGAGCCATGAGGTGATTGAGGTCGATGAACAACTTACTTATGTTGAGCTTCCAAAGGAGATCTTGGATAGGAAGATACGGAAGACGCGGAATGGAGAGACAGTGTTGGTCAAAGTCTTATGGACCAATCACAACATGGAGGAGGCTACTTGGGAGTTTGAGGCGTCCATGAAGGAGCGTTATCCACGGCTTTTCGTTTAAGGTAAGTTACGAGGACGTAACTCTTTTTTTTAGTGGGGTAGAATGTAACATTTCATGTTGTTTTAGCATGTTTTAACATGATTGGGGTGTGTGTTGACGTTAAGCGTGGGTGAACTTCGGGACGAAGTTCTTTTTAAGGGGGGAAGACTGTAATAACCCGATTTTTAATTATTAAAATATAGTGTTCGTGGGTAATTTATGGTTAAGCGACAAATTAATTATTTAAGTGGTCGTTTAAATAAGCTCGTGCACACTTGTTTTTGGTAGGGGTTTTGGATTGTGGTAGGAGTCGATATGGGAACCTAGGTGTCTAGTGTTAATTCTAGTCGTGTGGTGATGGAGGGACTCGAACCCAGGACCTGTAGCATCACGACCATGGGCCTCGATTGGCGTGCTAAACAGCAGCCCATGGACGGAATAGGGAAACGAAATTCAAACCCAGCTCCTTCTGCTTCCTGCCGCCTTACTTAAGGTAAGGTTTACCCTAAAACCATAGTCACAAACTCAGATCTAAAACCACAAAAACCTAGCCACCACGTCAGGGAAGAAGAGGGAGCCAACCACGGTGGTCGTGCAGTAGCGTAGGGTGGTTCGTTTTTGTCAGAGATCTGGTATGTCCACCATACCGTTGTTAATTTCTTTCGTTTTCACTTTTTTATTCGCATAGATCTTCATGTACCTACGACTAACTCTGGTTGTTTTTGCATAAACTCGTTCTGGGATATGCGGTGTACACATTTGAGTCACCTCGGGGGTGTCGTTGTTGGTCTAAGGCCCTCCTCGAGGGTGGTTAATTGGGGTCAGTCAGTAGTCGTTATAGTATGTCTTATACAGGGTTGTTTTACGTGTTTTTGGGGTCAGTTTTTGATACGTGCCTATTTTATGCATTTTATTTACTCTTTTGGCACGTATTTTCTTACACTTTCGTGACTTTTAGTTGCTTTTTCTCCCGAAACGGTTTACTTTGGCATTTCTATGTTTTATATGTAGGAATACGCGGAAGTGAGCAAAACCAAGCTTTATTTGCCTTTAGGAAGCTGTTTTGAGTACTAGTATGGAGCAAGGAATCAGATGGTGCACTCAAGTGTTATTTTCGGGCCAAATCGAAGCTGTAAAGGACGAGAAGCGGTCGACCGACCTGCGATAGTGGTCGACCGACCGATGTCAAGTACGTAAACAGGCCCAGTTCTCCACAGAAGCCCAAATTCGCATGAAAATAAATTCGCATTGGCAGAATCGGTCGACCGACCGACAAATTAGGTCGACCGACCAGACCCGGTTTCGAAGACTTCTGTTTTATTTTCTATTTTTCCTAATCTTGTAACAATTCTTATTTAAGGAGACCCAAAACTCTAAAATTAGGTTAAGCAGCCCCAATTAGAGAAATAAACTCCATTGTTAGATTTTGGTACCAAGCTTTCATCTTTATTCTTAGATTTTCCATTCAAGTTGTAAGTTTGTCGCAATTCAATCTTTCCTTTTTATTCAATCTTGTTATTCATCTTGTTGTTATTTATTATTTCATGTTTACCCGTTTATTATCATCTTTGATTATGTTCATCTCTTTAATATTCTTAGTAATTGTTAGTTCTATAATTAAAAGTATGCATAGCTAATTCTTGTGATTGGGAATTAGGGGAACCATGATAAAGGCTTGACTTTGATAATTTTGATGATTAAATTACCAATCCCCCATTGTTGTTGGTGAACTAATCCTTAGGATTGAAAGATTATTAGGATTAGTTTAACAACAACTTTGGGATTGCCCTTGAACGAAAGTTTAGTGCTTTTGTAGGAACCCTAAGACCGTAAGGATTGGGTAGAATATTGACCTAAAGGTTTATTCTTTGTTCCTTGGGATTGTGTTATTTGATTATTCTTACCCTTCATTGACTTTTTTTGACCATGGGGAACCAAAGTTCCTAATCCCTCTTTTTATCTTATTTTAATTTTCTTGTTAGCTTGCTACCATTAGTGTTAGTTTAAATCTCAAATCAAAACCCCCTTTTTGGTTACTTGCAATAGACTTTAAATTTACAAACGTAATTTACCCTGTCTCTTTGTGGTTCGACCCTTGACTTATCCTATCTGAGTTTAAGCTGAGGTTTTATAAATCTTATCTTTGGCACCCCTCAACGACGGGTGTCGAATTTTGGCGCCGTTGCCGGGGAGACGGTATAATTTTGTTTGTTAATTTTTAGTTTATTTTTCTCGTCTTAAGGAACTTAGGTTCCTTAAGACCGTTCTTACCTTTTCTTCTAGTGTTATTTAGAAGACAGGTTTTTGAGAGGAAGGCTTGAGTACTCTCTTTATGGATTCTATTTATAGCTACCTACAGCCGAAGCCTAAAGATTTACCGAAGGGATTCACCCTGCCTACACCAACCACTGGCTCCTTTGAACTCCGCCCGACTCATATTTCTTTGGTGGAACAGAGTCGATTTTCAGGTCTACCCGATGAAGATCCAATAAAGCATGTTACAACCTTCACAGATTATTGTTGTTTCATACCCCTACCTGAAGGGGTAACTAGAGATGAGGTGCTGGCAACGATGTTCCTGTTCTCATTAAAAGGAGACGCGCAAGAATGGTACCGGGACCTTGACAAGACAAGTGAGAAGATTACGGATTGGACCGCCTTGGCATTGGCCTTTTACAAGAAATACTTTCCTCTTGCAAAAGCCGAGGACTTGAGAAACCAAATCCGTAACTTTCAGCAGGGACCTGATGAAGGATTTTGTGAAGCATGGGATCGATTCAAGAAATTGGTCCGTTCTATCCCTCACCATAACCTTCAACAATGGGACCTATGTAACTGTTTTTACAACTCTCTTTATGATGACTATAAGATGGTTCTTGATGTGGCCGCCAATGGAAGATTCCAGAACAACACCGACCATATGAAGGGTTGGAAAACCATTGAAGACATGGCGGTGCATAAGGCTACTTTTAAGGGTTCACGTGGAAATTCAAGAAGGCTGAATGTAGAGATGAATAGAGTGATGGCTCTTGAGACAACAGTTGAAGCCCGTTTTGAAAAGCTTGAGGCAACCCAGCTAAAGCTTGAAAGTGCGAACCTAGTTACTACGGTCGACAACACAGGGGAAATTGAGAAATTAAGAGCTCTTGTTGATGCCTTAACCACGGCAGTTTTCAAGATGAGTGAGGCTCACGTTACCTCCACAAAAGTTTTTGAGGAGCACTTGATAAACATAGCCAACCAAAGAAAAAGCTCTCCAGCTACTTGTGAGGGACCCATGGAGACGCTAAATGCCATAAATCTAAGGAGTGGCCGTGTTTGTGAAGAATCAACTCAAGAGGATGGTCCAGCCGAAATTCCAAATCAAGAATCTGATCCCGTCAAAAAAACAGGAGGTCGACCGACCACTTCTGTAAGTCGATCGACCGCAGTTCCCGACGTGCGATCAGATTCTGAAAAAAGAAAAAATTCGGATTTTGCAGACTTTGGTCGACCGACCACTTCCCCTGGTCGACCGACCAACGTTCCTGAGCAGAATGCCGTTTTTACTCCGGAATCGCTGGATCCTTCCCTCATTCAAGGCCTTACTGAAATTTTACAGCTGAAAAAGCCAAAGGTTGCTGATCCTATGGCTAAAGTCACCATTCCTTATCCTGAAAGACTGAAAAATTCAAAGGAGGATAAGAAATTTGGTAAGTTCTTAGAGATGGTGAAGAATCTTGAGGTAACCATCCCTTTCACTGACTTAATTACCCAGGTACCTTCTTATGCTAAATTCATGAAAGATATTTTAAGTCGTAAGAGGAATTTTCAGGACGACGGTGCTGTTGCTTTTGTGGAAGAGTGTTATGTTCTTTCACAAGATAATATAGCACCCAAGTTAAAAGACCCAGGTAGTTTTTCCATCCCTTGTACCATAGGTAATCATGTAATAGGGAAAGCCCTTTGTGATCTAGGGGCTAGTGTGAGTGTCATACCTTATTCTGTATGTGAAAGACTTGGTTTAGGTAGACTTAAAGTCACCAATATACTGCTGATATATGTTTAAATGTTTAGATATACCTGAGTTGTGGTTTGATATTTATTTACATGAGGATGTTAAGAAGAGTTAATGATCGAGTATTTCACATGATTGTTTATGTTGGAGTATAATGCTTGTATTTATATGTTCGGTGTTGTATGAAAATAGGTGGCTATGAGAGCTCTAGTCACTCTCCACTGACTGTGGCGCACATGTTGTATGTGTGTAGGTACATGAGGCTGTTTTGCAGGGGTTACGTTGAGGCTAGCGAGCGATGATCCAATCATCGATGTTTACCTTTATCGTGTAGCTAGACCTTAGACTTATGTTTTCAGTATTTTGTGCCTGTAGGGATATCCTATCCCGGGCTGCTTTTGTATTGTATTTAATACTTATTTATGTTTTCATTTCTTCCGCATGTTTAGTTTTGTTAAAGCACCTCGCATGTTTTCTTATCATGTCAAAAGTTTTAAATTCCGCGCATTTTTGGCATGTTTTGTATGTTTACTTTTCCGCTGCCGCGAGGGGTTTTACAGTTGGTATCAGAGCGTTATCGCTCCCGACGCACTCATGTAATCCCGAAACTTAACTTGACCAATAACGTGATTAATGAATGAGATATTTGGGTAGACTTAAGGACAAGTGGTAGACTGTTTGTACTTGTTAATTGTTAAGGTAACACCGTTTTCTCTTTTGAAGGACGGTGAGACCTTCAGCCGCAGAGAATACAATAATGCAAGCACTTCTGCAAGTCCTAGAGAACCAGAGGGTTCAGGCTGCAGCTGTTCCTCCTCCTCCTCCGCGTGGTAACAATGCTAACCGACCTGGTGACTTCTCCTGGATTGCCTCTCAGATGGCTAGGGGCCATGCTAAGACCTACGGAGGTGAAGTTGACCCTGTTGCTCTCTCAGAGTGGTTTAGAGATATGGAGAAGAGTTTTGCCTTGTACTCAGTTGCTAGGGAGGATAGAGTACGTTTAGCTGCTCACTTCCTGACACTCGAGGCAGACCGTTGGTGGATGCTTACTGGTCCAAGTTTCCTCCTTGACCCGTTGTTTGATTGGGATGCATTTAAAGACAAGGTAAAGACCTGCTTCTACCCTAAAGAGCTTCGTTCACAGAGATTGAAGGAGTTCATGGATCTCAAGCAAGGAGACATGACAGTACAGGAGTTCACGGACAAGTATAATCAGTTGGCTCACTTAGCTTCTCGGTTCGTAAGGGATGAATCCGAGATAATCTAATTCTACAAAGGGAAGTTAGGTCCCCGCATCGAGAGTATGGTTCGCAGAGATGCTACTTCCTTCGTAGATGTGTACGACGATGCTATTTGGGCCGAGAATTCGATTAAGGCCATAGATGCTGAGGCTAGAGCTTCTTCTGCTCCCAGTTCCCCTCAGGCTCGCTCCCATGGGAAGAGACCCTTCGATCCTTCATTTGTTTCTCCAGAAGTTCAGCATGGGAAGTTCAAGAAATTTGGTTCCTCCAAAGCCAAGGATCCTAGACCTGCACCCGACCCTTCCCTGAAGTGTTTCAATTGTCGCAACGCCCTTCATCCTGGTGTTAACTGCAACGGTGATGCTTATCCATGCTACACCTGCAAGAAGCCTGGACATCGCTTCTTCGAGTGCCCGGAGAGGAAGACTACTGCAGGGAGGACTGCCACTGCTGCTGACGCTGTTCGAAAGCCAAGGACCAAGGGTGATGTGTACGTGATGAGCCGTGCAGCTGCCGAGACTTGCCCTCAGTTGATTAGTGGTATGTCTTCACCATTGACTTTTTCCTTCCATCTTCTTCTAAGACCCCAAGTTCTTATCCTTGTTCTTCTTGTGTACCTCCGTTCTTGAATTCTCTTCCATCGTACCTTGGAAATTACTTGCATAGCTTCCTGGTTCAACCCCACTTCTGAAACTTACCCTCCCATGGCTCGTGTAAGGTAACTTGCTTTAATGGACTTTGAAGAATTTCCTTAGGATAACCGCAAACCGTATTTAGGGGCATATTGTTGTTGAGGAAAACCTATGAGATATTGTGGGATGTGTTTTGGTGACCCTTGTTTTTATATATTTACCAGTTGGGAGAGTGGAAGTGAATGATGGAATACTTATGTTAAGTGGAGTTTTATACATGGCATTCTATGGAACTTAGATATGAGAACTCTAATGAGTCCTGAGTATTGGTAGATTTGGAAGTACCATTTGAGAATATAAAGGAGATACTTGGAGTCTTGGGTGAATTTAGAGGAACATGCTTTAATTAGAAATGATGACTATTGGATGGGTGAGGTAAGCTAGTGATACTTAATCTTGAGAAAGTATTGTAGTACAGAGTGAACCACATATTTTGAGGAACAAGAGCTTTTAGTGACAGAGTGAGAATGTGGAGACATCTACAATTTGACATGTGAAATTGACTGAGTGTTTGAACTTAAGTTACATAGTGGATCTCAGCGTTTTCTTAGAGGAGTACTTGATGGAAGTGGATGATGCACCATTGTTAGGTGGACAATTTGGAATAACTTGATGAGGAATAGAAACTCGTTGACTTAATAGTAAATTGGGAAAAATAGATACAGTTGTCATTTGAGGAATCATAGAATTTGAATATCCAAACCTTGGGAATAATTCGAATTGGAATAATGGTAACTTACGTATTTTGAGGAATTCTGGTATAGTACGACACCGTGAGTGTATTATAACAAAGGATTTATCATTTAAATGCTACTTGAGGATTTGAGAATTGTAATTTTTGTAAAGCCTTATTGCGGATGATCTTGTTATAGTGATGAGTCTGAACTTGAGGATGTCAGCTTATACCTAGAATCGAGTTTAGAAGTTCAGGTGTAAAACCCCTCGCGAAAGCGGAAATATGAAACACACAAAGTACCAAAAATGCAGCGGAATTTAAACTTTTTAAACATAACATCATGCGAGGTGAATTAAAACTGAAACTGACATAAACAAAATAGATAAGTATAACAGTTCTAAGCACGGAAACCAAATATATACAAAGCCTCGGATGGAACATCCCTACAGGCACCAAAACATGAACTGTATCAAAAACTAAGAGTCTAGCTAATCGATGAAGTGTAAGCCAAAAGATGATAAGGATCATCACTCGCTAGCTCTCAAGTGAACCCTGTCCAACCTGCATGTACCTACATACATGAAAACATGTACGCCACAATCAGTGGGGAGTGACTAGAGTTCTCCTAGCCACCTTTTGTAACGACACGAAACAAGCAAAGCATACAAAATACTCCAACATATATAAACATGTGAAGCATATCAATATCTCAATAACTGATCTCATACTATCATGCAGTTACTAATGCACGGCTCTCGACCAACTTCATAAACCATTTGGAAGGAGAGCCGGTTTCCCTACTGGTTACCCAGTCGGGGGGTCTTTCAATCCAACTATTTATGAAACTAATCAAAGAGTCACCCAATGCCTTGGATGGACAACATCAAAGTCAAAGTACTATGAACATCACTATAGTCATGCATATCTGACACTGTACCAACTCTAGGCAAGCAGATAAACACAACAAGTATAAGGTTCAGCGGTCAACTCGAGACATAACATATATACAAATTATTCAGCAAGTAAAAAGGTTCAGAGGCGACATCTTAACGCATAACCTAGATACCAAATTCACAATAACAATCAAGGACTCAGAGGCGAAAACTCAACGCATGGACCGGCTATCAACAAGATACTAGACTCAGAGGCGAAAACTCAACGCATGGACTAGCACTCAATTCACAATCAAAAGCAAGGAACTCAGAGGCGAAAACTCAACGCATGTTCCCCTACTACATCACAAGATACTAGACTCAGAGGCGAAAACTCAACACATGGACTAGCACCAAACACCTGCACTCCGGGTAAGGTATGACAACCTTACTGCCCCGTCGTGCAGTTGCTCTTCTCGTCAGACTCAGAGGCCAGCTTAAGGCATGTCCCGACGCGATCACTCAAACATGTCTGGACTCGGAGGCGAAAACTCAACGCATGTCCCAGACACGACAAACAACCACATATGGAGCTTAGAGGCGACATCTTAACGCATACCTCCATACATGACAAACAATCTACGTACTAAGTTCAGAGGCGACATCTTAACGCATAACTTAATACGCATCACAACAACCATTCAACTTTAAACTACACTTTAGTTCTTATCTCCTATATCACTAATCAACACTTAATTGATCCCGGGAACTAAGTTGAGGGAGAGCCGACTTCCCTTTCGGTTACCCGACCGGGGGGTCTCTATCCTCTTTCCATTCCCGAACCCAATATAGTGTTGCCCATCCTCCGGGGACCTCCAACACACATCAAAGGTACACGGAACGAGTTTCAAAACAAACCGATTAACCGTTTGAAAGTTAAAAGCAAAACCATGAGAACAGGGGCTCTCAGCCGGTCCCAGACTGTCTGCCGGTCCACCAGCTGGGAGTCCCTTCCCATGCCAAACCATCGGCTGAAAATCAAGGAGAAAGGGCTATCAGCCGGTGGACCGTCTGCCGGCCAGCCGGCTGGGAGTCCCTTCTCACAAGCCAATACATAAATCTGAAAACACAAGGAGTGACCCTCAGCCGGTGTACCGGCTGCCGGCCTGCCAGCTGGGAGTCACTTCCCAAGCCTCTTTTACGAATTTCTAAAACACAACAGGTACTTTGAGCCGGTCGACCGGCGGCCGACCTACCGGCTCAGGAACCTTTCTCCTAAAACCCAACATACGAAGAAAACAACCCCGACTCTGAGCCGACTGACCGGCTGCCGGTCAGCCTACCGGCTCAGGGTCCCTGTAAACGAAAAACGCAATTTCCTACTGTAATACCCCGCATTTTATCGGTAATTAATTTATATGGTTATTGAGGGTTGATAATATTTGAACGTTTATATTCGATAATTAAGTTATCGAATGCGTGTTTTATATTTATATTATTGGTGTAATACTTTATTATAATATTTATTATTTATACTGATGTTTTGATCGTATTTGAATATTAATATTCAATAATTAATTTATCGAAAATGTTAACCGTAATACCCCGAAGATTTAAAATATTTTTATTACGATATTTACTTTTGTAGTTTCCGTGTCGATAATATGTAAACGTATAAATAATTTATCGAAGTATATCTTTTAATGCTGCTAGCGGGGTTTGATCTCGAGACCGTTGGCACAGCTTTGGGCCTCGTATGGTGTGCATTTACGATCAGCCCATACCCTCTACAAACCCTAATATATCCCGACTAAACCCTACCCACCATTCTTCCTTTGGTCACCGTGGGTTTTTACCTAATTTACCCTATTCTACCCTCAACCAACAACCACCTCTTGCAGCCGCCACCTCAGAGAAGGGAGAGTAGTAGCTTTGTACGACGGGTTTAGACCGGGCTAGGGCGATTCGTTTTGGTCGTCAATCAGGTACGTAAAACCGTTGTCTTTGTGTTCTGCGTAAAGTAACAGTCAGTTTCGAAGGGTAGTTCGTCTGTAGCCTCGGCCTATGCTAGCACGACTTTCTGGGGTAGTCAGGGTAGGAGTAAGGTGGCGGTCACGGCAGTGAATAGACGGTAGAGTAGGTGTCACAGGAACGTTAATGTCCTCGTGTGGTCACGGTATTAGTGTCTGGGGGTGGTACCACCATTGACTCGGGGGAGGTCGACATGGTGGTACCACCATTGCGTAAAGGTTGATGTCGGGGCGGTTCTGGCGGTGGTTTCAGGAGGTGTTGGGGTTGGTGGTCGTGTCGGCAGGGGTAGGACAGACGGTTACGGTGTTTGGGAAAGGAACCAGCCTCGCCGGAGGTTGTCGGTGGGGTGGCTGGTTGTCGGCGTCAGAACAGGCATAGTGGGTGCTGTGTATGGTGGTTGTCGGCGGTGATGGCGCGTGTGGTGGGTCGTGGTGTAGAAGTCGGTGTTCACGTTCCTTTTCTTGTTGTTTTGCCATTATTATTATACTATGATATTGTTATTATATTATATTATATTATTATTATTATTATTATTATTATTATTATTATTAGATTAATGATTGAATGTTTATTAGTGTATTGTATTTATGGTTATAGTACTTTTTTTTTAATAATTTGCTAAGGTGAAAAAAAAATTGAAGGGTTTTACGAGTCGGGAAGTATTCGATTTTAAGAAAGTTACTATTTCGGGAAAGTTTCCATTTTGGGGAAACTTTCCATTATTAGAAAGCTTCTATTTATAGTGGAGTAACTTGAGTTATGGGGGTTCGGGAAGTTTATTAATTCGTTACATAATACATGTTAGGTGACGGTTTTCGCGTGGAACACTTCTAGCAGCTTTTCGGTTGACTTTGTCTTTCTGCAGCTTGAGGTAGGGGAAAATACTGGTTTATAATAATGTGCAATCTGTTCTCATTTGACATTAAGCATGTTGCTATATAATATCATGTGATCGTTGTATTGAGTTATTACCTTATTCTGTGATATTATACGATATGAATATATATTGGGTCTTGTGATATGGCGTTGGATCGGTGCGGAGTATATTTGGCGTTGGATCGGTGCGGAGTTTATATGGTGTTGGATCGGTGCGGAGTTTATATGGTGTTGGATCGGCGCGGAGTTTATACGGTGTTGGATCGGTGCGGAGTCTATTTGGCGTTGGATCGGTGCGGAGTTTATTATATTGTTGGTATATTTATTTCTTTTTCCCTACTCAACCTCGTGGTTGACCCTGTGTATTCGTGTGACACCTGTGATGATCCGTGATGGGGAGCAGTTTTGACAGGAAAGATGGTGCTATGGGAGCATGGGATGGCGTGAGCACTTGGATGGACCGACTTAGATGTAGATCACATACTTTGTAGTTATCAGTTGTAACTTTAATTCCGCTGTGTAGTATTTGTAACATCAAAGTTTAATTTTTTTTGTCAATTTTTTTTTTAGAAAGTACTTTGGTTTGATTTACTTTGTTATTCACTACCTCGGATATTCCGAGATGGTAACAGCTCAATTTACTGAGGATGTCTTGCTAAAGGCTCCTTAATAAATTGGGGTGTTACAAAGTGGTATCAGAGCGAACGATCCTCAGGCCTAAACCAAATGAATAATAACGAACGTAGGAAGAGTCTGATAAAAAGAACCCCAAGATGAAACTGATAGGAGCCCCAAAAAGGAACGGGATGAGTTAGGGGCCCCCTCACACCAGACCATGGGCCCTTTCGGTTTTGTCTCGGGAACCCAATGAGAGAAATTGAAGAGTGGGGTAGGTTATATAGTGACCTAGTATCTTGTACTAACGTTCTTGCAGGAGAAGAATGAGGTAAGCAATATTTGAGTTATGATTAAGGATGTGTGTTGGAAGATATGTGTGATATGAAATGTGGATCAATCTGGATGAAGGAATTGAAATTTTAAGAGTTTAGAGGTGTAATTGTAGAACAATGGTTAGAGTAATGTGATCATAGTTATGTTGGTGCATGGAATGTTTATATGATTATCTGGTATTTAAATGACTATCGTTATTATATGACTTGATGTTTAATTCCTTGTAAGGATGAGTAATTCAGCTGATCCTACGATTATATGTTATAGTAATCCATGTCTAGTGATATGTGGAATGTGTTTCCCTAAGCGATGAACGTACATAGTTAGGTGTTGCAAATATCGTGCTTAAGATTTTATGCCTACTATACGCATTTAAAATTTGTTATGAAGTTCGTAAACAATAAGTGAAATCGTAGTAACTCCTTGTTTTCATTTCCGTACTTGAACAAGTTGTGATTGTGCGATGGTAGGAACTAATTTATTTAGATACACATGTATAACTATCAAGTTATTTAGTTGATCCTATTTTTTTCAGTTTCGAAATCTTTACTGTGTTTTATATGACAACTATAGTTGAAACGGGGAATGAATGTTAATGTGCTATGAAGTGATGTATATGCTTCAAGTGATATGCCAACGTGTTCCGGAAAATGAATGGGTGAGTTTCGATGTAGTTATGTGACATTGTAACGGGACCAAAATTTTTATGACCATCAAGAATGTTACCTTGTTGTACGGGCTGTCATTTTAAATATGTTCTATATTTAAGTATGAAAATTAGATGTATGGTAACTTTCGGAGTTAGCTTTCCATTGCTTTTGGTTTCATGTTTGTACGAGTTATATTTGAGAAAATAAATCTTTTATTTGACAGTGGTCGGATTGTTGCGGCACAGTCCCGTTATGACCCAGGTTTTTGTAAAGAAAACCATTTAGAACGTGTGTATTGTTCATGCATAATTTCAACTCCACTGCCTAGAGTATTCCCCTACTTTTTCAAATGATATACCACGAAAATGTTAAAGAGTCGTTATTTAATAGTGATTTTTGCAAGCTATCCAATCTTCGGTCGTATTACTGTAAATTGTTATAAATGATTTCCTTGAGATATGCATTTGATTTTTTTTTTTTTTTTTTTTTTTTATTTTTTTATTTTTTATTTTTTCCCATGATTAGTTAATTCATCATATTCTCTAAAAGCTATAATAGCTCGCAAGATAGCTAAGCGGATATTTCATTATGATTTGTGATAATTGCTGCACAATGTTTAATTAGTGAATTTGTAAGTTATGTAAGTTTCATATAAAACTTTAATCAAATATGAATTATATGATGCGACCATGTGATATCCTGATATGGCAGTAGTAACATGAATAGTAGGCATACGATATGAATATGCACCTTACTACATGATAGTGTAACCTTGCTTATCCCTATATAAAATAGTTTCAATTATACCGACGCCCTTACTTTTAATGATATGACCTCAAAATAATTATGCGTTGTTTGTATGTGATGGCAAATCATGTTTACCAGTGAAGAATCTTGCCAAGTGGTAGAATGAAATCTAACTGGTAAGTTTATTGGCATGATATAGCAATCTAACTGTTAAACGTAATTGTGATTATTTGAACAATGTGAATCTTGCTGATGTTATTTCGTATATTAATGGTATATTTTGTCTAGTCCCTGCAAACTCTCCATGTATATCGCTATACTATAACTGAAATGCATATTGTTATGTTTAAAACCTGATCACGATGTATTGATTTATGAATTGGTTGACACGTAATTATGGAAGTGCTGATCTGGTGAACTCGTCTACTTTTACCGTTAGATCTTCATAATGCATGAGCTACAAATTGCAAGAACAATGTGTTAGTAAAGGGGAGTCAGCATGTTTTCGTATAGTCTCGGGTCAATCTATAGCTTGTAAAATTGTCTTTGTTTCGTACGTATAAATTGTCATAAATTACCACTTGCATGTTTCGAAAGTTCAAAATGTTTTCAAAGTGATGATTATCCATGATAACGCTCGATGTTTTGATAGTTATAGTGATTGTTTGTAACATGATATATTCTGTAGTTATGAGTTGATGAAATCCAGCCCAAATGTTTAATTGCTGCACATTATATAAAATCCTTATTTTACCAGTCATATGTATTAATAGTTCTTGATAAATGATTAAATGTGAGTGGATGAGAAATGTATCTAATTGGTTTAACCTTTTCACACCTAGGGATGCTAAGATGCCTTGCTAGTCCAAGATTAGAGTATATCTCGTAAATCAATGCTCCATGTTATTTATGTTAGTTACTTTTGCCTTAAGTCAATTCTAAAATATGACTTTAGCTTCTATAATATGAGTATGAGCATGAAATGTTTCAATCAGTTATTGATGGATTATGAGTTTACTAATTGTACGTATACATTGGTGTAAATATGCTAACTTGGTATTAAAACTTCGAGGGTATTTATATGTTAGTTACTCTGATCCTGTTGTACTGCGTAACACGATTTTCTCGATTCTATTGTCAATAATATTGTTCAAAGTTGTCAATATTAAGGTGTTGCTAACTGTTATTTATTTGCTATGACGGTTTGTGTGCTAATCTTATCTTGTTGAGTTGTTAGCAAATGATTCGTATCCATGAATATTTTCCATCAATGAGTTTCGTCATCTGTTGGTGAGACGGGTTTAATATTGAGATGAGTAATCCTGTGTAACTGATTGATATGAGGTGAAAGACAATACTGAATTGGTTTAGTTGGGAACAAGACAGTCGTTGTTGTTGCCCTCTAATGCGTGAAAACACATTGTTTTAACACTAGAGCTTGAACCATGATACGTTGTCAAGTGAGCTGGTGTATTTCTAAGTTTTAGTGGTTTGAGAAGTATTGAGAGGTTGGCTTTTGCTGGTAAGCTAAAGTTGATTATTTTGACATTAAGGTTGTTCGGTGATTTTTTTTTTTTTTTTTTTTTTTTTGTTTGATTGGTCGATTTCTTCGACCTTAACTCTTGAGTGGGTAGCTTAGAGTTTTGCTCTAAGTGTTGCGCCCGATTCTTTGAACTTTTGACAATAACGATATCGTTTTGAGATTTGTTACTAGTATTGAGTTATGGGGCCTTTGAGCCGAGCTATGTTATGGTTCAGACTGACCATGGTTATTGAGTTACATCTTTACGAGTTTGGGAATCGATATTGAGATGGAAATATTGTTTCACGGTTTATTCCGGCAGTTCACTCACCCCTTGTCTTTGGTCTTAGGTTCGACGATGATAATACAATACTTGGCTACTTGGAGTAAGATTTTATGTGGTAGAGTCATGGGTAAGGCAGGGTAATGTGCTGGAATTCTTATAATGGGGTTACGGGGACGTAACCACGTTTTAAGGAGGATAGGATTGTAAAATCTTTTGATTTATGCGTCGTGATTGTTTGAATATACTTGATAATCTTGAATATTTCTGTATACATTTTATTTCGTTCCATGAAGTACCCCTTTAATTTAAGTATACGTTGAACTTTGGGGACAAAGTTTTCTTAACGAGGGTAGAATGTAACATTTCGTGTTTAAGAGTACTTGAGATGTGGTATGGTTCTATATTTTGTGTTCGTTATGTGCTTAGTAACCAGTTTGTTAGTCATGGGATGGTGAACTTCGGGACGAAGTTCATTTTAAGGGGAGAAGATTGTAATACCCCGCATTTTATCGGTAATTAATTTATATGGTTATTGAGGGTTGATAATATTTGAACGTTTATATTCGATAATTAAGTTATCGAATGCGTGTTTTATATTTATATTATTGGTGTAATACTTTATTATAATATTTATTATTTATACTGATGTTTTGATCGTATTTGAATATTAATATTCAATAATTAATTTATCGAAAATGTTAACCGTAATACCCCGAAGATTTAAAATATTTTTATTACGATATTTACTTTTGTAGTTTCCGTGTCGATAATATGTAAACGTATAAATAATTTATCGAAGTATATCTTTTAATGCTGCTAGCGGGGTTTGATCTCGAGACCGTTGGCACAGCTTTGGGCCTCGTATGGTGTGCATTTACGATCAGCCCATACCCTCTACAAACCCTAATATATCCCGACTAAACCCTACCCACCATTCTTCCTTTGGTCACCGTGGGTTTTTACCTAATTTACCCTATTCTACCCTCAACCAACAACCACCTCTTGCAGCCGCCACCTCAGAGAAGGGAGAGTAGTAGCTTTGTACGACGGGTTTAGACCGGGCTAGGGCGATTCGTTTTGGTCGTCAATCAGGTACGTAAAACCGTTGTCTTTGTGTTCTGCGTAAAGTAACAGTCAGTTTCGAAGGGTAGTTCGTCTGTAGCCTCGGCCTATGCTAGCACGACTTTCTGGGGTAGTCAGGGTAGGAGTAAGGTGGCGGTCACGGCAGTGAATAGACGGTAGAGTAGGTGTCACAGGAACGTTAATGTCCTCGTGTGGTCACGGTATTAGTGTCTGGGGGTGGTACCACCATTGACTCGGGGGAGGTCGACATGGTGGTACCACCATTGCGTAAAGGTTGATGTCGGGGCGGTTCTGGCGGTGGTTTCAGGAGGTGTTGGGGTTGGTGGTCGTGTCGGCAGGGGTAGGACAGACGGTTACGGTGTTTGGGAAAGGAACCAGCCTCGCCGGAGGTTGTCGGTGGGGTGGCTGGTTGTCGGCGTCAGAACAGGCATAGTGGGTGCTGTGTATGGTGGTTGTCGGCGGTGATGGCGCGTGTGGTGGGTCGTGGTGTAGAAGTCGGTGTTCACGTTCCTTTTCTTGTTGTTTTGCCATTATTATTATACTATGATATTGTTATTATATTATATTATATTATTATTATTATTATTATTATTATTATTATTAGATTAATGATTGAATGTTTATTAGTGTATTGTATTTATGGTTATAGTACTTTTTTTTTAATAATTTGCTAAGGTGAAAAAAAAATTGAAGGGTTTTACGAGTCGGGAAGTATTCGATTTTAAGAAAGTTACTATTTCGGGAAAGTTTCCATTTTGGGGAAACTTTCCATTATTAGAAAGCTTCTATTTATAGTGGAGTAACTTGAGTTATGGGGGTTCGGGAAGTTTATTAATTCGTTACATAATACATGTTAGGTGACGGTTTTCGCGTGGAACACTTCTAGCAGCTTTTCGGTTGACTTTGTCTTTCTGCAGCTTGAGGTAGGGGAAAATACTGGTTTATAATAATGTGCAATCTGTTCTCATTTGACATTAAGCATGTTGCTATATAATATCATGTGATCGTTGTATTGAGTTATTACCTTATTCTGTGATATTATACGATATGAATATATATTGGGTCTTGTGATATGGCGTTGGATCGGTGCGGAGTATATTTGGCGTTGGATCGGTGCGGAGTTTATATGGTGTTGGATCGGTGCGGAGTTTATATGGTGTTGGATCGGCGCGGAGTTTATACGGTGTTGGATCGGTGCGGAGTCTATTTGGCGTTGGATCGGTGCGGAGTTTATTATATTGTTGGTATATTTATTTCTTTTTCCCTACTCAACCTCGTGGTTGACCCTGTGTATTCGTGTGACACCTGTGATGATCCGTGATGGGGAGCAGTTTTGACAGGAAAGATGGTGCTATGGGAGCATGGGATGGCGTGAGCACTTGGATGGACCGACTTAGATGTAGATCACATACTTTGTAGTTATCAGTTGTAACTTTAATTCCGCTGTGTAGTATTTGTAACATCAAAGTTTAATTTTTTTTGTCAATTTTTTTTTTAGAAAGTACTTTGGTTTGATTTACTTTGTTATTCACTACCTCGGATATTCCGAGATGGTAACAGCTCAATTTACTGAGGATGTCTTGCTAAAGGCTCCTTAATAAATTGGGGTGTTACACCTACAATATGAAAATCATCCCAAATCGAAACAAGACTTCTAAATTAGCATCATATGAAGTTTACCCATCACATATAATCACCAAATATACTAACTACCAGCAACAAATCCCACAAAAAATCCTCAATACGATTATACTTTGTATCCGTCGCAAACACAAATTTCTGAAAATGAAATACTAGGCATGTGAAACATCACTTAAGCACATAAACATCATACACATGTATTCCTAGCATGATTTCTAACTCATTGAACATAAACCATAAGAAAAATCAGAAACTTAAGCATCCTACACATTGCTAATATTGACAATAAGGCCGAGTTTCTCATTATTGTCACCTTAAAGCGATTTCCGATGAAAGCTCTTCCTCTACCACGCAGCTATCCACGTCCGGGTTGTCTAAACCTTCACCTATAAGCAAGAAACACGGATTTTAGGACTCAAGAACGAATTCCATGAAAACAGCCCAAATTTCGAGTTGATGGAAATGAAAAACGGAAGTGATAGATGGCTTGAAAATTCGATGAGGATTCCGAAAATTTACTTATTACCTTGATTCGGTGAACGGATGATGGAGAAAAATGAAATAAGAGAAAAGGATTTATGGAGGTTTTGTGAAGAATGAAATGTCAGTTGTTTTGTTTTTGAGGGTGACAATATGTCGACACACTAGAGATTTTAGGGGTTTTAGTTGTCCTTTCCCGTTTCAAGGAAAACGGGTTTGGATGAACGGGTTTTAAGTTAAGAATTCAAGTTGCCAAGTTTGTATACATCTTAAGGACTTAAGGTTCTTAAGAGGGATCTTACTATTTATAAAAATACTTCCGATAAATTATTAAAATATTATTTTATTACTTTAAAATGATTAAAACCCTTAAAATATGTTTTATAAAAATACGGGATGTTACAATCACCCTAACTTCAAAAAGTTTCGTCCTCGAAACTCGAACGAAGATAAATTCTAACTAACTATACCTCAATCGAAAAGAGAAGGATGCGCAGCACGCATCGATGCCTCGGTCTCCCACGTCTGCTCCTCAACATCACCGCAACGCCAAAGGATCTTCACTAAAGGCACCACCTTGCTCCTAAGCTTCCTATCCTGTCGGTCAAGGATCTTCACGGGACACTCCTCGAAAGCAAGACTCGGCTCTAAGTTCTCGATCTCTCTAGGAAGAACATGACTCGGATCACTAACATACTTACGAAGCTGAGAAACATGAAAGACACTATGAACCTTGCCCAAACTAGAAGGCAAGTCCAAACGGTAAGCAGCAGCACCAATCCTCTTCACGATCTCAAATGGCCCAATATACTTAGGACTCAACTTGCCCTTAACTCCAAACCTCTTAACGCCCTTCATCAGTGAAACTCTCAAGAAAACTCGGTCACCCACCTCAAACTCCAGAGGTCTACGGCGAACATCAGCATAGGATTTCTGCCGATCCTGTGCGGCCTTCATCCTACCTCTAATAAGCTGAACCTGGTCAATCGTAACAGCTAACTGGTCCGGTCCTAGGTCGTGCACGTCACTCGCCTGATCCCAACAGATCGGACTACGACACTTCCTACCATAGAGCGCCTCATACGGAGCCATACCAATAGATGAATGGTAACTGTTGTTGTAAGAAAACTCAACTAACGATAGACACTGGTCCCAAGAACTCTGGAAATCAAGTGCACAAGCACGGAGCAAGTCCTCTAATGTCTGAATAGTCCTCTCGGACTGACCATCAGTCGCGGCATGAAATGCGGTACTCATCAGCAAACGGCTACCCATAGCCTCCTGTAGAGCCTTCCAAAATCTGGAACAAAAACGAGGATCACGATCAGAAAGGATCTCTCTCGAGACACCATGGTCACGGACTATCTCTGCAATATAAGCCCTGGTTAAACGGTCCATATCCCATGTCTCTCTGATAGGCACAAATCTGGCACACTTCCTTAGCCTATCGACCACTACCCAAATCGCATCCTTGCCTCCCACTGTCTTAGGCAATGCCGTCACAAAGTCCATCGATATGCACTCCCACTTCCACTGAGGAACGTGGATTTAATACTCCGTATTTTTTATATAGTTATGATAATACGTTGTTTCATAATACCTCGTGTTTTCCGTATGTACAATAATAATAATAATAATAGTGACACATAATTATTATATTTACGTACACACAATATATACTACGTTATTATTATTATTATAATATTATATTACGGTATTATCATTATATATGATATTCCATGGAGTGCATATTACTATTATTATTATTACTCAAACGCACCAATCATGGGTTATTCTTTCAAACCCTAAACCAACATACTCATCCACCGCCTCAACCTTCTTTCGACTTCCTCATACTTTCATACTCATAACTTACCAATCTTCGTTCATCGCCGTATTTCTATTAACACGATTAACATGTTTTCATCATCATCATCGTAAGTTTACATTGCTTTTGATCGTGTTTTTGGTTTAATATTTAGTACGATTATATATCACTTCTAGCACTTAAATCCGAGTATGGTTACTTCGTTATCGTATAGTTTTTGACCCAAACCTAGACAATATGAGTTTCGACTGACCTGGCTTGATGGGTGGTGATTTCGGGGTTGAGAGTGACCACATGAGTGCTTTGGTGGTGGCCAGTGGTGGTCACCACGGTGGGGTTTCCGCGGGTTTGGGGTTTAGGGTAGAAGAGACGCGAGTTGTGTGATGGTGGGGTTCCCGTGAGTTTGGTGATGGCTGGTGGTGGTCACCACGAGAGGGCAGTCCTGGGTAGGTAGGGTTAAGGTGGTGATGGGTGTTTTACGTGGTGGTTCAAGCTTGACGCGGGTGTTGGAAGCGTATACAAAACGGTTTGGGTGTTTAGGTTGGTAAGGGTGATGGCGAGGTAGGAGGGTGGTGATGGTGGTAGTGTGAGGCTGAGGGTGGAGGTGAACGGAGCGGTAATGGGTGGTGGTGTTTCGGGTGGTAGTTGCCGGAGCAAGAGTTAATAACGCGGTTTCGGCATGGTTGTGCCGGCTGTTAGGGCATGAGTTTTTGGGTGGTTGTGAGGGCGGAAGGAGGTGTTCATGAGGTGGATATCAGGGGTGGCAGTATGTAGTTGGGTTTGAGACCCTCCATGGTGGTTGTGGGTAGCCTGGATGACGACATTAGTGTCGCGAAAATGGGTGTGCTGGTAGGCTGTAGTGTTCGAAATTGCGGGTTGCTGCGTGTTAGAGCACTACTACAATTGAGCACTTGGGCCACGGCTAAATTCGTGGCGCAAGTACTAATTTCCCGTGGCTAAAGCTCTTTGCCATGGAAATACCGTC
This sequence comes from Silene conica, assembly GCA_029255685.2. Lineage (NCBI taxonomy): Eukaryota > Viridiplantae > Streptophyta > Magnoliopsida > Caryophyllales > Caryophyllaceae > Silene > Silene conica. The sequence goes on along the minus strand of CM055318.2, from coordinate 48,615,005 downwards.
CGTGGCCCAAGTGGCCGTGGCTAACAGATAGCCACGGGAAAAATAAGAACGTGGCTAAAATTATATTTTTAGCCACAGATTCTCACGTGGCTAATAATTCCCGTGGCCAAAAATTAATTCTCGTGGCCAAAATTATTCCCGTGGCAAACAAAAAAATAAAAAATAAATAAACAAATGTAAAATATTATTTTTTACTTATAATGAAAATATTTTCACATATGGAATCTTTTTTTTTTCTAAATAAACCGGGGTGTCGACCGTCGACAACGATGTATCATGCCCTCGCCGCGGGTGCTCTCACGAAGAGGTAAACGGCTGGCCAAAGAGTTGCTCCATTCCCATGGGTAGGGATCGAACCCCTGACCTCATGGTTAAGTGATAAGGTGAGCAACCACCACACTACCAAACACATTTGGTTACATATGGAATCTTGTCAAGCTTTAATCCTTGTTTGGCTAGTTATCTCAACTCGTTACTTACAACTAACAAACACATTTGGTTACATATGAAATCTTGTCAAGCTTTAATCCTTGTTTGGCTAGTTATCTCAACTCGTTACTTACAATCAGAAGTCATTCACTTTTGCGAATCATATATCCTTCCCAGGAGGTCACCCATCCCAAGACTACTCTCACCTGAGCACGCTTAACTGTGGTGTTATTATGATGAGCTACCGAAATTGAAAGTTAAGCTTGTTGATATAGTTAACACTTTGAAACCTTTTTAAATTATATTTTTTTCTTTCTAAATTACCTTCACTATTATTTTTGCGAAAAAAATTAAATGATTTACATATTTTTGCAAAAAAAATATAATTTTTCCCAAATTACTCGAGTTTTCAATGTTGACCTCCCGACTAATGATGCTCAGGTTATTTTTTGCCCGAGTCAACAAAACCATTTTCTCCAAACTATTTAATCAAATTTTCCTTATATATTTTTTTTATTTTTTTTTCATTTGTCGGCATTTTTGTTTTATTCTCTTTTATCCATTTTTTCATATATTTTTCAACACAAATATTATTTGTAAGATCGTCGTATTTGTAACGAAAAAAAGTTTAATCACTTCTTACTAAGTAATGATCACTTTTGAATAATGATTACGTATGGGTATCGATGACCGAGTTTTAAAAAAATGACCAAGACATTATTAACTCGAAATAATCAGTTTTTGCCAAAAAACACAGAAAAGATCGTACAAATTTTTTTTTTCTCTAAATTGATTTCTTTTCATTATTCTTGATTTTTTTGTTAACAAAATTTCACATTATTTACACATGTATTATTTTAATTTCCATTTTACTTTTCGGTGTGATACGCTCATACGCTCATTTTCAATAATTAAAATGTTTTTCTATATTGATTTTTTATATCGGTTATTCTTTTTTTTTCCATTTTATTCAATGATTTATTGGAAATCATTTTAAATTTAATTCTTTAGACTACTTTTTTTTATTTAATCATATTATAAATCTAATTGTCTTTTCTTTTTTTTCTCCTTAAAAACTTTCCCAATTTTTTTCCAATTTAACATCTCGAATTCAAGTTTTTCTAGAAATATTTTACAAATAAAGTTGTAAATTAATTTTCTAATGAAAAACTTAACAATATATTAGTTTCAGACTTCTCAATGATAGGTGTTAATAAGTTAATATTTAATTGGACATACCTTCTCTTTAAATGTGATGCGGTCTCTAAATAATGTTATTCAATATTATAAAACTTAACAAAAAATGAATTAATTATTTATTAAATTATCGATGTTATGAAAAAATCAATAAATATTATTCTAGTCTGTAAAAAAAAAAATTCAAGACGATGGTAATTTTCTTTACGTGTGTATCATTTTATAGAAGTTTTACATTTCTTATTAGACTAAAAAAACAAATACCAAATATTTATTAAATTAATCAAAATATTTTCAAAATTTTACATTTAAATTTTTCATATTATGTATATTTGATTAAGTTTCATTCAGCTTTTATATTTTCCTTTTATTTCTTGCAAAACCAAGTTTTTACGTTTACCTTAATATGAAATATCTTGATAAAAGTCTGAAGAAAATCTTAGCCACTGGCGTTTGTTACTAGTTTCGTGGCTAAACAAATATGTTGCCACGGACAATATGTTATGTTGCCACGGAATGATCTGTGGCTAAATATATATTTGCCATGGGTGTGACATTGTTCGTGGCAAAAATGATTATTAGCCACGACTGTAACCTAAATCGTGGCGCAATTGACTATTTGCCACGGGAAAAATTTTCCCGTGGCATAAAATTTTTCTAAAATAGTGAATGAATTTTTTCCCGTGGCTAAACAAAATTTAGCCACAAATTATAAATTCCCGTGGCATAAATCGTGGCGCAAGTGTCAATTTGTTGTAGTGGAGATAGTCGGGTCGTAGGTTTTTTTTTGTTGTTTTCTTATCTTATTATATTGCTCTTATTATTATATTATAATTGTGGTTTAATATTATTATTATTAATATTATTATTATTGTGACCCATATTGTTATTATTACTATGATTAGTATTAATTATAGTACTATTAGTTTAATCTTATTTAATTTAGTTAGTTTGTTTAAAATGTTTTGTGATGATATTTTATAAATTGAATAATCAAGTTAATTTATTAGTTCGTATATTATTGTAACTTGTTGTGTTATGAAGTTTTATGATTTTAATAAAAAGATTTGTATCTCCATAAATATAATACGTATGTGACAAGTATTCGTTATTTATTTATGGTCGATAATTTATATAATTCTTTATTTAATTAAATTGTTGTTAAGAAATAATTGATACGATCTCGTTATGCGTAATATATTATTTAAGTAATTAATTGGAATGATTGATATATTATGTTAGTTGCGTAATTGTATTAGTTAGTAATTAAGTATATTATTTTATTAGGTGTTGAGTATGTGATGGAGTAGTGATGCTACTGACTGGATGTTAGCTGCGAGATGGGATTATATTGCTATCCAGGTAGGACACACTGGTACCATACTCTATGACGTGCTTTGAATGGATGTGTATATTGTATGTTATGGATGCAAGTGTGATTATTTTGAGAATGATATATAGTGGCTGAACATTTTTATATTGCATTCATAAGCATGGCATATGCATCAGATACAGATTTGAGATGATGAGATACTATTGATGAGATATTATTGGGCCCAGGCTAGTTCTGCAGGACTAGACCCGGTGACCTCAGCTATTATGCTGGTGTTCGGCGACGGCCGATTATAGTCTGCCGGGAGGTTCGGTATGGATGGGTGTTATGGGTTTGAGATTGAGATTGTGATTGAGAATGAGATTGAGATTGAGCTCGAGAATATCATTGCATTTGCATATCATAATTGCTGCATTATAATTATTGTGTTACCCTACTCAACCGCGAGGTTGACAGTGTATTTGTGTACACCTACGATGATCCGGAATGGGGAGTAGACTTTACAGGAAGGAGACAGAAGAGCTAGGAGCTGGGGCAGGAATGTGAGCTGCAGACTTTGGACCGACTTAGAATTATATCACATTTAGAGAAGTCATCAGTTGTATTTTCTTTTCCCATTGAGTAGTATTTGTAATAATAAAAGTTAAAATTTTATCAGTTTTATATAAAGTACTTTGGTTGTTTTACTTTGTTATACACTACCTCGGACATTCCGAGATGGTAACAACTCAATTTATTTGAGAATGTCTTGCTAAAGGCTCTTAAATAAATGGGGGTGTTACAAAGTGGTATCAGAGCGAACGATCCTCAGGCCTAAACCAAATGAATAATTAATGAATAATAATAAACGTAGGAAGAGTCTAATGAAATGAACCCCAGGTTAGTAACTGTTAGGAGCCCTAGGATTGGATGAGTTAGGGGCCCCCTCAAACCAAGCCACTGGCCCTTTCAGTCTAACCTGGTTACCCTTGAGTGATGAAGAGAGTGGGTCGTAACAAAATAAAAGATCAGACCTTGCCTATTTTGTACTAACAGTTTTGCAGGAGCGGAATGAGGTAAGTAAAGATGTGATACATGGTTAATGATGTGCAATGAAGGAATATGGTTGACTTTGGCATGCTGAATTATTTGAATAGTTGAGTGACATTTTAGTGTATGGATGACATGAGTTGTGAATTATGAACTATATGATGAAATGCATGCGGCTTTATGATCCCTGAACCCTTAGGTAGAGATATAGTATAATGATATGTGTAATGAGTTGATGATAAAAACACCATCAGCTATAGCTACCTAGGAGGTTATATGTAGGAGAGATCTGACCATGATTGACTAGAATGATTAGTAGAGCCAACCATGCTATGTTGTTATAGGATGCGGAATCAAGTTAAGTATTATGATTAAAGCTAGTGGACCGAAACGAGTCTCGTGCCCGTTGATAATTGATTTGTTGTTATTCTAAGTGTGTATATACTTCTTGTTTGAATGTCTTAATTAATCCTTGCAAGAGTTTACTGTTTGGCTTACTAGGCAAATATGATCGAATTTTGAGATTTATGATCGTTATTATTTTATTAATTGTCTTAGCAATCCATGTCTAGTGATATGCAGAATGTGTTGCCTTAAGCCATAAATGTTATATAGTTATATGCTGAAAATTACATGCCAATTTTTACGTCTAATTATATACATTTAATTTAGTTATAAAGTTAGTATTCTATAATTGGCACCTTAGTTATTTCTGGGACATATTTTCGTATTTAACTAAGTTGTGATTTTTATAATGGTGGAAGTTAATGCATTGGCTATAGATACATGATTATTGAGTTATTTAGTTGATTTTATTTTCGGTTTCGCAATCTTTACTGTTTTCTAGATGGCAATTACATGTTAATATGGTGTAATGTGATTTCAATGCTTCAGATGAGATGTCAACATGTTTGGGAGAAGTAATGGTTGTGTTTAAATGTGATAATGCGAAGCACAATTTTTTTAGGAACCAAAATTGTTGTAAAATTTTCAAAATGTTACCTTGTTTGTACGGGCTGCCATTTAAAATGTGTTCCTTATATGAATATGGAAATTTTATAAGTGACAACCTTTTAATTTAGCTTTCTAATGCTTTTGGCTTCATGTTAATACGAATTCTATGTTGAGAGAAATACATATCTTAGTTGACAGTGGTCAGATTGTTACTGTACATTTCTGTTTTGACCCATGTTTTTCCAAAGGAAATCATTTGAAACATGATTATTGTTTGTGCATAATTCCACGTCCACTGTTTAGAATATTCATTCATGTTTTCAAAATGATAAGCCACGTGAAATCTTAACGAGTCGTTATTTAATTATAATGTTTGGAAGTTGCAACATGATGGTTGATTGTCGAAATTGTAAGTTATGTAAGTTTCCAATATAAAAGTTTAATCAAATATGAATTATGTGATGCAACCAGGTAATATTCTGATATGACAATATGAAACTTATTATATGATGATATAACCTTAAGTATTTTTGGTGAGTTTATATAATGTTAGTTTCATGTATACCGACACTAATGATATGCCAAGGGTGAAGTACATATTGTTTTGTTCAAATTGATCACAATATATTGAATTATTAATTGGCTGAACTGTGAAATTATGGAAGTGCTAGTCTTGTGAACTCGTTTACTTTATCGTTAAATTTTCATAATTCATGAGTTATAATTTATAAAACAATGTTTTAGTAAAGAAGAGTCAGAATGTCCCTGTATAGTCTTGTTTTCGATTTGTAGCTTACTTGTAAAATTTTCACTGGATTCATGCTTATTAATTTTCACAAATTACCACTTCAATGATTCAAATGTTTCGAAATGATTTCAATGTGATGATCCATGATAAAGCTTGATCTTTTGATAATTATGGTAATTGCCTTGGAATTTGACAGAATCTATAGCTACGTGTTGATGAAATTTTGCCTACTGTCATTTTCTCTTATGTGCATAAACAAGATTTTGTCTCCATAATTTGATTATGAGCATGACATTGACAAGTATGTTTGTTGCTTTAAAAGTCGGATGCTAGTTGCCCAGTATAGAGTAATTAACTTATCAGATGAATGGTAACTGTTGTTGTAAGAAAACTCAACTAACAGTAGACACTGGTCCCAAGAACTCTGGAAATCAAGTGCACAAGCACGGAGCAAGTCCTCTAATGTCTGAATAGTCATCTCGGACTGACCATCAGTCGCAGCATGGAATGCGGTACTCATCAGCAAACGGCTACCCATAGCCTCCTGTAGAGCCTTCCAAAATCTGGAACAGAAACGAGGATCACGATCAGAAAGGATCTCTCTCGGGACACCATGGTAACGGACTATCTCTGCAATATAAGCCCTGGCTAAACGGTCCATATCCCATGTCTCTCTGATAGACACAAATCTGGCACACTTACTTAGCCTATCGACCACTACCCAAATCGCATCCTTGCCTCCCACTGTCTTAGGCAATGCCGTCACAAAGTCCATCGATATGCACTCCCACTTCCACTGAGGAACGTGGATGTAATACTCCGTATTTTTTATATAGTATGATAATACGTTGTTTCATAATACCTCGTGTTTTCCGTATGTACAATAATAATAATAATAATAATAGTAGTGACACATAATTATTATATTTACCTACACACACTATATACTACGTTATTATTATTGTTATAATATTATATTACGGTATTATCATTATATATGATATTCCATGGAGTGCATATTACTATTATTATTATTACTCAAACGCACCAATCATGGGTTATTCTTTCAAACCCTAAACCAACATACTCATCCACCGCCTCAACCTTCTTTCGACTTCCTCATACTTTCATACTCATAACTTACCAATCTTCGTTCATCGCCGGATTTCTATTAACACGATTAACATGTTTTCATCATCATCATCGTAAGTTTACATTGCTTTTGATCGTGTTTTTGGTTTAATATTTAGTACGATTATATATCACTTCTAGCACTTAAATCAGAGTATGGTTACTTCGTTATCGTATAGTTTTCGACCCAAACCTAGACAATATGAGTTTTGACTGACCTGGCTTGATGGGTGGTGATTTCGGGGTTGAGAGTGACCACATGAGTGCTTTGGTGGTTGCCAGTGGTGGTCACGACGGTGGGGTTTCCGCGGGTTTGGGGTTTAGGGTAGAAAAGACGCGAGTTGTGTGATGGTGGGGTTCCCGTGAGTTTGGTGGTGGCCGGTGGTAGTCACCACGAGAGGGCAGTCCTGGGTAGGTAGGGTTAAGGTGGTGATGGGTGTTTTACGTGGTGGTTCAAGCTTGACGCGATATAGGGTGTTGGAAGCGTATACAAAACGGTTTGGGTGTTTAGTTTGGTAAGGGTGATGGCGAGGTAGGAGGGTGGTGATGGCGGTAGTGTGAGGCTGAGGGTGGAGGTGAACGGAGCGGTAATGGGTGGTGGTGTTTCGGGTGGTAGTTGCCGGAGCAAGAGCTAATAACGCGGTTTCGGCATGGTTGTACCGGCTGTTAGGGCATGAGTTTTTGGGTGGTTGTGAGGGCGGAAGGAGGTGTTCATGAGGTGGATATCAGGGGTGGCAGTATGTAGTTGGGTTTGAGACCCTCCATGGTGGTTGTGGGTAGCCTGGATGACGGTATTAGTGTCGCGAAAATGGGTGTGCGGGTAGGCTGTAGTGTTCGGAATTGCGGGTTGCTGCGTGTTAGAGATAGTCGGGTCGTCGGTTTTTTTGGTTGTTTTCTTATCTTATTATATTGCTCTTATTATTATATTATAATTGTGGTTTAATATTATTGTTATTAATATTATTATTATTGTGACCCATATTGTTATTATTACTATGATTAGTATTAATTATAGTACTATTAGTTTAATCTTATTTAATTTAGTTAGTTTGTTTAAAATGTTTTGTGATGATATTTTATAAATTGAATAATCAAGTTAATTTATTAGTTCGTATATTATTATAACTTGTTGTGTTATGAAGTTTTATGATTTGAATAAAAAGATTTGTATCTCCATAAATATAATACGTATGTGACAAGTAATCGTTATTTTTTTATGGTCGATAATTTATATAATTCTTTATTTAATTAAATTGTTGTTAAGAAATAATTGATACGATCTCGTTATGCGTAATATATTATTTAAGTAATTAATTGGAATGATTGATATATTATGTTAGTTGCGTAATTGTATTAGTTAGTAATTAAGTATATTATTTTATTAGGTGTTGAGTATGTGATGGAGTAGTGATGCTACTGACTGGATGTTAGCTGCGTGATGGGATTATATTGCTATCCAGGTAGGATACACTGATACCATACTCTATGGTGTGCTTTGAATGGATGTGTATATTGTATGTTATGGATGCAAGTGTGATTTTTTGAGAATGATATATAGTGGCTGAACATTTTTATATTGCATTCATAAGCATGGCATATGTATCAGATACGGATTTGAGATGATGAGATACTATTGATGATTTATTATTGGGCCCAGGCTAATTCTGCAGGACTAGACCTGGTGACCTCAGCTGTTATGCTGGTGTTCGACGACGACCGATTATAGTCTGCCGGGAGGTTCGGTATGGCTGGGTGTTACAGGTTTGAGATTGAGATTGTGATTGAGAATGAGATTGAGATTGAGCTCGAGCATATCATTGCATTTGCATATCATAATTGCTGCATTATAATTATTGTGTTACCCTACTCAACCGCGAGGTTGACAGTGTATTCGTGTACACCTACGATGATCCGGAATGGGGAGTAGACTCTACAGGAAGGAGACAGAAGAGCTAGGAGCTAGGGCAGGAATGTGAGCTGCAGACTTTGGACCGACTTAGAATTATATCACATTTAGGGAAGTCATCAGTTGTATTTTCTTTTCCCGCTGAGTAGTATTTGTAATAATAAAAGTTAAAATTTTATCAGTTTTATATAAAGTACTTTGGTTGTTTTACTTTGTTATACACTACCTCGGACATTCCGAGATGGTAACAACTCTATTTATTTGAGAATGTCTTGCTAAAGGCTCTTAAATAAATGGGGGTGTTACAGTGGAGCGGCTGTAACAAACCTCCTGGCTTCCTATGCTCTATCTTGACTTGTTGACAAGTCAAGCACCTACTCACGTAATCCAATATGTCTTTCTTCATCCCGGGCCACCAAAATATAAGTCTCAAATCCTTGTGCATCTTCTCTCCGCCCGGATGAACTGAATACGGTGTCAAGTGAGCCTCATCAAGAACCCTCTTCCTCAAATCTGGCACATCTGGAACATACATCCTACCTCGGAATCTAAGGAAACCATCAGCATTAATCACTAAATCTGGCGCAACACCACTCGAAATCTTGGCCTCGAACCTCCGGAAAGCAGCATTTGTAGGTAAACTCTGGCGAATCTCCCAATACAATGCCGGCTCGACAGTCATAGCAGATAACCAATCAAAACCACTACCAACCATCTCTAATCTCAACTTCCGAAACTCGGAACACAACTCGTCGGGCAACACACGCATAACACTCATCGAATGAGAAGTCTTGCGGCTAAGCGCATCATCAACCACATTGGCCTTTCCCTCATGATACAATAACTCAATGTCGTAATCCTTAACCAACTCTAGCCAATGACGCTGTCGCACATTGAGGTCTTTCTGTGTGAAAATGTACTTAAGACTCTTGTGATCCGTGAATATGCGATAATGAGATCCAATCAAGTAATGATGCCACATCTTCAGGGCGTGAACAACTGCAGCTAACTCAAGATCATGAGTCGGATAGTTCACCTCGTGAACTCGCAACTGTCTAGATGAGTAAGCTATCACCTTACCACTCTGCATCAACACACATCCAAGCCCTAACATCGAAGCATCGCAGTAAACATCAAAGTCAACTCCAATCTCTGGCAAAGCAAGTACGGGAGCGGAAGTCAACCTAGTCTTCAATTCCTCGAAAGAGCTCTACCACTTGTCGGTCCAAACAAACTTAGCTTCCTTCTTCAGTAACTGAGTCATCGGACGAGCTAATCTAGAGAAATCCTCAACAAATCGACGGTAGTAACCCGCTAAACCAAGGAAACTACGGATCTCTCCCACATCTTTGGGACTCTCCCAATCAACAACAGCCTCAATCTTCGCGGGATCAACCATAACTCCTTCACTAGATATCACATGTCCAAGAAATGCAACCTTAGAAAGCCAAAACTCACACTTAGAGAACTTCGCGAACCACTTCTGTCGACGTAAAATCCCAAGTATCAATCGGAGATGCTCGGCATGCTCCTCATCGGTCTTAGAGTAAATGAGAATGTCATCAATAAACACCACAACACAAGTGTCAAGAAACTCACTAAAGGTGCGGTTCATCTGATCCATAAAAATAGCAGGTGCATTTGTTAACCCAAAAGGCATAACCACGAAATCAAAATGCCCATATCTGGTACGAAAAGCAGTCTTCGCAATATCAACCTCTCTCACTGGAATTTGATGATAACCCGATCGAAGATCAATCTTAGAAAACCTAGAAGCACCTCTCAACTGATCAAATAAATCATCTATCCTAGGCAAAGGATATCTGTTCTTCACGGTCACCCTATTCTACTCTCTATAATCAAAGCAAAGTCTTATGGAACCATCTTTCTTCTTAACAAATAAAACTGGAGCACCCCACGGAGAAGCACTCGGTTTAATGAATCCTTTCTCGATCATCTCTTCCAACTGCTGCTTCAACTCTTTCAACTCTGGCGGAGCCATACGGTAAGGAGCCTTAGATATAGGTCCGGTGCCTGGAACAAGCTCAATGGTAAACTCCACATCTCTTTCTGGCGGTATCCCTGGCAAGTCTTCTAGGAAAACATCTGGAAACTCACGAACAATGGCTACATCCTCAAGCTTCGGTAGCGATGGCTTTGCAGCTGAAACAACACACATGAAGGCTTGGCAACCCTTCCTAAGAAGGTGAGATGCTTTCATCGAAGAAATAAAACTGTTGGGGCTGGTGTCCTTGACAATTAAGTACAATGACTTATTAAATCTCTTTAAGGATCACAAGGGCATACTTCTGTATTATTACCAGTTGATCCACGTTTATCAATAACGGTTGGCTTGCTAGATAAGTTTGACGTTATTGTCATACGGATGGCGGTGGTCAACTGGTCCCTATACGTCACACCTATAGGACACGTTTGAGAGATGTGAAGGTATGAAAATACAGTCACATTTTGCCGAATATGACTAAACAGTTAGTCAGAGGTATTGACTATTAAATTAGTCAATAAGATGTTGAGAATTATTATTTAATACGGATTAAATAATTTTAGCTAATACGGATTACAAGATTAATTCGTAAATTAAATATAAACGGTTATATTTAATTAAATATTGTATTCGCGAATTAATATAAACAGTTATATTAATTTAGGTAATTATACAATATCGTATTTTATCAGACCATTATTAATATATCGACTGTATTAATATCTGATAACATGTTACGATTTATAATCATAAACCCGCGAAATATATTTAAGCAATTGGGTCGAATCACGTATTGGGATAAGGTAAGAGTGGAAGCCCACTCCTACCCAAACCCTAATTTCGGCCGAATTGGAGAGCTATATAAGGAGAGTCCTTCTCCTTATGTAGAGGACTCTTGGCATACTGTTAAATAATTCTCAAGTAAAATTAGGGTTTTGAGAGCACTCTTCTCCCAAAAACCTCAGATCTCACATCTAAAACCTCAAGGGCTCACCCGATATTGCAAGGCAATTGGAGAGGATTTCTAGCACACGCGGCCACGTCTCAGACTAAGTCTTGGGTGCAAGTTATAGGAGGGAATTTGCATTAATTCCTGTTCTTAGGCCTTTTGCGCGAGGACTAAAGGTTGTACTTCTTTTCTCATGTTTTTAATCTTATGACAATATTCACAATTGCATATTTCATTATAATCCTGTAATTTTGGGGTGAATACGCGTTATATTCCCCACAAGTGGTATCAGAGCCTTAGGCCATGAAAATTTTACAATTGTGTCTTTCATAAGTTTTAAATCTTTGAAAACCGTGCATTCTGTCGTAGGCACTCGATCGAGTCCCTGTTGCACTCGATCGAGTGCCCTCGTAGCAGGCCCGCGCGTGTGATTTTTGTGAGAAATCGATCTTGTTTTTCGATTATAATTTGCATATTGTTAATTAATCGATATTTTTAGCAATATGTAAATCTTTTGTTGTTGTTTATATATGATTTACAAGTTTTAAATCCAAGTTATAAACTTGCTTTAATTTAAAAGTGCAGCGATTTGCAATTTTACGAGCCACTCGATCGAGCCATGCTGCACTCGATCGAGTGACCCTGACACTCGATCGAGTGCCCCTGTTACTCGATCGAGTGCTCTCGTTTCGGGGTGTTTATTTTCGAAAATAACTTGTTTTCTTATTTTCACATGGCTTAAAATAATATACTGTATACGGAAATAGTATATTATTTAGTGAAACGGTTCACCCTCGTTTGATACATATTGTTTTAAAACGGTTTAAAATAATGGATTATATGTTAATTAAAATTGGTGATTAAAACGGTATAGTCACTTAATTTTAATCCTAAAAGGTGGTTTGGTATAAATTTATCATAATAACAGTATTATGACATGTATAAATTTTATTTAGTTGATGCATTTTATTTATCGTCTTGTGAATGCCTTGAATGCTTTCAATAACGTATTTAATTTTTGCAAACGGTTGTAACTTAGTGTGGCCTTAGAAGATTGTGTCACCGTAATGATGGGACACGATCTTGCTTGTAATTTTGAGATCTTGAATCTCCGTTTTGGGTTTTTGCCATGTAATTACTTTTGTATTTAAATTAGAATGTATCTAGGATTACTTTTGTAATTTAAATTAGTAATTTTGTGAAGACCAAAGACAAGACGGAGACCGGATGCTCACTCCCGCTGCAAGGACCAAGATGGAACATCAAGACAAGCTTCTAGGGTCCAACAGTGGATTCCAAGTTGTTTTATGTTTATTTTGGTAGGATAGGCCACACTAGGACTTTTATTTACGTTTATTGCATTTATCTTTACGCTTTCATCGATAATAGCTTGCATCATATTCCGCCTAAAAACCAAACCACCTATATCATGCCTGAAAACTGACTCATGTAGAGGTCACGCGTTAGTTTTCTGTGACAATACAGATGTCACATGTCAATTTAAAAGCCATCACTTTATTTAATTCATTCACGCAAATGCTAGTTTTTAGTTCACTTATATATGGATAAATAAAAGTTGATGGGGTCTTCCTCGTATAACCAAAAATTGAGATTAGTCTTTATAAATCAGCCTCCCATGAATCCCTTCTTCGTCGGTAGGCATAATATGACCCCTTCTACGTCGGGTAAGTGGGAACAGATGATTTATTTTATCTCAACATCATGGTCACTCGATAATATTCCAGTGACTGAGATGGACTAATAGATAGGATTTACGGAAATCTATCGACCAAGAGTTCCAACGATTGGAATTAGCCAAACTGTGGGCTTATCAATATACGGAAATTGAGTCTTGGGATCGTTTATATAATTCTTGAGGGAGATCAATTATATAAATGCTTGAGTCTACGAGTTTAAATTCAATTTAATATAGACTTAAATCACAACAATAAGTTGCTTATATGGTTTTGTTTTATCTTCCTTTTCAGTGTAGAACACGTTCAATAAAACTGCTGTAAAACTAAAATGGCTGGTGAAGACCCAATGCCAAGTGCCAAGCTAGCACGTGAATCCTGGCTAAAAGCCTTCATGGACTCCATGAATCAGTCCACAAGACTGAGGAATGATGGGTCAAACTTCTCTGACTGGGAGGCAGCACTACGGAATGCTGCCATTGCTGACGGAAAGCTCAAGTTCTTAACTGAGCCCATTCCGCCACACCCAGGAACTGGAGCTAGAGCCAACGAAATTCGCGCTAATAGCGATTTCGTTATGGAAGCGGGTGCGATAAAGAACGTACTCATCTATGCAATGGAATCCAATTTGCAAAGACGCTTCATAACCCATGGTGCAAACAAGATTTTCACCACGCTCACTAACGAATTCTCCAAGGCTCCGAGAATCGTTTCTTATGAGCATACCTGTCGCTTCTTTGAGGCGAAACTCCAGAAGGGCCAAGCTGTTAGCCCACATATTCTCAACATGATTGAGAATATCGAGAAACTGGAGTCCCTAAACTGCAAGATCAGTGAGAACATCATCGTTGATCGCATGCTTCATTCGCTTCATGACGGGTTCGCCCTCTTTAGGGCCAACTACTACATGAACGACATGAAGAAGACTCCCCATGAGCTCCACTCCCTTCTCGTACAGACTGAGAAGGATCTTAAGTTGAGTGGGAGTCTTAAGCAAGATGTTCTCATGATCTCCAGTAAGGGGAAAGGTAAAGGGAAGGCTAAAGCTCAGGGCGACCTAGCAGTAGGTAAGCCCAGGTTCAAGAAACCAGGATTTACTAAGAGTGGGCCAGGTGAGTCGAGTAACTCACAGGGCAAGACAAAGAGCAAGGATACAAGCATGGAGTGTCACCATTGCCACAAGACTGGGCATTGGAGGCGCTCTTGCCCCGTGTATCGTGAGGACATTAAAGCAGGCCGTGTTACTCCTGTTGGTATGTCTTCTTCTTCTTTTATTCACATGATTGAGATTAACCACGCAAGTTGCGGAACTTGGGTACTTGATACTGGTTGTGGTTCTCATCTATGTAATCATGTGCAGGGCCTCCGAAACCAAGAACCCCTAATCAAGGGTGAGGTGGACCTGCGTGTCGGGAATGGAGCACGTGTGGCTGCAGTCTCGAAGGGAACATACGTAATCCAGCTTCCAAGTGGATTCGAGTTATTTTTGTATAACTGTTATTATGTTCCTAGTTTATCCAAAAACATTATTTCAGTTTCTGCACTTGACAAACTCGGATTTTCATTTGTAATAGAGAATAATAGCTGTATTTTCTCTTTGCACAATATGATTTATGGCAAGGCAGTTTCCATGAATGGAATTTATGTTTTAGATCAAACTACCGAGATATTACATGTGAATAATAAAAGAATAAAGGTAGGTGACAAAGATCAAACTTACCTATGGCATTGTCGTATGGGACACATAAATGAGAAACGCGTAAAACAGCTCATACAGAATGGAGCTATATTGCCCTTTGACTTCGAGTCATATGGCACGTGTGAATCATGTCTCATCGGCAAAATGACTCGTATTTCCTTCAAAGGTGTTGGAATGCGCGCTGCCGACCTATTAGGACTCATACATACGGACGTATGTGGCCCTATGTCGATCAACGCACGAGAAGGCTATAGGTATTTCATCACTTTCACGGATGATTTAAGTAGATATGGCTATGTCTACTTAATGAAGCACAAAAGTGAATCCTTTGACAAGTTCAAAGAATACCAGAATCGGGTACAGAACCAGCTGGGTAGAAAGATTAAAGCACTGCGTTCGGATCGTGGTGGTGAGTATCTTTCACACGAGTTTGATCAACACCTAAAAGACTGTGGGATCGTGCTACAGTTGACTCCACCTGGAACACCACAATTAAATGGTGTGTCCGAACGGAGAAATCGAACTTTACTTGATATGGTTCGATCCATGATGAGTCACACCGTTGTGCCTGATTCATTATGGGGCTATGCTCTTTTGTCAGCCGCTCTAATACTTAACCGAAGTCCGTCTAAAGCTGTTGACAAGACTCCATTCGAGCTATGGAAGGGAACGGTCCCTAACTTGTCCTTTATTCGGGTTTGGGGCTGCGAGGCTTATGTCAAGTGGAGACACGAGGATAAGCTCGGCCCGCGATCGGTCAAGACATACTTTATAGGCTATCCAAAGGGAACGTTTGGTCATTACTTCTACTCGCCTACCGAACAACGTGTTTTTGTTGCGGCTAGTGCGACGTTCTTGGAGAAAGAATTTCTCGAGAACAAGTCGAGTAATAGAACCTTCGAGTTATCGGAGGTTCAAGAACCAACTACCGAGCAACCAATGGAGGAAACAGTACCTCCAACCGAGGCTGCGGTAGATATCCCTGAGGAACCTAGGAGGTCGGGAAGAGTCTCTATTCCACCGGACAGATACATTGGTATGGTCGAGGAACACGATACAGATGACGTCTTACTCCTAGAGGGTAATGAACCCACAACCTATAAAGGTGCCATGACCAGTTCTGACTCAAAGCTATGGCTGGAAGCCATGCAATCCGAGATGGACTCCATGTATGAGAACAACGTGTGGGATCTTGTGGACCTACCTGCAAAGGTACGACCCCTTCAATGCAAGTGGCTTTACAAGATAAAGCATGCCGTGGAAGGACAACCAGATATCCATAAGGCTAGACTAGTTGCTAAAGGTTTCACCCAAGTGCCAGGCTTGCACTACGATGAGATCTTTGCACCCGTAGTCATGCTACGTTCCATTCGGATTATCTTAGCGATCGCCGCATTTCACGATTATGAAATATGGCAAATGGACGTTAAAACCGCCTTCTTAAACGGTTATTTGGAGGAAGAGTTGTACATGGTACAACCCGAGGGTTTTATCGATCCAGCACATCCTAAGAAAGTTTGCAAGCTTAAGCGTTCCATCTATGGACTTAAGCAAGCATCGCGGAGTTGGAATCATCGCTTCGACCAAGTGATAAAAGAGAATGGGTTCATTCGATCAGTCGAGGAACCATGTCTCTATATCAAGTCGAGTGGGAGTAAGATTGTATTCCTAGTACTGTATGTCGATGACATACTCTTGATTGGGAATGACATACCTCTCTTATCTTCGGTTAAAGCATGGTTGAAAAACCACTTCCAGATGAAAGATCTGGGAGAGGCACAAAGAATTTTGGGCATCCGTATCTACAGGGATAGATCACGACGGATGTTGTCTCTCAGTCAGGAGTCTTATATAGAGAAGATTCTGGAGAGATTCAGTATGACGAACTCCAAGAAGGGGTTCCTTCCTATGACTCCTGGGCTTCACTTGAGCAAGACTCAAGAAGCTAAGTCAGTGGAAGAGAAAGAGCGCATGAGTCGGATTCCTTATGCTTCGGCAATAGGATCGATCATGTATGCCATGATATGCACACGTCCAGACGTTGCATATGCATTGAGTATGACAAGTCGATTCCAAGCTCATCCAGGTGAACAACACTGGATGGCCGTGAAAAACATTCTTAAGTACCTACGGAGGACTAAAGATTGGGGATTGACTTTTGGAGGCGACTCAACGCTCTGCGCCACGGGTTACGCAGATGCTAGCTTCCAAACAGATCGAGATGACTCGAAATCTCAGTCTGGATTTGTCTTTACTCTTAATGGCGCTGCTGTCAGCTGGAAAAGTTCTAAACAGAGTGTTACAGCAGATTCTACGACTGAGTCCGAGTACTATGCCGCCTCAGAAGCAGCTAAGGAAGCAATATGGATGCGTCAATTCTTACAAGGACTATCAGTAGTGCCTAGTTCGAATGACCCAATCACCGTCTATTGCGACAATAGCGGTGCCATCTTCCAAGCTAAGGAGCATAAGTCTAGCAGCAAGGCTAGGCATGTACAACGGAAAGCTCATCTAATCCGAGATTACGTGGAGCAAAAGGAGATTTTCATTGAAAAGATCGCTACGGATGACAACATAGCTGATCCTCTCACAAAAGCATTACCACGTGATAAGCATGAAGGGCACATTCATTCCATGGGAATTGGATGTGTTCCTAAGTTGTAGTACTCTTTTATGAATTCATGTAATAATTCATTTTCTCGTGTACTCTATTCAACCTTATTGTTATGATATAAAATGTTTTGTTTCTCATGTGGAATTGTACGCCAATTTTGAACACCACAAAGTGAACTGATTAACATTACATCGTTTTGGTCCTTGATTACCCACTTGAGCTGATAACTCAGGTAATCATTTTGTGACGTTGGTTGATGGTGGGTTCAACGAGCCATAAGTCACGTGGATGACTGACCAATCACAAAGGCGAGTTATACGGATATCTCGTAGGACACCCCGTGACATTGTTATGGAGTCCTAAATGTTTTATAACATTGGGTGCCAGGTCGTGGATAGGACCTCCATAGTGTTCCTTAGAGTCGAGTCTTCTGACCTTCAACTGCTTCTTGAGATTAAGACAGATTTTGGGTAACTTTGGTTTCTTTCCCACGGTCACCGTAACAGGGGCCAAGAGGATTTTTTCTGGGTTATTTCATGCTGGGCGATATCGGCAGGATTCGAATTGAGGGAAATATCCAAACCCTTATCAGGATTTTATCATTTCTCAGGGCCACTCGAGGAGTAGTAACTGAAATGCATGGCCATGCTCGAATACAGATTCGTTTTATCAGTTAAGTTACTCTCTAGTCGGGGAAACCACTCTTGATACAGATCGCTTGTGAGATACGACCTTTGCGAATGCGGATTTGCAAATTGTCTTACATTGAGTGGGAGAAATTTTAAAAGGATATGAGATTCGGTTATCGCACCTACACTTGTACGGACAAGTGGGAGTTTGTTGGAGATTGTGTCCTCCACATGTAGTGTGATAACGTCATTGGACATACCCTTGTACGGACAAGTGGGAGATTGTTGGGGCTGGTGTCCTTGACAATTAAGTACAATGACTTATTAAATCTCTTTAAGGATCACAAGGGCATACTTCTGTATTATTACCAGTTGATCCACGTTTATCAATAACGGTTGGCTTGCTAGATAAGTTTGACGTTATTGTCATACGGATGGCGGTGGTCAACTGGTCCCTATACGTCACACCTATAGGACACGTTTGAGAGATGTGAAGGTATGAAACTACAGTCACATTTTGCCGAATATGACTAAACAGTTAGTCAGAGGTATTGACTATTAAATTAGTCAATAAGATGTTGAGAATTATTATTTAATACGGATTAAATAATTTTAGCTAATACGGATTACAAGATTAATTCGTAAATTAAATATAAACGGTTATATTTAATTAAATATTGTATTCGCGAATTAATATAAACAGTTATATTAATTTAGGTAATTATACAATATCGTATTTTATCAGACCATTATTAATATATCGACTGTATTAATATCTGATAACATGTTACGATTTATAATCATAAACCCGCGAAATATATTTAAGCAATTGGGTCGAATCACGTATTGGGATAAGGTAAGAGTGGAAGCCCACTCCTACCCAAACCCTAATTTCGGCCGAATTGGAGAGCTATATAAGGAGAGTCCTTCTCCTTATGTAGAGGACTCTTGGCATACTGTTAAATAATTCTCAAGTAAAATTAGGGTTTTGAGAGCACTCTTCTCCCAAAAACCTCAGATCTCACATCTAAAACCTCAAGGGCTCACCCGATATTGCAAGGCAATTGGAGAGGATTTCTAGCACACGCGGCCACGTCTCAGACTAAGTCTTGGGTGCAAGTTATAGGAGGGAATTTGCATTAATTCCTGTTCTTAGGCCTTTTGCGCGAGGACTAAAGGTTGTACTTCTTTTCTCATGTTTTTAATCTTATGACAATATTCACAATTGCATATTTCATTATAATCCTGTAATTTTGGGGTGAATACGCGTTATATTCCCCACAAAAACACCCTTTTTAGGGCGAGTTCCCCTATAGGAAACACGAACTCCTGAAGAACTCCTCAAGCAGATTTTCTGGTCGCGACACTCGAAGCGAGCATGGTATCACGATAACCAATCCATACCGAGGATAATATCAAATTCCTCGAGAGGAAATCTCAGTAAGTCCGCTGGAAATGTGGCTTGGCCAATAATAATCTGAACATCCCTATGGGACAAAGAGCAGGAAAACACGTCTCCTGAAAGTAAGGAAATGGAAGTCTCCTCAACCAACGAAGAATCAAGAGCTAAACGGTCTGCGAACTAAGTCGATATAAATGATAAAGAATCCCCAGTGTCAAATAAAATAAGACACTCAACACCAAGTACGGAAAAGATACCAGCCACAATATCTGGATGAGCCTCAGCCTCAGCTCTAGTCATCACGAAGATCTTCCCCTTCGGCTTTCCTCCCTTAGTCGCTGCAGCAGCAGTGGCAGCCTTGCCAAGTGCGGTGTTCTTCTCGGGACAATCAAATGACCTATGCCCAAATCCATTACAAGTATAACACTTGTAGGCATTCTTGAAACAGTCAAAACCCGGATGAAGCGGTTTATCACAACGGCGGCAAACAGTGGAATCAGCATCGGTGTGAAAAGTGGTCTTAGCAACCGGAGCAGAGATCCTCTCAAATCGCTTCTTCTGAGAAGAAGGCAAAGAAGTAGATGAAACAAACGGTCTCTTCCCCTGGTAAACGGATCTCTGGTGAGAAGTCACACTGGAAGTAGCAGCTCGAGTCTCAGCATCTATGGCACGAATGGAACTCTCGGCCCAAATAGCATCATCATAAACCTCCACAAAAGAAGTCGAGTCACGACGAACCATACTCTCGATGCGCGGTCCTAACTTCCCACGGTAGAAGTAAACTCTCTCAGCCTCATCCCTGACAAACTTCGAAGCGAAATGTGCAAGTTGGTTGAATTTGTCGATGTACTCCTGAACGGACATCTTACCCTGCTTTAAGTCCATGAATTCCTTAAGTCTCTGTGATCTAAGCTCTTTAGGATAAAACCTCGTCTCGAGCTTATCCTTAAAAGCCTCCCAATCAAATAAAGGATCAAGAATGAAAGTCGGTCCGGTCAATGCCCACCATCTATCGGCCTCTAGGGTCAAAAAGTGAGTGGCTAGCCGCACTCTATCCTCTCTGCCAACCGAGTACATAGTAAAGCTCTTTTCCATCTCACGGAACCACTCAGTAAGAGCTACTGGATCAACCTCGCCTCCATAAGTCTTCACGTGGCTCCTGGACATCTGGGATGTTATCCAAGAGAAGCTACCAGGACGATTAGCCTCATTGCCTGGCGGTGGAGGAGGTGGAACAGTCTCTGCTTGCTGTCTCTGGTTCTCAAGCAACTGATGAAGTACTTGCATTATAGTGTTCTCAGCAGCTGTGGTTCTCACCATCCTTCAAAAGAGAAAACAAGTGTTAACTTAACAATTAGCATTCACAAATAGACTACAATATAAATCCTTAGATCTACCCATCTGTCATTCATTATTTGTTTATTTGGTCAAGTTACGGTTGGGGGTCACATGAGTGTGTCGGGAGTAATAGTGCTCTGATACCAACTGTAAAACCCCTCGCGAAAGCGGAAATATAAAACACACAAAGTACCAAAAATGCAGCGGAATTTAAACTTTTTAAACATAACATCATGCGAGGTGAATTAAAACTGAAACTGACATAAACAAAATAGATAAGTATAACAGTTCTAAGCACGGAAACCAAATATATACAAAGCCTGGGATGGAACATCCCTACAGGCACTAAAACATGAACTGTATCAAAAACTATGAGTCTAGCTAATCGATGAAGTGTAAGCCAAAAGATGATAAGGATCATCACTCGCTAGATCTCAAGTGAACCCTGTCCAACCTGCATGTACCTACATACATGAAAACATGTACGCCACAATCAGTGGGGAGTGACTAGAGTTCTCCTAGCCACCTTTTGTAACGACACGAAACAAGCAGAGCATACAGAATACTCCAACATATATAAACATGTGAAGCATATCAATATCTTAATAACTGATCTCATACTATCATGCAATTACTAATACACGACTCTCGACCAACTTCATAAACCATTTGGAAGGAGAGCCGGTTTCCCTACTGGTTACTAGGGCAGAGTACGGATCGGGTATCCGATCCGAAACCCTACTTCGGATCGGATATCCGATCCGAAAATCTAAAATTTTAGTATCCATGATCTGATCCGAAATGTTCGGATATCCGAAATTTAGTATCCAAAACTATCCGAAAATTTCGGATCAGTTATCCAAATATCCGAGATCCGATCAATGCAAATATATATTGTCAAAACTGTACTAAAAAAAGAAAAGTAGCGTAATAAAAATGAAAATGTGGGTTTGTGAATGTGGAATTGTTGATTATTGGTTTTGTAAATGAAAATAAATTAAAATTTACGGTTTTGTACACGAGGGTTATTTATGGTTTTGTGAATGACGGTTATTGAGTGAGATGAAATTAGCTAGTGTTATTTAATATTTATGGATCAAATATCGGATACGGATCGGATATTACACAGATATCGGATATCCGATCCGATATTTGATATCCAATCCGATAACTTTCGGATATCGGATATCCAAATTTTTAAGCCAGATATCCATATCTGATCCGATATCCAAATATTTCGGATACGGGTATCCAAACCAAACCACTTTTCGGATCAGATATCCATTAATTCGGATCAGATACGGATCGGATGTCGGATCAATTCGGATCATCGGATTTTTTGCTCAGCCCTACTGGTTACCCAGTCGGGAGGTCTTTCAATCCAACTATTTATGAAACTAATCAGAGAGTCACCCAATGCCTTGGATGGACAACATCAAAGTCAAAGTACTATGAACATCACTATAGTCATGCATATCTGACACTGTACCAACTCATGCAAGCAGATAAACACAACAAGTATAAGGTTCAGCGGTCAACTCGAGACATAACCTATATACCAATTATTCAGCAAGTAAAAAGGTTCAGAGGCGACATCTTAACGCATAACCTAGATACCAAATTCACAATAACAAGCAAGGACTCAGAGGCGAAAACTCAACGCATGGACCGGCTATCAACAAGATACTAGACTCAGAGGCGAAAACTCAACGCATGTTCCCCTACTACATCACAAGATACTAGACTCAGAGGCAAAAACTCAACACATAGACTAGCACCAAACACCTGCACTCCGGGTAAGGTATGACAACCTGACTGCCCCGTCGTGCAGTTGCTCTACTCGTCAGACTCAGAGGCCAGCTTAACGCATGTCCTGACGCGATTACTCAAACATGTCTGGACTCGGAGGCGAAAACTCAACGCATGTCCCAGACACGACAAACAACCACATATGGAGCTCAGAGGCGACATTTTAATGTATACCTCCATACATGACAAACAATCTACGTATTAAGTTCAGAGGCGACATCTTAACGCATAACTTAATACGCATCACAACAACCATTCAACTTTAAACTACACTTTATTTCTTATATCCTATATCACTAATCAACACTTAACTGATCCCGGGAACTAAGTTGAGGGAGAGCCGGTTTCCCTTTCGGTCACCTGACCGGGGGGTCTCTTTTCTCTCTCCATTCCCGAACCCAATATAGTGTTGCCCATCCTCCGGGGACCTTAAACACACATCAAAGGTACACGGAAAGGTTTCAAAACAAACCGATTAACCGTTTGAAAGTTAAAAGCAAAACCATGAGAACAGGGGCTCTCAGCCGGTCCAAGACCGTCTGCCGGTCCACCGGCTGGGAGTCCCTTCCCATGCCAAACCATCGGCTGAAAATCAAGGAGAAAGGGGCTATCAGCCGGTGGACCGTCCGCCGGCCAGCCGGCTAGGAGTCCCTTCTCACAAGCCAATACATAAATCTGAAAACACAAGGAGTGACCCTCAGCCGGTGTACCGGCTGCCAGCCTGCCGGATAGGAGTCACTTCCCAAGCCTCTTTTACGAATTTCTAAAACACAACAGGTACTCTGAGCCGGTCGACCGGCGGCCGACCTACCGGCTCAGGAACCTTTCTCCTAAAACCCAACATACGAAGAAAACAACCCCGACTCTGAGCCGGCTGCCGGTCAGCCTACCAGCTCAGGGTCCCTGTTTACGAAAAACGCAATTTCCTACAATATGCAAATCATCCCAAATCGATTCAAGACTTCTAAATTAACATCATATGAAGTTTATCCATCACATATAATCACAAAATATACTAACTACCAGCAACAAATCCCACAAACAATCCTCAATACAATTATACTTTGTATCCGTCGCAAACACAAATTTCTGAAAATGAAATACTAGGCATGTGAAACATCACTTAAGCACATAAACATCATACACATGTATTCCTAGCATGATTTCTAACTCATTGAACATAAACCATAAGAAAAATCAGAAACTTAAGCATCCTACACATGTAAATTGCTAATATTCACAATAAGGTCGAGTTTCTCATTATTGTCACCTTAAAGCGATTTCCGATCAAAGCTCTTCCTCTACCACGTAGCTATCCACGTCCCGGTTGTCTAAACCTTCACCTACAAGCAAGAAACACGGATTTTAGGACTCAAGAAAGAATTCCATGAAAACAGCCCAAATTTCGAGTTGATGGAAATGAAAAATGGAAGTGATAGATGGCTTGCAAATTCGATGAGGATTCCGAAAATATACTTATTACCTTGATTCGGTGAACGGATGATGGAGAAAAATGAAATAAGAGAAAAGGATTTATGGAGGTTTAAAATGATTATTAACACATTATTTTATTACTTTAAAATGATTAAAACCCTTAAAATATGTTTTATAAAAATACGGGATGTTACATCAGGACCGCATGTGAAAGGTTGTTTGAGGAGCGATGTGGTGAAGGTTCCTTTATGGTTAGAGTGGTTTTGAGTTGTTTAAGGAAATGATCTACCAAAAACCGTAATCAGAGTGCTTGAATTGGGAAGAAAGAGATGAGAGCCTTGTGAGAATTTCGAGAAACCCGAGCCTATGGAATCATTTGTTCTAAATCATAATCTCTCCCGTGCACCGATTCTCTTTTGTGCACCTGTAAATTCGCTAAGCTGCCTTCCTTTCGGTCAATTGCAACTTGTTGGGTTTTTACAACTTTTCTCTTCCTGATTATTTGGATATAAAGGTCTATTTTCGAAAGGATTTTGGTTAAAGGAAAGAGTTACTTTTTCAACTTGGATTGGTTTCATTGATAATTTTTAAAGAAAACCTAGTTTTAAGGATTTCATGTCTTACAAGTTGATGGATCTCAGCGTCGATTTATCATTTGAACTCGTTATTGGAGACGTCCGATAACCTGAACTATGTTTACCGACACCGGATCGATCTAAATTTAGATTTTAATTGATTTAATTTTGGGACTTG
Source organism: Silene conica (assembly GCA_029255685.2). NCBI lineage: Eukaryota > Viridiplantae > Streptophyta > Magnoliopsida > Caryophyllales > Caryophyllaceae > Silene > Silene conica. The sequence continues at coordinate 48,589,952 of CM055318.2, read as the reverse complement.
TCTCAGATTTGGAATGTCGGGCTCTTGAATGTACAACGAGAACCCCAACGTCCATTAACGAAGACTTGTGCCTTGGAAATTATTTTCGAAATCTGTGAAATAAACTTAAGTTTTAAATATCAAGTTCAGTGAAATTTTGGTTGTAACATTGTCCCTGTAACTGCTTTCAAGTTTCAAGGACGAAACTTTTTGAAAGATGGGGTGATTGTAACATCCCGCATTTTCGTAAAGGAATATTTTAATAATTTAAAATAAATTTCCGGAATTTAATAATATTTTGATAATAATCGTAATTTATATTTTTAAGATTTCCGTTAAGTTTCATTATAAAATCATTTAATCTTAAGATGCCTTGTGTATATTATAATATCCCGTCTTACATTTCCGCTTCACTTCAATAAAGCAAACCCGACTCAAGCTTTTAAAAGGACAACCTAAAACCCTTATAAGGACTCATCCATCAAAATCTTCTTCCACCTTATTTCATTTCACTGTTAAACAACAAAACACCATTTTCATCTTTTTCTCAAGCTTAGAATCAACATCTCGAGGCCTTCCCGAACTCGAATCGCGGTAAGTTTTACATATTCGGAATCCTCTCGGAATTTGTGACCATTGTATCACTTTCGTTTTCAGTTTCGTGAATCTTCATTTCGGGCCTGTTTTGCCCTAATCACGAAATTACCCTCTTAATCCGTGTTTTTGTGCTTCTAGGTGGTACTTGTGACAACCTGGAAGAAGAGCTAGTGATTATTGAAGAGGAACCCGGTGAAATCGCGGAGTAAAGGTGACGATTACGAGTAACTCGGCCTTTTTGTCTAAATTAGCATATTATGTGAAATTGTTGTGCCTTGGTGAATGTTAGTATAATCTATGTTGCTTAATGTTCTTATGAGGTTATACAAACTGTTTCTTGTGAAGAATTTATGGTGAATTTGGTTTTAAAGTCGATTAAGAAGTATACATGTTAAGACCGGTTTAATTTGGGATGTTGTTAATTCATGAAATGGATATTTGTATACATGTTTTTGTGTCTATTTGATGTCATATTTATGCTGGAAATGTTTGGTTGTTGCTTAGAAGTATGCTTAAGAAGAATTGAAGGAGTATTGAATCATTTAGGGAATGTCGAAATGATGAATTGGACGATCAGGGACTCTGAGTCGGTCGACCAACCGGCGGCCGGCCAGCCGGCTCAGAGCCCATTGGTATTATGTTGTTTTGCGTAAAAATTCATGCTTTAGAGGTCTCCAGCCGATGGACCGTCAGCCGGTTGGCCGGCTGGGAGACTCTCCTTGTTGCTTATGCGTGTTGATTGGCTTGGGAATAAGGGACTCTCAGCCGGTTAGCCGGCCGCCTGTGGCCAACCGGCTGGGAGCCCCAAAACGTGTTATTTGCTTTGTAACTTATGTTTTTCAAGTCGGTTTTCGTTGATTCTTTTCCGTATGCTTTATATGCATGTTTGGAGTCCCCGAGGTTCTGACGGCACTATATTGGGTTCCGGAATAGAGTGAGGATAGAGACCCCCGGCCGGGTAACCGGAAGGGAGACCGGCTCTCACCTCAAATAGTTTCGGAAATTGGTTAAGAGTTGAGTAAGTCTTAGTAATGAGATAGTAGAACTGTTGATTTGGATTAGGTCACGGTTTTATTAAAGGGTAGAATAATGTGTTGGTTATGCATGTGTTTGTAATACTATGAGCTGTTATATGACTCTTGTCCCACTAAGATTGTATTGCGTCTTGGTATGACCGTCTCCTGCGCGTTGACGGTCAAGTTTCAGATAGTCCGCTCTGAGTTGGGGGTATCTCGTCCCTAGCTAGTTCGAGTCTTGGAGGTATCCTTAGTTGGGGATACTTGTCGAATCGAGGAAGAATTATACCTCGAGAGTCTGGCCAGATTTAGACTAGGACCGTATATCGTTTCGATAGTTCTACCAGGGGATTGTATTTGCTGAGGCTCAGTAGATATGATGTTGTTGTATAATGGAGTCGTCATATAAGCCCTCCCATGTTGTGTTTGTTTGTATCCTTCCATACCTGAGTTGGGGTCATGGTTTGATATTGCTGATGGTTGTATATACTTGCCTGAGTTGGGGTACAGTGTTATATACTGCTGAGTAGTATATGTTGGGATATATGTCCTCAACAATAGTGCGTTCACATAATTAAATCCCATGACGAGAATGCGCAAGGGATGATACGAAATTATATTAGTCAACTGACCAACATTAATCAGTAATGATTGGCTAGCTAGAGTTTGACATTACTGTCGTATGACGGTGGTGGTCAGTTGATCCCTTTAGGTCACACCTATAGGACAAATCCCTTAATTGATAAACTGATCAAATGTATATTGATACGAGTTGATCATATTCCTTAAACTCGTATATCGAGAAATCAGAGATTAAATCTTATTGTAAGATTTATGTTTATAATTGAAACGTGTCAATTATCAAACATTGAGCGATATTTTTATAATATCGTAATTAGAATGAATCGGGTTGTATATTATTACAAGGGTTGTAAATCGTATTGACGATTAATGATAATGACCATTTTATATTATTGTAATTTCGAATTACTTGTCAAATTATTAAATATGATTTATTTAATTTACAAATGATATTTTATTTGATAAATATGCATTTTAAATCAAAAAAGAATTGTTACTTATTTTAAATGTGACACATTATATGTCACATATGTACAATTGTACAAATTGACATAATATAAAATGGATGTCCATTTTATCCATAAAATGTGACGGTTTGGGGAGGTGGTTAAGGGGTGATTATTGCTCTTAATTACCCTAAGACATAATCATTAAAGTAAACCTTGAGAATAAGAGCTATGGCCACCCTAAGCACATTGAAAAGAGAAGATGTTCCCCTTTTGTGGCTTCCTATGGCCGGCTACCCCAAGCCCCATGCACCCTCATATAACTTGTTGCAAAACACAAGTTAATACATTCTAATCTCTTGAAAAAATTTCTAAGTAAGAAAAATATACAAAAACCTCTAAAATTATTATAAGATAGTAATAATAATACTAATTCTATAATAGTTATAATATTAGTTTTAATAGTTCCAATTAGTGATTATAACTTATTTTAAGGAAAACCGTTTCTTGCCCTAGCTATTCAAGTTTCGGTTCTTAAGGGGTGTCTTGGGTGCATCTTGGAGGAGGTATTCTACTTGGATACTAAGGGTTGGAGGATCATCGTTGCATTATTCTTGTCGAAAAAGTGAGTTTTCGATTCATTTTTTCGCATTATAATTAGCATGCATAAGATCTTAGACAATAACTAATTAAAATGTTAATTAACTATTACCTTAGTAAGACTAAGTTTTTAGGGTATGAGAGCTTAGAACCTAACAGTATATACTTGCCTGAGTTGGGGTACAGTGTTATATACTGCTGATATATGTTTAAATGGTTAGATATACCTGAGTTGCGGTTTGATATCTATTTACATGAGTATGTTAAGAAGAGTTAATGATAGAGTACTTCACGTGATTGTTTATGTTGGAGTATAATGCTTGTATTTATATGTCTGGTGTTGTATGACAATAGGTGGCTATGAGAGCTCTAGTCACTCCCCACTGACTGTGGCGCACAGGTTGTATGTGTGTAGGTACATGAGGCTGTTTTGCAGGGGGTTACGTTGAGGCTATCGAGCGATGATCCAATCATCGATGTTTACCTTTATCGTGTAGCTAGACCTTAGACTTATGTTTTCAGTATTTTGTGCCTGTAGGGATATCCTATCCCGGGCTGCTTTTGTATTGTATTTAATACTTATTTATGTTTTCATTTCTTCCGCATGTTTAGTTTTGTTAAAGCACCTCGCATGTTTTCTTATCATGTCAAAAGTTTTAAATTCCGCGCATTTTTGGCATGTTTTGTATGTTTACTTTTCCGCTGCCACGAGAGGTTTTACAGTCGGGAGAAAAGGTCTCTTCCCCTGGTAGATAGACCTCTGATGTGAAGAAACACTAGCAGTATCAGCCCGGGTCTCAACATCTATAGCCCTGATAGAACTCTCAGACCAGATAGCATCATCATAAACCTCAACGAAAGAAGTAGAGTCTCAGCGGACCATGCTCTCGATGCGGGGTCCCAACTTCCCTCGATAGAAGTAAACCCTCTCAGCCTCACCTCTCACAAATCTCGAAGCAAAATGCGCCAGCTGGTTGAACTTATCGGTGAACTCCTGTACCGTCATCTTTCCCGGCTTAAGGTCCATGAATTCCTTGAGTCTCTGTGATCGAAGCTCCTTAGGATAGAATCTAGTCTCATTCTTCTCCTTGAAAGCCTCCCAGTCAAACAGTGGGTCTAGTACGAAAGTCGGACTAGTCAAAGTCCACCATCTAACAGCCTCCAAGGTTAAAAAGTGAGTGGCTAACTGCACCCTATCCTCTCTGACTACTGAATACATGGCAGAACTCTTCTCCAGCTCTCGAAACCACTCAGAAAGAGCAACAAGGTCAACTTCGCCTCCGTAGGTCTTCACGTGACTCCTGGACATCTGTGACGCGATCACAGAAAAGCCACCAGGTCTGTTGGCATCATTGCCTGGCGGAGGAGGTGGAGGAACAATCTCAGCTTGATGTCTCTGGTTCTCAAGCACTTGAAGGACCGCTTGCATGATCGTATTCTCTGCGGCTATATTCCTCAACATCCTTCAAAAGAAAAGCATGTGTTAACTTAACAAATAGCAATCACAAACAGGCTACAATATAAGTCCTTAAATCTACCCCATCTCTCATTCATTATTCAATTATATGTTCAAGTTAAGGTTGGGAATTACATGAGTGCGGCGGGAGCGATAACGCTCTGATACCAACTGTAAAACCCCTCGTCGCAGCGGAAAAAATAAAACATGCAACATGCCAAAATTTACGCGGAATTTAAACTTTAACATGCAGATAAACGAGATGAATTAAAACCAAAACTGTACAACTGATAAAACCAAAACATAGATAAGTATAACTATCTAAGTATGATAACATAAATACAAACAGCCTGGGATAGCATATCCCACAGGCAACCAAAACTGAAAGCAAAACTACAAGGTCTAGCTACACGATGTAATAGGCGAGTCATCGATGAACAACGGATTATCGCTCGCTATCCGTCCATGCAACCCCTCAGCTATCCAACCTATCATGTCCCTACATACATGTAAACATGTACGCCACAATCAGTGGGGAGTGACTAGAGTTCTCCTAGCCACCTTTTGTAACGACACGTAACACATAAACAACCAACATACTACAGCATATATAACATGTGAAGCATATAATTCTTAATATCTCAATCTCATATCAACATGCAAATACTATGCAAGGCTCTCAACCAACTTCGGAAACTATTTGGAAGGAGAGCCGGTCTCCCTTCCGGTTGCCCGGCTGGGGGGGTCTTTCAATCCTAACCATTTACGAAACTAGCCTAAGAGTTACCCAATGCCTTGGATGAACAGTTCCAAAATCAATAACACTCTATCTATCAAAATCAATCAGCAACGTCTGACACTGTACCCCTACTCAGGCAAGCTGACGCAAATCAGCGATGTCTAGGACCTACCCCTGCTCAGGCAAGAACTAGACACAAACAACAGTGCCCAAGTCACACCCCTGCTCAGTTTAGACTTGGTACACAATCAGCAAGCATACACTCGTGACCCCTGCTCAGGCACGAGTGGATACCAATCAGTTGATAATGATCCACCGACCCTGCTCAGTCGTGACCATTACCCTTCGTAATGAAATCAGGATCCCTGCTCAGTTCCAAACCCACTACGGTCACACAAACTCACGGTAGAATGGCGGTCCCTGCTCAGACATATCCTACCGCATCAAACATACACGTGTCGGTCTAGAGGTCCCTGCTCAGACGTAGCCGACATGCAACAAACACCCACATGTCAAGTTAGAGGATCCCTGCTCAGACCATAACTTGATACGCATACAAACATCAGCACATATCGAACTCTAGCGGTCCCTGCTCAGACATATTCTGATATGTACTACAACCAAATCCTTAGTCCTAACTTTACTGACCTCTAAACAACACTTAATTGACCCTGGGAACTAAGTTGAGGGAGAGCCGGTTTCTCTTTCGGTTGCCCGACAGGGGGGTCTCTATCCTCTCTCCATTCCCAAGCCCAATATACTGCCGCCCGAACCTCGGGGTCCTCAAAAACACATACACATGTAAGAAATGACCAAGCTCAATAACAAACATCAACAACCTAAGACTCTTCTCTATAAGTCTAAGGGTTCCTATTCATTTAATTAAGTTTACCAGGTCTCATAAGCTAACTTAGGAAAATAAAGGCTTAAGATAAGAAACTACAACCTTAAGACAATGATTAACTCTAAGGTAAGAAACAACTACTATAAGGCTATGAATAAATACTTGCTAGCTATAACTTACTACATTACCCATTACAATCTAAGTATATATATCAACGTATGAAATTTAATTATACTAAGAAACTAGCTATTGCCCACTACAATTCAGGTGTAAATATATCCACACATGATGCTTGAACATACTTTAAAACTTGTACAGAAACAATACAATCAAACATGCACAAGCTACGAGCAAACAACCAAGGCCCGTGAAAACCGCAGCCTGCGCTGCCTGGCCGCAGCCTGGGCAAATCAGATCGCAGGCCTGCGGTGAACGCACAATGTCCCAGGAGTCAGTAGCATGTCTATTACTTGAGTATCCATCAGGTCCTTAATGTCCCAGCTATCCTTAAAGAATTTACTCGAGTATCCATCAGGTCCTGGTGCTTTGTCATTAGGGATGCTAAACATCACATCTTTGATCTCCTCAGCTGTCACAGGAGTCAGTAACATGTCTATTTGAGCCTGGGTACACAAAGGTCCCTGCTGTACTATCTTTTTGCTGACCTTGGTAGTTTCTTTGTTAGACCCCAGTAAGTCTTGGTAGAAAGTAAGAAAGCTTTCCTGAATTTCCTGCTGAGTCTCCTTAGTTACCCCTACAGTAGTTTCAATTTGGTAGACATGGTTCTTTCTTCTTCTGGCTTTGAGTATACCATGGAAGTATTTAGTGTTGGCATCAGCTTCTGTTGCCCATTGAGTTTTTGTTTTTTGCTGTAAGTACTCCAGTTGGGCTGAGTATAACTGCTTATCCTGCTGTATGGCCACACATTCCTCCTGAACCAGTGGCTGGTTATGAGGATTACATCCTAATTCCTTCTGGATATCCATCAGGTGGATTAGAGCCACTCCTGTTCTTGTCTCTATGTCTGAATAGGACTCTTTGTTCAGTTGCTTGAGTGCAGTTTTAAGACCCTTCAGATACTGAGTTAATTTATAAAGTTTAGTGCCTTGTATTCCACTCCCCCAATTGTTCTTCACTGTGTCCAGGAATTGTGGGGCTTGACTCCACATGTTATAATACTCGAATGGTCTGATGATATTGCTAGGCTGCTGCTGGGTCTGAATCACACATGGTGTGTGATCGAAGTCCCCTTCTGGGAGAAAATTAGCCACATAATCCTCATAATGACTAAGCCATTCTTGGTTGACTAGGCATCTATCCAGTCTGCTATACACTCTGTCCTCAGGACACTGTTTGTTGTTCCAAGTATAGAATGCTCCCTTAATAGGACATTCCATCACTTCACACTGATGAATACAGTGGTTAAAATCATCTGCTGCCCCTTGGTGAAACCTGCCTCCCACTCTTTCATTCAAATTCAGTACACAATTGAAATCTCCTCCTATGATCCAACTCTCATTCACTGTGCTGGCTATTCTACTCAAGTTTTGCCACGGAGGTTCTCTATCTTTAGCTTCATTGAAAGCATAGACATATGTCACATACATCCTCTTTTTAGTCTGCTTACTCATTACTCTCAGATGTATGTACTGAGCATCATATTCCAACGCTTGAATCTCCACTGCTTGATAATTCCAGACTACCCAAATCCTACCTCCAGTATGGCAGGCTGAATTGGTAGTAATGCTCCACATATTAAACAACTGGTTGGTTCTTAACTGATTTTTGGGTTTTATTTTAGTTTCTAGTAAAGCATAGAAATCAAAATTATACTGTAACAAAAAATTATTCACAAACTTTTGTTTCTTCCTGTCATTCATGCCCCGTACATTCCAGAATCCGTACTTCATTGATTAATAGTAGGCAGCATGGTAACCCTATCTGACATACCTCCCCTGGTGCCATTACTACGAGGAGAGCCTTGTAGTTTTTCTGCATATGTTGCCTGGCTTGTGACTAGCGGAGGAAAATCCATGATCTGCTCAATGACTGGTTCTGAGCAAGGTGCTCCTGTACCAGTGATTCTGGGGGTGATCCAAGGGTTCTCTCCAGTGGTTGATGGATTGATAGGTGTGGTGTTTATTTTCTTCATGGATTGCTGATTCTCCATGGTCTGCTTAGGTACCACCTTTCTCCAAACCTGTTTTACTGATGCTTTAACTGGGGGTTTAATTCTGCATTCGTCTTGCTTGTGCCCTAAGTTTTTACACGCTTTACACAGAATAGGCCTCCATTCATACTCAATATCTATTTCTCTGACATTGTCCTTCTCATCTTGGAATCTGATGCTGTCAGGAAACTTTTGGTCCACCTTCAATTCTACTAGCACTCTAGCATAGCCAAGCCTGGATTTGCTCTCAGTTGCAGGGTCCTTTTTAATGAACGGACCTATGATGCTTGCTATTTTAGGTAGGCTATTTCCCCAATACTGTACTGGAAGTTTGTGCAATCTGACCCATGAAGGTACAGTCTTTACCTCATCTTTCTCCAAGTCTACATCCTCCTTCCACGGTTTAATTATGACAGGCTTACTGTCGAACATATAGTTTCCCGCATTCAAAACTTTAGTTTGCATCTCCATAGTTTGGAATCTCACCAAAAACACACCATTTGGCATGAATGATATGCTATCTATCGTGTGATGCTTCCATATTCTTCTTAGAAATCCTTCAATAACAGGGAAAGGAGGATTCACCCCTATTATGTAGCCATAGATGGCATGTTTCCAATAGTCTAGGTCCTCTTGAACATCCTCTTGATCCAGTTTGATGAGTTTCTCTGGTTCCTCCTCTATGATTTTTTCAATTTTCCTGCCATGAATTCTGAACCATTCACCATCCGCTTCCTCTGATACCTTTTCATTGTTGTTTGTATTCTCCTCAGGCATCTCCTCTATGTCCTCATCAGAGTCCAGATTGAAGGGTGCTACGCCTACAATGCTCTGCATACTGCCATGTTTTTGTGCCTCATCATCATTCGGATGCTGTTGTTTTTCCATACTAATTGTGCTCTGTGTACTTGTACCTGCCTTAGTCCCCTTCCTGCGAGTAATGTTGCAGAATTGAGCAGATTTTGACACTGAATTCCTAGCCATAGATGCACAGAATTCAGCCTCAAGGTAGCCTTCCTGCCGCCACAAAATCGCCCATATAAGAGGGTATTTACTTTAATTCCTGTTCTTAGGCCATTCTCGCAAGGACTTAAGGTTGTATTTCTTATTCATGTTTTTCATCTTATGACTATAAACGCATATGTATTTTTCGTTATAATCCAGCAATTTTTGGGCGAATACATGCATATTCCCCACAAGTGGTATCAGAGCCAAGGCCACGGATATTTTACAATTGTGTTTTTCATAAGATGTTTCAAAACTGAAAATTTTGCATCTCATACGATGTCTCGGCCGTGTGCCAATTTCGTGAGAAATCGATCATGTTTTTCGATTTTAATTTGTATATTGTTGATTAATCGATATTCTTAACAATATATAAATCAGTTGTTGGTGTTTATTGTTGATTTACACGTCTGAAATCAAGAATAGATGCATTTTTTGTTTTTAAAACGTAGCATTTGTTGTTAGTTATTTAGACCATATTAATACTCATATTGTGATATTAAAATTACAATATATAATCTAAAATGGTCTAAATCTACATGCATGAAAACAGTACAAAAGTATAAAAGATGGTATTAAACCATCTTAAGATAAAAAAACCCTTACATTGTATAAGCAAGATAAAGGGCACAACACAAGGACTCCTTCCTTATTGTTGTTCTTGAGCTATGGAATAAGAAAGATCCTCCAAGACTACTAACCACCAAATAGATGGTCTCCTAAGGATACACCCAAGACTATCCCAAAAACTACTAAGTTACTAACTAGGTAAATTTAGTAGTAAACCTTGTATTATGTGATAATATTATTACACTAATAACATTATGATATATTTTTATTATGAGGATTTTTCTCTCTTAAAAATTAAGAGGATTTATGTGTATAATGAGGGGTATATATAGGGGTTTGAAATTTAAACAACTCATGGGAACATGCCATGTGTTTACACCACCAAACTTTGACAAATATGCTTAATAAGACCTTATATATATTATGGTTCAAATAGACCCATTTTGGTCCATTTCGATTTCCGACATTTGTCCCACAAATGCTTATAAGTCTTATATTTCATTATCTTAATTAATTATTAAATTGATCATTTAACAATTAAATAATACAAATCAACAATTAATAACCACTTAACAATTAAGTTCTTATTAGACTATTTTATCAGTATAAAATCTAACTTATGAACCCTTATTAGCTAATTTTACAATCTCTTGTAAGTTTAAATAGCTATTTATCTTCGCCTCAAATATCAAGTTTACTAATTTATCTCATAGATTACTAAAATCGGCTTAAGACAACATGCATGTATATAACAATGCTCTTAGAATGATATGGGACAAAAATTTGATCTTTTGTTATTTGATTTATTTTTTATGACTTTAAATGGCATAAAATTATGTTAAAATGCATTAAAACTAAGTAAAAGTTAATTATTTTTGGTTGCATGCTAATTTTATGCATGTTTATTTAGAAATAACCACATGCATGTTCTATTTATGAGAAAAATAGAAATTTTAAGTTAATGTGATTAATTTATTTAGTTTAATGATTTTTATTTGATAAAAATGGGCAAATAGTGGTTATTTTGTAAATAATTATTGATTTAATTTTTGGGCTCGAAATTTTTTAATTTTTAGCTCCTGGAAATTTTTCCAAAATATGTAAAATTTAATTTTAAAGTTATTTCAATTTTTATGGTTTGATTTAGAATTAAATCGTAAAAATTGTCCGTTTTACCGATTAATTTATAAAATCATTTTAAATAAATTTCAAAACTAAAATTTTTCACTTGCATGACATTTTTAGTGTAAGACCAGAATGTTCATAGCTTTGAAATTTAATTTTCCATTAGTTTTTAAATTAAATGGAATTTTTATAAGATAATTGTGAATTATTGTATCTTTTTATCATGATTATGTTTTAATTCCCATATAATTTCAAGATAATTGTTGAGAATAATTATTTTGATAATAGAACAGATTATTAAGATGAGTAGGTCTTAAAATTGTTTTAAGAATTAATTGTGAATTTTTATTGGTTAAAATTACGTCATTACGAGCTCAAAAGATCGTTGTTGGTAAGTAAGACGATTTGGCATGTCATTTTTACATAATGCATTTATATTATTCATTTATATGGATGTTTCTTAGCATTATAATTATGTAATTTTCCTAATATGGCCATAGGTAGAAATTGGTATTTCCCGTAATGTAAAGGAATATCGATTTGTTTTGTAATTAATTGCGATTTCGTATCGCCTAATTTGGAATTTATTAATAGTTTTATTTTAATTTTATTACAAATTGTATAATAGGTTATTGAAATGTAATTTAATTAATAGTATTTAGATGAAGCATCTAAAGATGGATTTTTCATGAAGACGGTGTTTTCGGAAAGGAGATCCGAAATCCTAAAGAAGGAAGGCAATTTGTGAAGACTCAAGGGACCAAGGAGTATGTTTCCAATGTGTAATAATTTTAGTTAATTATATTAACTAGGTGGCCATATTAGGACATGCTAATTTACATTTATGCATTCATGCCAAATCGTCATCACTACATATTTATTTATTTATTTTTCGTTGTTATCGATTCAATTGTCTACCATTCACCATTTTTGTTCACTTAAAAGTGATAGACAATTAAATTGATAAGATCTCTCACTTTTAAAATTGAGATAAAGCCTTACCAAGTATTAACACCTATGAATCCCTTCTTCATTAGAGGTAGGCTCGGCTCACCGGGGTAATCTCTTTTTACGTTGGGTAAGTAGGGTAATAAAAGTTATCACACGTGAAAATTGGTTGGACTCAACGGGATTAATGTGGGATGAATCGGCCTCACCGTGCCCATAGTTGATTCCGGGGCTAAAATGATAAATTTTAAGAAAATTCATCAACCAAGAGTTCTATTCAGTAGAATCAGTCAAAATGTTGACTCACCAAATTTATATAAATATGGGATGAAACGGCCTCACCGTGCCCGTGTTTATATTATAAAGATGGGTCTTGGAATCGTTTATATAATTCAGTGGGAGATCATTATATAAATGCTAACTTGTTAAAATTGTTTTACAAGTATTTTATGATAAATGTTGATTTTCTTTCCATTCCCGTTTTGTAGTAAATCACAATGGCTTCTTCTAGTCAAACCGCTACGATTTCTAAAGAATCATGGCTCCGCCAGTTCATGGACAAATATGTTTTAAATGCTAAAGGTAGTAATTTTAAAGATTGGGAAGAACAACTTCGATTAGCTGCTGCAGGTGATGGTAAATTACGCTACCTTGTCGATCCTTCTCCCCCTCTACCAAGTACTAGGGCTACTCCTGATGTAAGGGACGCATATAATGATTATCAAAGACAATCCGCCGCCATTAAAAACGTTTTAATATTTGCGATGGAAGCGTCCCTACAAAGGCAATGTGTCCGCTTCAAAGATGCATATGAGGTATACTCGAGGCTCTCTACCATGTTTTCTCAAGCCCCGAGGATACTTCAATATGATGCTGCTGTTCGCTTCTTTGAGGCTAATCTTAAGGAAGGGCAATCTGTTAGTGCCCATATACTCAAAATGATTGAGTATGTGGAAACTCTAGAAGGGCTGGGATGCAAGATCCCCGAAGAGCTTATTGTGGACCGAGTGCTTCACTCCCTCTCTATGGTCAAAGGATTCACACAATTTCGAGTAAATTATAATATGGCCAACATGAAGAAAAGTTTACATGAACTCCATTCTTTGCTTGTGCAAGCAGAGAAAGACATGGGGTTAAGTGGGAACACTAGGAAAGATGTCCTAGCTATTAAGGTAAAGGGGAAGAAGAAGTTTAAAAGGAGTGGTGGTAAGAAACCCGTGCAGGTTAAAGGTAAAGGGAAGGCTATTGCGAATGGCCCTTCCAAACCAAAATCTAAGTAGGGAAATCATCTCAATGATACTTGTAATTATTGTAATATCAAGGGACATTGGAAGCGTAATTGCCCCAAATATCTGGATGACATCAAAGCTGGTATTATGAAGCCAACATGTAAATTCTCAATCAAATCTTTTATGATAGACATAAATTACGCTACTACTACAACTTGGGTATTAGATACTGGCTGTGGTTCTCACCTGTGTAATCAGTTACAGGGCCTAAAAAGCGTAAGGAAGCTAAACAAGGGTGACGTGGATCTACGGATGGAAAACGGATCTAAAGTAGCCGCCGTATCTGTTGGAACCTATGTACTTAGTTTAGCGTCGGGTTTGCAGTTGTATCTAAATAATTGTTATTTTGTGCCAACGTTGTCTAGGAATATAATATCAGTATTTGTATTAGACACGGAAGGGTTTCGTTTTGTAATTAAGGACAAGTGTTGTACTTTTTCTATTAATGGTATTTATATTCTAGACACTTGCAACGATGTTTATCATTTGGATAATAAAAGACTCAAAACCGGTGATACCGATCTATCTTATTTATGGCATTGTCGATTAGGACATATCAACGAGAAACGCATTAAAAGACTAGTGTCGACTGGTGTTATTAAATCTTTTGATTTCGAATCATTTGGTACATGTGAATCTTGTCTACTTGGCAAGATGACTCGTTCACCTTTTCAAGGAAGAGGATCTCGAGCTAGTGATTTATTGGGTTTAATACATACCGATGTATGTGGTCCAATGACAGTCACTGCTAGAGGTAATTATGACTATTTCATTACTTTTACCGATGACATGAGTAGATATGGGTATATCTACTTAATAAAGTATAAAAGTGAAGCCTTTGATAAGTTCAAGGAGTTTCAGAATGAAGTAGAAAACCAATTAAATAAGAAGATTAAAACATTACGATCAGATCGTGGTGGTGAATATTTAAGCAATGACTTTAGAGATCACCTTAAAAACTGTGGTATTGTATCTGAGTTTAAGTCCTCCCGGCACACCACAATTGAATGGGGTGGCTGAGAGGAGGAATCGAACTTTATTAGATATGGTTCGATCAATGATGAGTCAAACAGAATTACCTGAGTCATTCTGGGGATTTGCTATCTTATCTGCAATATGTTCTTTGAACAGGAGTCCCACTAAAGCTACCGACAAAACACCATATGAGATATGGAAATGGAGGGTCCCTAATCTACAATACTTGAAAGTATGGGGTTGTGACGCTTATGTCAGAAACAAGTGTGACGATAAGCTTGCACCTCGTTCTGATAAATGTACTTTTGTAGGTTACCCTAAGGAAACCCGAGGTTATTACTTGTACAATAGTCACGAGAACAAAGTGTTTGTGGGGTGACTGCACAGGAAAATGTCCCTTCTTCGTCAGATTCGGTTATTATTCCTTCTGAACCTAGGAGGTCAGGAAGGGTAAGTCACCAACCTGATAGATACCTTGGTATCATTGAGGAAGATGGTGACTATGAGGTATTACTTTTAGAAAGTGACGAACCTAAAACCTACAAAGCAGCTATTGTTAGTTCTGACTCTAAGTTATGGCTTGAAGCCATGCAATCCGAAATGGATTCCATGTATGACAATCAGGTATGGGATCTGGTTGAATTACCTAAAGATGTCCGACCTCTTCAGTGTAAGTGGATTTTTAAGATTAAAATCGGCATGGATGGACATAAAGGTGTCTACAAAGCTAGACTGGTGGCGAAAGGGTTCACTAGGTTCATGGTTTACACTATGACGAGACCTTTGCACCAGTTGCTATGCGGAGATCTGTTCGGATAATGTTAGCGATTGCTGCATTTCATGATTATGAGATATGGCAAATGGATGTCAAGACCGCTTTCCTGAATGGGTTTCTAGAAGAGGAAGTGTACATGACACAACCTGAAGGTTTTGTTCATCCTAAAAATCCTAACAAAGTATGAAAGATTAAGAGATCCATTTATGGTCTTAAGCAAGCATCAAGGAGTTGGAATCATCGTTTTGATCATGTGATTAAACAGAATGGTTTTTCTCGAAGTGTTGAGGAACCTTGTTTATACATGAAGTTTAGTGGTAGTAAAGATTTGAGAGAAGCACAGCGCATCTTGGGTATCCGGATCTATATAGATAGAACCAATAGGATATTAGCATTGAGTCAAGAAGTTTATATTGATAAAATTCTTGATCGATTCAATATGAAAAACTCTAAGAAAGGTTTTCTGCCAATAGGTAGTGGGATTACCTTAAGTAAATCTCAGTGTCCCACGGAACCTAAGGATATTGAACGCATGAAGTCGATTCCCTATGCTTCCGCTGTTGGATCGATCATGTATGCTATGATGTGCACTCGTCCTGACGTCTCGTATGCTTTGAGCATGACAAGTCGTTATCAAAATAATCCAGGTGAGAGTCACTGGATAGCCGTCAAGAATATTCTTAAATACTTGAGAAGGACTAGAGATTCATTCTTAGTGTTTGGAGGAGAATCTGAGTTACGTGTAAGAGGTTATACAGATGTCAGTTTCCAAACCGATAGGGATGATTTAAAATCCCAGGCTGGTTTTGTCTATATGATGAACGGAGGGGCGGTTTGTTGGAGAAGTTTTAAGGAGTCTGTGACTGCTGATTCTACAACGGAAGCTGAGTACATTGCAGCATCTGAGGCTGCTAAGGAAGTTGTTTGGATTAGGCAATTTTTGGAGGGACTGAGAGTAGTTCCGACCGCCGAGGATCCTATCACTTTATACTGTGATAACAGTGGGGCAATTTTTCAAGCTAAAGAGCCCAAGTCTAGTAACAAGTCTAGACATGTACTTAGGAAATTTCATGTAATTAGAGATCTAATTGAAAGGAAGGAAATTATAGTCTGTAAGGTTGGGACAGCTGAAAACGTCGCTGATCCTTTAACCAAGCCATTGTCTCAAGCAAAACATGATAGTCATGTAGTTTCTATGGGGTTAAGACGAATGACAGAACTACTGTAAATTATACGATATGTAATAGTTTTAAATATTGTATCAATTATTTCATATATGATAATTACATTTATCGTCATATTTAGTTGTTGTCCAAATTCATATACTATGTTTTATCCAAATAGGTTGTAATGACAACGTCGAACCCTATTAAGTGAACTGGATTAACATTGTATTTTGTCCCTAGTTACTTAATGAGGTGACGTCTCGGAATGACTAGATTGTAAGGCGATAGATGACACGTTCGACTGTCATATGGTCATAGTGATGATTGGTCGATTACATAGGCAGATTGTGAGACAATTTGTCGGACAGTGACCGTTTATAGAGTCTTTTTGTGGCTAGGTCGTGGCGAGGATTTCTATTTATTCCTTCGAGTCGATTCTTTTGACTGGAGACTATTTGTCTGAGTCAGTACAGTTTCCGATTGACTTTAGTTTTTGCTTAAGGTCGTGCCGTAACAGGAGGCTGATGGGCATCTTCTGGGTCATAGTGATCTGTGATTGAACAAAGAAAATAGGTCAACAGGATTGTCCACTTATGTCAAATTTTTATCTCAAGGCCACTCGAGGAGAGTTGACTGAAAATGCGTGGCCACGCTCGGATAAGGTCTATAGTAGATAATCCGGTCAGACGGTCAATCTCCTGATCGAGGAAACCACTTTATGATGAGATCACGTGCAGGAACGACCTGGAAGATAACTTGCATTGAGTGGAAGATAACTTTGGACAAGAGAATCGGTGGTGCACACTTGTGTCAGACAAGTGGGAGATTGTTGGAGTAGTGTCCTCCACAATAGTGCGTCTACATAATAAATCTCGTACAAGGAATATGTCAGGGATTTATTTTACATATATGTGAGCTGGTCAACGTTAATCGGTAATGATTGGCTGACTAGAGTTTGACATTACTGTCGTGTGACGGCGGTGACCAGCTGATCCCTTTAGGTCACACCTATAGGATGATGCCCAAATGGAAAAACTAATTATTTGTATTTGATACAATTAAATTAAATCCTTGTATTACAGGACTTTTAAATAAGTCATGTGAATATATATTTGATGACAAGTTACGAACTTGGGCCAAGGGGATTTATTATTTAATTATTTGATAATTAATTAATAAATATAAATGAGATTTTATAATTAATAGTTAATTATATAAATTTCTACGACATGTGTATATATATTTGAGGCGAAGATAAATAGTTATTTAAACTTACAAGAGATTGTAAAATAAGCTAATAAGGGTTCATAAGTTAGATTTTATACTGATAAAATAGTCTAATAAGAACTTAATTGTTAAGTGGTTATTAATTGTTGATTTGTATTATTTAATTGTTAAATGATCAATTTAATAATTAATTAAGATAGTTAAATATAAGACTTATAAGCATTTGTGGGACAAATGTCGGAAATCGAAATGGACCAAAATGGGTCTATTTGAACCATAATATATATAAGGTCTTATTAAGCATATTTGTCAAAGTTTGGTGGTGTAAACACATGGCATGTTCCCATGAATTGTTTACATTTCAAACCCCTATATATACCGCTCATTATACACATAAATCCTCTTAATTTTTAAGAGAGAAAAATCCTCATAATAAAAATATATCATAATGTTATTAGTGTAATAATATTATCACATAATACAAGGTTTACTACTAAATTTACCTATAGTTAGTAACTTAGTAGTTTTTGGGGTAATCTTGGGTGTATCATTTGGAGACCATCTATTTGGTGGTTAGTAGTCTTGGAGGATCTTTCTTATTCCATAGCTCAAAAACAACAATAAGGAAGGAGTCCTTGTGTTGTGCCCTTTATCTTGCTTATACAATGTAAGGTTTTTTTTATCTTATGATGGTTTAATACCATCTTTTATACTTTTGTTTTCATGCATGTAGATTTAGACCATTTTAGATTATATATTGTAATTTTAATATCACAATATGAGTATTAATATGGTCTAAATAACTAACATTTGTAGGATTCCACGAACGAGCGTATTTCTACTCGTTCGTGGTCTTCTTCTGCTACCAGTCACTCGATCGAGCAGTTTTTTTACTCGATCGAACGGTTTTAAAACAACAAGTCACTCGATCGAGCACTTCTTGGGCTCGATCGATCGGTTTTTCAAACCCCAGTCATTCGATCGATTGTACCTTCACTTGATCGAGTATTTTTTGGATTCCACGAACGAGCGAATTACTACTCGTTCGTAATCTGCCTCGATAACCCGTCACTCGATCGAGACTTGCCGTGCTCGATCGACTGACACTGTTCCTCGATCGACCTCGCTTTAACTCGATCGAACAGTTTTCAGGGTATTTTAATTTTTCTGAAAATTTTGGTTTTCTGAAAGTTTTTGGGTTCTATCGAGTACTTGTTTTACTCGATCGAGTAAAACCCAGTCTGTCAAGGTTACTCGATCGAGTACTCTTGTGACTCGATTGAGCAAACCCTGTTCTGGCAAATTTTTTCGAAAATATTTTTTTTTCTCTTGGCCCATGGTAATATACTATATACGGAAATAGTATATTGATTTTGTGAAATGGCTCACACTCGTAAGGTACATATTATTTTAAAACGGTTTAAAATAATGGATTATAATTATATTGATTTATGTGACTAAAATCACATAATTTTAATCTCGTAAGGTGGTTTGGTAAAATTTATTAAACATAATAACGGTATTATGTCACGAATGAATTTTGTTTTTAGTTGATGCATCTTATTTATCGTCTTGATTGAATGCTTATGAATGCTTTCTGTAACGTATTTAATTTTGCAAACGGTTGTAACTTAGTGTGGCCTTAGAAGATTGTGTTACCGTAATGATGGAACACGGTCTTGTTTGTAATTTTGAGATCTTGTATCTCCGTTTTGGTTTTTGCCATGTAAATTAGTAATTTTATGAAGACGAAAGACGGAGACCGGATGCTCACTCTCGCTGCAAAGACCAAGATGGAACATCAAGACAAGCTTTTAGGGTCCAACGGTGGATTCCAAGTTGTTTTAATGTTTATTTTGGTAGGATAGGCCACACTAGGACTTTTATTTACGTTTATTGCTTTCTTTTATGCTTTCATCGATAATAGCTTGCATCATTTTCCGCCTAAAACCAAACCACCTATAACATGCCTGAAAACTGACTCATGTAGAGGTTACACGTTAGTTTTCGGAGACATACAGATGTCACGTGTCACATGTAAAGCCATCACTTTATTTCATTCATTCACGTTTATGCTAGATATTAGTTCACTTAAAATGGATAAATACAAGTCGATGGGGTCTTCCTCGTATAACCAAAAATAGAGACTAGTCTTTATAAATCAGACTCCTATGAATCCCTTCTTCGTCGGTAGGCATAATATGACCCCTTCTACGTCGGGTAAGTGGGAACAGATGATTTATTTTATCTCAACATTGTGGTTACTAGATATTACCTAGCGACTATGATGGACTAAAAGATGAGATTTACGAAAATCTATCGACCAAGAGTTCCAACAGTGGAATTAGCCAAGCCGTGGGCTTATCAATTTACGGAAATTGAGTCTTGGGATCGTTTATATAATTCTTGAGGGAGATCAATTATATAAATGCATGAGTCTACGAGTTAAATTCAATTTAAAATAGACTTAAATCACAACGATGAGTTGCTTATATAGTTTTTTTATCTTCTTTTCAGTGTAGAACACGATCAAATTAATACTGCTAAAAAACAAATGGCTGGTGAAGACCTAATGCCAAGTGCCAAGCTAGCACGAGAATCCTGGCTTAAAGCCTTCATGGACTCCATGAATCAGTCTACTAGACTGAGGAATGATGAGTCAAACTTCTCTGATTTGGAGGCAGCATTACGGAATGCTGCCATTGCTGACGGAAAGCTCAAGTACTTGACTGAGCCTATTCCGGCACACCCAGGAACTGGAGCTAGAGCTAACAAAGTTCGCGCTCATAGCGACATGGTCATGGAAGCGGGTGCGATAAAGAACGTACTCATCTATGCAATGGAATCCAATTTGCAAAGACGCTTCATATCCCATGGTGCAAACAATATTTTCACCACACTCACTAAGGAAATCTCGAAAGCTCCGAGAATCGTTTCTTATGAGCATACCCGTCGCTTCTTTGAAGCGAAACTCTAGAAGGGCCAAGTTGTTAGCCCACATATTCTCAACATGATTGAGAATATCGAGAAACTGGAGGCCCTAAACTGTAAGATCAGTGAGAACATAATCGTTGATCGAATGCTTCATTCGCTTCATGATGGGTTCGCCCTCTTTAGGGCCAACTATTACATGAACGACATGAAGAATACTCCTCATGAGCTCCACTCCCTTCTTGTACAGACCGAGAAGGATCTGAAATTAAGTGGGAGCGTGAAGCAGGATGTTCTCATGATCTCCAGTAAGGGTAAAGGTAAAGGGAAAGCTAAAGCTCAAGGCGACCTAGCGGTAGGTAAGCCTAAGTTTAAGAAGTCAGGATTTGCTAAGAGTGGGCCCGGTGAGTCGAGCAACTCACAGGGTAAGACAAAGAGCAAGGATACAAGCATGCAATGCCACCATTGCCACAAGACTGGGCATTGGAGGCGCACGTTTCCCGTGTATCGTGAGGACATTAAGGCGGGCCGCGTTATTCCTGTTGGTATGTCTTCTTCTTCTTCTATTCACGTGATTGAGATTAACCATGCAAGTTACGAAACTTGGGTACTAGATACTAGTTGTGGTTCTCATCTGTGTAAACATGTGCAGGGCCTCCGAAACCAAAACCCCTTCATAAAGGGTGAGGTTGACCTGCGTGTCGGGAATGGAGCACGAGTTGTTGCAGTCTCGAGGGGAACATACGTGATCCAGCTTCCAAGTGGATTCGAGTTATCTTTGTAAAACTGTTATTATGTTCCTAGTTTATCCAAAAACATTATTTCTGTTTCTGCACTTGACAAACTCGGTTTTTCATTTGTAATAGAGAATAATAGCTGTATTTTCTCGTTACACAATATGATATATGGCAAGGCAGTTTCCATGAATGGAATTTATGTTTTAGATCAAACCACCGAAATATTACACGTGAATAACAAGAGATTAAAGGTTGGTGACAAAGATAAAACTTACCTATGGCACTGCCGTATGGGACATATAAATGAGAAACGCGTAAAACAACTCATACATAATGGAGCTATCTCGGCCTTTGATTTCGAATCATATGGCACGTGTGAATCATTTTCATCGGTAAGATGACTCGTATTTCCTTCAAAGGTGTTGGAATGCGCGCTGCCGACCTATTAGGACTCATACATACGGATGTATGTGGCCCTATGTCGATCAACGCACGATAAGGCTATAGGTATTTCATCACTTTCACAGATGATTTGAGTAGATATGACTATGTCTACTTAATGAAACATAAAAGTGAATCCTTTGACAAGTTCAAAGAATACCAGAATCGGGTACAGAACCAACTGGGACGAAGGATTAAAGCACTACGATCTGATCGTGGTGGCGAGTATCTCTCTCACGAGTTTGATCAACACTTTAAAGACTGTGGCATCGATCTGCAGTTGACTCCACCTGCAACACCACAATTAAATGGTGTGTCCGAACGGAGAAATCGAACTTTACTTGATATGGTTCGATCCATGATGAGTCACACCGTTGTGCCTGATTCATTGTGGGGCTATGCTCTTTTGTCAGCCGCTCTAATACTTAACCGAAGTCCGTCTAAAGCTGTTGACAAGACTCCATACGAGTTATGGAAGGGAACGGTCCCTAACTTATCCTTTATTCGGGTTTGGGGCTGCGAGGCTTATGTCAAGTGGAGACACGAGGATAAGCTCGGCCCGCGATCAGTCAAGACATACTTTATAGGCTATCCAAAATGAACTTTTGGTCATTAATTCTACTCGCCAACCGAACAACGTGTTTTTGTTGCGGCTAGTGTGACGTTCTTAGAGAAATAATTTCTCGAGAACAAGTCGAGTAATAGAACCGTCGATTTATCGGAGATTCAAGAACCAACTACCGAGCAACCATTGGAGGAAGCACTTCCTTCAACCTCGGCTGCGGTAGATATTCCTGAGGAACCTAGGAGGTCGGGAAGAATCTCTATTCCTCCGGACAGATACATTGGTATGGTCGAGGAACATGATATAGATGACATCTTCCTCCTAGAGGGTAATGAGTCCACAACCTATAAAGGTGCCATGACTAGTTCCGACTCAAAGCTATGGCTAGATGCCATGCAATCCGAGATGGAACCCATGTATGAGAACAACGTGTGGGATCTTGTGGACCTACCTTCAAAGGTACGCCCCCTTCAATGCAAATGGCTTTACAAGATAAAGCATGCCGTGGAAGGACAACAAGATATTCACAAGGCACGACTAGTTGCTAAAGGTTTCACCCAAGTGCCAGGCTTGCACTACGATGAGATCTTTGCACCCGTAGTCAAGCTACGTTCCATTCGGATTATCTTAGCGATCGCCGCATTTCATAACTATGAAATCTGGCAAATGGACGTTAAAACCGCCTTCTTAAACGGTTATTTGGAGGAAGAGTTGTACGTGGTACAGCCCGAGGGTTTTATTGATCCGGCACATCCTAAGAAGGTTTGCAAGCTTAAGCGTTCCATTTATGGACTTAAGCAAGCATCACGGAGTTGGAATCATCGCTTCGACCAAGTGATAAAAGAGAATGGGTTCATTCGATCAGTCAAGGAGCCATGTCTCTATATCAAGTCGAGTGGGAGCAAGATTGTCTTCCTAGTACTGTATGTCGATGACATAATCTTGATTGGGAATGACATACCTCTCCTATCTTCGGTTAAAGCATGGTTGAAAAACCATTTCCAGATGAAAGATCTGGGAGAGGCACAGAGAATTTGGGCATCCGTATCTACAGGGATAGATCACGATGGATGTTGTCTCTCAGTCAGGAGTCTTATATATATAAGATTCTAGAGAGATTCAGCATGACGAACTCCAAGAAAGGGTTCCTTCCTATGGCTACTGGGCTTCACTTGAGCAAGACTCAAGAAGCTAAGACAGTGGAAGAGAAAGAACGCATGAGTCGGATTCCTTATGCTTCGGCTATAGGATTGATCATGTATGCCATGATATGCACACATCCAGACGTTGCATATGCATTGAGTATGAAAAGTCGATTCCAAGCTCATCCAGGTGAACAACACTGGATGGCCGTGAAAAATATTCTTAAGTACCTACGGAGGACTAAAGATTGGGGATTGACTTATGGAGGCGACACGACGCTCTGCGCCACTGGTTACGCAGATGCTGTCTTCCAAACGGATCTAGACGACTCGAAATCTCAGTCTGGATTCGTTTTTACACTTAATGGCGCTGCTGTCAACTGGAAAAGTTCTAAACAAAGTGTTACAGCAGATTCTACAACTGAATCCGAGTACTATGCCGCTTCGGAAGCAACTAAGGAAGCAATATGGATGCGTCAATTCTTACAAGGACTATCAGTAGTGCCTCGTTCGAATGACCCGATCACCGTTTATTGTGACAGTAAAAGTGCCATATTCCAAGCTAGGGAGCATAAGTCTAGCAATAAAGCTAGACATGTACAACGGAAAGCTCATCTAATAAGAGATTACGTGGAGCAAAAAGAGATATAAATTGATAAGATTGCTACGGATGACAACATAGCTGATCCTCCCACTAAAGCATTACCACGTGATAAACATGAAGGGCACATTCATTCATGGGAATTAAATGTGTTCCTGAGTTGTAGTACTCTTTTATGAATACATGTTATTGATCATTTTCATGTTTACTCATTTGACAACCTCATTGTTATGATAATTTATGTTTTGTTTTTCATGTGGAATTGTACGCCAATTTTGAACACCACAAAGTGAACTGATTAACATTATATCGCTTTTAGTCCTTGATTAACCACTTGAGTTGATAACTCAGGTAATCATTTTGTGACGTTGGTTGATGGTGGGTTCAACGAGCCATAAGTCAAACAGTTGACTGACCAATCACAAAGGCGAGTTATACAGATATCTCGTAGGACACCACGTGACAACGTTATGGAGTCCTAAATGTTTTCTAACATTGGGTGTCAGGTTGTGGATAAGACCTCCATAGTGTTCCTTAGAGTCGAGTCTTTTGACTTTCAACTATCTCTTGAGATTAAGGCAGATTTTGGGTAACTTTGGTTTCTTTCCCACGGCCTTCCGTAACAGGGGCCAAGAGGATTTTTTCTGGGTTATTTCATGCTGCGCTTACATCTGCAGGATTCGAGTTGAGGGAAATATCCTATCCCTTATCAGGATTTTATCATTTCTCAGGGCCACTCGAGGAGTAGTAACTGAAATGCATGGCCATGCTCGAATACAGATTCGTTTTATCAGTTAAGTTACTCTCTAGTCCGGGAAACCACTCTTGATACAGATCGATTGTAAGATACGACCTTTGTGAATACGGATTTGCAAATTGTCTTATATTGAGTGGGAGAAATTTTTAAAGGATATGAGAATCGGTTATCGCACCTACACTTGTACGGACAAGTGGGAGTTTGTTGGAGCTTGTGTCCTCCACATGTAGTGTGATAACGTCATTGCACATACCCTTGTACGCACAAGTGGGAGATTGTTGGGGCTGGTGTCCTTGACAGTTAGTACAATGACTTATTAAATCTCTTAAAGGATCACAAGGGTATACTTCTGTATTATTATCAGTTGATCCACGTTTATCAATAACGGTTGGTTTACTGGATAAGTTTGACGTTATTGTCATACGGATGGCGGTGATCAACTGGTCCCTATACGTCACACCTATAGGACACGTTTGAGAGATGTGAAGGTATGAAAATACAGTCACATTTATGCCGGATACGACTAAACAGTTAGTCAGAGGTATTGACTATTAAATTAGTCAATGAGATGTTGAGATTATTATTTAATACGGATTAAATAATTTTAGCTAATGCGGATTACATGATTAATTCGTAAATTAAATATAAACGGTTTTGTTTAATTAAATATTGAATTCGCGTATTAATATAAACAGTTATATTAATTTAGCTAATTATACAATATCGTATTTTTATCAGACCATTGTTAATGTATCGACTACATTAATATCTGATAACGTGTATGCGATTTATAATTAAATCCCGCGAACTATATTTTAGCATTAGGGTCGAATCACACAAGAGAATAAGGTAAGAGTGGAAAGCCCACTCTTACCCTAATCAATTCGGCCGACCGAGTAGTACAAAAGGAGAGGACTTCTCCTTTTGTCAGGTTACTCTTTCTACTGATAGAAAACTCTCTCACAGAAAACCTAGGGTTTTGAGAATTGTCTTCTTCCAAAACCTAGATCTCACATCTGTAAAACCTCACAAAACTCTCCCCATATTGCAAGGCAATTGGAGAGCATTTCTAGCACACGCGGTATCGTCTCCGATAAAGTCTTGGGTGCAAGTTATAGGAGGAAATTTACTTTAATTCCTATTCTTAGGCCATTCGCATAAGGACTTAAGGTTGTATTTCTTATTCATGTTTTTCATCTTATGACTTTTAACGCATATGTATTTTTCGTTATAATCCTACAATTTTAGGGCAAGTACATGTATATTCCCCACAGGTCGGTCGGTCGGCCGGCTAAGGGCCCCTTCCCTTTGAAGAAAATTATAGAATGGGATGAGGTGGGATCCCCAGCCGGGTGGCCGACAGCCGGTCCATCGGTTGAGGACCCTTTCCTCCTTGAGTTTTCGTGAAAGGCTGCGTAAGGGATAAGACTCCCAGCCGGCTGACCGGCAGACGGTCTGGCAGCCGACTGAGAGCCTTGTTCTCGTTAACAAGTGTTTAACTTTTGATCGGTTCTCCCGATTTGATTGATTTTTCTTCCATGTGATTTGTATGCTTATAAACTATCATATGTTAAACGGTAATCTAGTAGGAAAACTAGGTCGTAGTTTGGATGTGGTGCATATTGGAAATATGTCTGAGTCGGGACCTCTAGAGTACAATATGTATCTTTGTTATGTTGCGTATCGAACTAAGTCTGAGTCGGGACCTCTAGTTGGATACGTGAGTGGATGTCGCGTGACAGACATGTCTGAGCCGGGACCTCTGTGCCGTTACGTGTATGGTTGATGTATTGGGATATGACTGAGTTGGGACCTCTATTCCTTTGTGAGTTCGTATGACCAGTGGACCATGTCTGAGTCAGGACCTATGATTCATTCGAAGAGTATTGGTTATGTCTGAGTCGGGACCTCTGAACCAATACTAGCACCATGTACTAAGTCCTAATCTTACTTACTTCCAAACCTCTTGTCAACACTTAATTGATCCCGGGAACTAAGTCGAGGGAGAGCCGGTTTCCCGGCCGGGGGGTCTCTATTCTCAATTCCATTCCCGAACCCAATATAGTGTCGCCCGAACCTCGGGGACCTCAAACAACATACAAGTCACACGGAAGAAGTCTCAAGCAAATCGGAGGAACCGATCACAAGTTAAACTCATTTTAGATGAGAACAAGGCTCTCAGTCGGTACCAGACCGTCGGCCGTTCAGCCGGCTGGGAGTCCCTTCCCATATGCAGCCAAGACTGAAAATCCAAGAGGAAAGGATCCTCAGCCGGTGGACCGGCTGCCGGCCACCCGGCTGGGAATCCTCCCTCAGCCTATAATATGTAAATTTTCCAAAAGAAGCAGGGATTCTTAGCCGGTCGACCGGCTAGGAATCCCTTCCCTAGCATTTTTCACAAAAACCTAACATCTATTAGGTCTCTCAGCCCGTGGACCGGCGACCGGCCACCAGGCTGTGAGCCTATCATGAATTTCTTGGCATACGCAAAATACTATAGAACGACCTCTCACCCGGTCGACCGACTGCCGGTCGGCCTACCGGCTCAGAGTCCATGTACGCAAAAATCGCCATTTTCGACATTGATAAACAATTCAATCCTTCCTTAAATCATCCTAAACGTGTTTCTAAACTACAACTCAACAGTCCCAGCATGTTTATAGCATCAAACAAGTATGAGAAACATATAAACAACATCAAATTCATGCATCTACAACAATTCCCTAAATTAAACCCATCTTCATTATACTCTAAAATCAACCCATATAATGATTTCCACACCAATTTCTCATAATAATCAGAATATAAAGCATAATAAAGATGTTTGCAACCTATTTCATACTTCTAATCAAATAAACACATCAAAAACACAAAGAGATGCTAATATCACATAATAGGCCGAGTAAGCTCATTATCGTCACCCCAAGCGTCTTGTGCTCCGAGTTCTTTCTCCACAATGTAAGAATGAACCTCGGGGTCGTCCAAGCCAACTCCTAAGAACATAAAAACGTAAATTAGAAGCTTAAAACGAATTAAGGCAAAAACAGCCCGGAAATCGAAGGTTGAGAAATGAAAAACAAAAGTGATGGGAAGAACGGAAATTGGACGAGTAATCCGAATGTGTAATCTTTACCTTGATTCGAGTTGAAATAACCTTTAGATGATATTTTAGAAGCTTTTCAAAGAGAGGAAAAATGGAGGTTTTGGTTTATAGTGATTGTGTTTTGAGGGAAATGAGATGTCGTAAGAAGAAAGAAAGGAGTTGTCCTTCTATTTAAGAGTCAGGTTTCCCTAATTAAGTGGAACAGAAACCTTAAGACGGGAATGCCAAGCGAACTAAAACATCTTAAGATAAAATGAACCTTAAGACGGATCTTAACGGAAATTCTTAAAATAAAACTTACGAAATATTATTAAAATAATATTACATTCCGAAAAATACTTTAAAATATTAAAATTTTCTTTTACGAAAATACGGGATGTTACAATCACCCCAACTTTCACAAAATTTCGTCCTCGAGACTTGAACGAAGAAAGGTCTAAGAAGAGTACCTCTATAAAAAAGGGTCGGATGCGTAGCGCGCATCGAAGCCTCTGTCTCCCAAGCCTGCCCTTCCACATAGCCACAACACCTTGCTCCTCAGCTTCGGGTCCTGACGATCAAGGATCTTCACGGGACGTTCTTCGAATACAAGATTCGGCTGCAGGTTATCGATCTCCCTCTGAAGAAAGTGACTAAGATCACTGACATACTTACGGAGCTGTGAAACATGGAAGACATTATGCACCTTGCCCAAACTCGGAGGCAAATCTAACCTATAAGCAACATCACCAATATTCTTCAAAATATCATACGGTCCAATGTACTTTGGGCTCAACTTGCCCTTCACACCAAACCTCTTCACACCTTTCATCGGAGAAACTCTAAGAAACACTCAATCACCAACCTCAAACTCGAGCGGTCTACGGCGAACATCGGTGTAGGATTTCTGCCGTTCTTGAGTTGTCTTCATCCTACCACGAATCAGCTGAACATGATCAATGGTCACAACTAACTGGTCAGGTCCTAAATTCTGAACATCACTCTATTGATCCCAAGTAATCGGGCTACGTCACTTCATGCCATAAAGCGCCTCATATGGAGCCATCTTGATCGACAAATGATAACTGTTGTTGTACGAGAACTCAACCAACGGCAAACTCTGTTCCCACGAAGTCTGAAAGTCAAGTGCACAAGCACGCAATAGATCCTCTAAAGTCTGTATGGTCCTCTCAGACTGACCATCAGTAGCAGCATGAATTGCCGTACTCATCATTAGTCGGCTACCCATGGCCTCCTGAAGAGCTTTCCAGAACCTCGAACAAAAACGCGGATCTTTGTCTGAAACAATCTCCTTCGGAACCCCATGATAGCGAACAATCTCAGCAATGTAAGCCTTAGCAAGGCGATCCATATCCCAAGTCTCTCGAATTGGTATGAACCTAGCACACTTAGTCAATCTGTCAACTACCACCCAAATGGCATTCTTACCGCCATCAGTCTTCGGTAGAGCGGTCACAACGTCCATGGAGATGCACTCCCATTTCCACTGAGGAACATGGAGCGGCTGTAGCAGACCACCAGGTCTCTTATGCTCAATCTTCACCTGCTGACAAGTCAAACACTTACTCACATAATCCAAAATGTCCTTCTTCATCCCAGGCCACCAAAAAAAAGCCTAAGACCCTTATGCATCTTCTCACCACCAGGATGAATAGAATAAGGAGTCAAATGAGCCTTATCTAACACTCTCTTCCTCAAACTAGGAGTATCAGGAACAAACATTCGGCCACAGAAACAAAGAAACCTGTCAGCATCAATCACAAAATCCTTAGCCTCACCACCAGCAATCTTAGCCTCAAATTTCCTGAAAGTCGAATCAGTAGGCGAACTCTTACGAATTTCCCAATACAAAGTCGCCTCAACAGACATCGCAACTAACCAATCAAATCCACTACCAACCATCTCTAACCTCAACTTACAGAACAAAGCTAATCTGGCAACACTCGAATAACACTCAAAGAGTGAGAACTCTTACGACTAAGCGCATCAGCAACAACATTGGCCTTGCCCTCATGATACAACAACTCGATGTCGTAGTCCTTGACTAACTCTTGCCAACGACGATGCCTCATATTAAGATCCTTCTGAGTAAAAATGTACTTCAAGCTCTTATGGTCGGTGAAAATACGGCAATGCGAACCAATAAGATAGTGACGCCACATCTTCAAGGCATGAACAACTGCGGCTAACTCCAAGTCATGTGTAGGGTAGTTCACCTCGTGAACACGCAACTGCCTGGAGGAATAGGCTATCACCTCCCACTCTGCTTCAGTACACAACCTAAACCAAGCATCGAAGCATCACAATAGACATCGAAATCAACCCTAATCTCTGGAAGAGTAAGCACGGGAGCGGTCGTCAATCTAGTCTTCAGTTCCTGAAACGAACTCTCACACTTATTAGTCCATACAAATTTGGTTTCCTTCTTCAGTAACTGAGTCATCAGACGAGCAAGTCTAGAAAAATCCTCTACGAACCGTCTGTAGTAACCACCCATACCAAGGAAACTACTAATCTCTCCCACATCTTTGGGACTCTCCCAATCTATCACAGCCTCTATCTTGGAGGGATCAACCATAACACCCTCACTGGAAATGACATGCCCCAAAAAGGCAACCTGAGACAACCGGAACTCATACTTCGAAAACTTAGCAAACCACTTCTGATGGCGCAGAATCTCAAGTATCAAGCGAAGATGTTCGACATGCTCATCATCAGTCTTCGAATATATCAAAATATCATCAATGAACACCACAACGCAAGTGTCCAAGTACTCACTGAATATCCTATTCATCTGATCCATGAATATCGCAGGCGCATTGGTCAACCCAAATGGCATGACCACAAACTCAAAATGTCCATATCTGGTACGGAAAGCAGTCTTGGCAATGTCAGCCTCTCGAACTGGAATCTGGTGATACCCTGACCGTAGATCAATCTTGGAAAATCTAGAGGCACCACGAAGCTGATCAAATAGGTCATCAATCCTAGGTAGAGGATATCGGTTCTTCACCATAACCCTGTTCAATTCCCTGTAGTCGATACACAATCTCATCGATCCATCCTTCTTCTTGACGAAAAGCACTGGAGCACCCCAAGGAGAAGCACTCGGTCGAATAAATCCCTTCTCGATCATGTCTTACAATTGCTGCTATAGTTCCTTCAATTTAAGCGGAGCCATACGATATGGAGCCTTAGATATAGGCCTGGTACCTTGTACAAGCTTGATCGTAAACTCAACATCTCTCTCAGGACGGATACCCGACAACTCTTCTGGAAAGACATTTGGAAATTCTCGAACAATGGCTACATCTTCAAGCTTTGGTAGCGAAGGCTTCGCGGCTGAAACAACACACAGGAAGGTTTGACAACCCTTCCTAAGGAGATAAGAAGTTTTCATTGAAGAAATGACGCGAACAACCTTTCGGGGGCGAGTTCCCTTATAGGAAACTCGAACTCCTGTAGGACTCCTCAGGCAGTTTTTCTGGTCACGGCACTTGAAACGCGCATGGTACCGAGACAACCAATCCATACCGAGGATAATGTCAAATTCCTCGAGAGGAAACCTCAGTAAGTTCGCTGGAAAAGTAGCACAGCCAATCACAATAGGAACATCCCTATGGGAAGAAGAGCAGGAGAAAATGTCTCCGGAAGGCAATGAGATAGAATTCTCCTTAACAATATAAGACTCCAGAGCTAGTCTATCGGCGTACTGACTCGATATGGAAGACAATGAAGCACCAGTATCAAATAAGATGAAGCACTCAGCACCGAGAACAGAAAATATACCAGCAATGATATCCGGATTGGCCTCAGCCTCAGCCCTAGTCATGACAAAAATCTTTCCCTTTGCCTTGTTCCCTCGAGTAGCTGTAGCAGCAGTGGCAGCCTTGCCTAGTGCGGTGTTCCTCTCTAGACACTGGAAAGATATATGCCCAAATCCGTCGAGGTATTTGTGTGAGGAGGTTTACCACAACGGTTACAAGTACCCGTCGAGGTATTTGTGTGAACAATGGTCTTAGCGACCGGAGCGACAAACCTCTCAAACCTCTTCTTCTGAGAAGTAGGTGCAGCAGTCGATGGAACAAAAGGTCGCTTGCCCTGATAAGTAGATCTATGGTGCGAAAAAGCACTAGCAGTAACATCACGTGTCTCAGCATCAATATCCTTAATCGAGCTCTCAGCCCAAATGGCGTTGACGTAAACCTCAACAAATGAAGTAGAATCTCTGGGAACCATTATCTCAATACGGGGTCCTAGCTTCCCTCTGTAGAAGTAGACTTTCTCCGATTCATCCCTCACGAATCGAGAAGCAAAGTGAGATAACTGATTAAACTTTTCCGTGAACTCTTGCACTGTCATCTTTCCTTGCTTGAGATCCATGAATTCTTTCAGCCTTTGAGCACGAAGCTCCTTTGGGTAGAAGCGGGTCTCTATCTTGTCTTTGAACATGTCCCAATCAAACATCAGATCAAGGAGAAAACTTAGACCAGTAAGCGTCCACCATCGGTCAGCCTCAAGTGTTAGAAAGTGAGCGGCTAATCGCACCCTATCCTCCCTAACAACTGAGTACATGGAGAAGCTCTTCTGCATATCTCTGAACCATTCCGATAAGGCTACTGAATCCACTTCACCACCGTCGGTCCTAACATGGCTCCTAGACATCTGAGTAGCAATCCTGGAGAATCCACCAGGTCCACTAGCATCATCACCATGCAGAGGAGGAGGAGGAGGAGGAAGAACTTCAACTTGAGTCCTTTGATTCTCATGAACCTGAAGAAGCGCTTGCATTATATTATTCTCCACATTAGAAGGTCGCACCATCCTTCAAAAGAAAAGCAGTTGTTAACTTAACAAATAGCAGGCACAAACAGACTATAAATATAAGTCCTTAAATCTACCCCATATCTCATTCATTATTCAATTATATCGTCAAGTTAAGGTTGGGGGTCACATGAGTGCGTCGGGAGCGATAACGCTCTGATACCAACTGTAAAACCCCTCGTCGCAGCGGAAAGTAAAAACATAGAAACATGCCAAAATTTACGCGGAATTAAAACTTTAACATGCTTGATTAAGTACGAGGTGAATTAAACAAAACTATACATAAGGAAAAGATCAAAACATAGATAAGTATATAAGTCTAAGTACAAAACCAAAAGTAAAAAAAACGCAGCCTGGGATAGCGTATCCCTACAGGCACTCAATGTATAACAAAAGACTAGGTCTAGCTAAAAGATAAATGTGTATGTCATCGATGATATGATCATCGCTCGCTAGCCTCAGTAACCCTCCAGCAACCATCATGTACCTACATACATGAAAACATGTACGCCACAATCAGTGGGGAGTGACTAGAGTTCTCCTAGCCACCTATTGTTAGCAGCACGTAACACATAAGAACATCCAACGTACTCCAACATCACAATAATATATATATATATATATATATATATATATATATATATATATATATATATATATATATATATATATATATATATATATATATATATATATATATATATATATATATAGGCGGGATCCGGTGAGTCCACCTAAATATTTGAGTCCATGAGTCCATTTAGAGTATCACAAGTTGTATTAAAAAATATCACGTGTTTTTACAATACAAAGTTTACAATATCATAACCTTTTCAATACAATATCACATGAAACAATATCACGCACTATATAATACAGTATCACGAAATTTTTTCCCAAACTTTTTTTCCCAGAAATTTTTTTTGCAAAATTTTTTTTTTCAATTTTTTTTCCGAAATATTTTTTTTCTCCATCTTTTTTTCATAATTTTTTTTTGTGATATTATTTTGAATAACCGGTGATATTGTATTGAGTAACTTGTGTTATTGTAATGAAAAAAAAATCGAAATTTTTTTTTGAGAAAAAACGCCTTTTGTTAAACAATATCACGCACTATATTAAACAATATCACGAAATTTTTTCAAGAACTTTTTTTCCCGGAAATATTTTTTTCAAATTTTTCTCTCGAACTTTTTTTCCGAAATATTTTTTTCTCGAATTTTTTGTTTGTGATATTATTTTGAAGAAGCGGTGATATTGTATTGAGTAACTTGTGATATTGTAATAACAAAAAAATCGAGAAAAAACGCCTTTTTAATAAAATAAAACGTGTTTGTTTTTAAAAAAGTGCATATTGAAAAAGAGAATTTTTTTAATAAAGAAAATTTCATTTTAAAAGAAAAGGCTAAAAAAGAAAAAAAGAAAGAAAAAGTAATATTGAAAAAGAAAAAAGGAAAAAAGGAAAAAAATTTGATATTGAAAAAAGGTGATACTTTTTTATATAATTTGTGATATAATTGTTAGACTCATGGACTCAAATATTTAGGGTGGACTCATGTGATCCCAACTCTATATATATATATATATATATATATATATATATATATATATATATATATATATATATATATATATATATATATATATATATATCGTCCTTCATATTAACATGCATCACTTATGCAACAACCCTTACCTAACTTCGGAAACTATTTGAGGCGAGAGCCGGTCTCCCTTCCGGTTGCCCGGTCGGGGGGTCTTTCTCCTAAAACCATTTACGAACTCAGAAAAGAGTCGTCCAATGCCTTGGACGAACCATACTCAAATGATAACCAATACACTAGATAAACATCCATTGAGCAACATCTGACATTGTACCCCAACTCAGGCAAGCAGATGCAAACAACAGTATCTATAACTAACCCCAACTCGGGAAAGAACTAAACACAATCAGCAGTGCCCAAGCCTCACCCCAACTCAAGTAGACTTGGTACACAAGGTCAGCTACCATTCATCCGTGAAACCCAACTCAGGCACGAATGGATACCGATCAGCTAATAATGGTTCAATAACCCAACTCAGCCATAACCATTACCCTTCGTAGTGAATCAGGATCCCAACTCAGACCTGACTCACCACGGTCAAACAAACTCACGGAGGGAAAGAGGTCCCAACTCAGACATCTCCCACTGTATCATCTATACACGTAACGGTCTAGAGGTCCCAACTCAGACATGTCCGCCACGCCACATACACGCACATATCAAACTAGAGGTCCCAACTCAGACATAGCTTGACATGTAACAGACATCAGTACATGTCGTACTCTAGCGGTCCCAACTCAGACATATTCCGATATGTACTACAACCATGTACAAAGTCCTAATCTTACTTACTTCCAAACCTCTAGTAAACACTTAATTAATCCCCGGAACTAAGTCAAGGGAGAGCCGGTTTCCCTTCCGGTTGCCCGGCCGGGGGGTCTCTATCCTCAATTCCATTCCCGAACCCAATATAGTGCCGCCCGAACCTCGGGGACCTCAAACAACATACAAGTCACACAGAAGAAGTCTCAAGCAAATCGGAGGAACCGATCACAAGTTAAACTCATTTTAGATGGGAAAAGGGCTCTCAGCTGGTACCAGACCGTCGGCCGGTCAGCAGGCTAGGAGTTCCTTCCCATACGCAGTCAACACTGAAAAATCCAAGAGGAAAGGGATCCTCAGCCGGTGGACCGGCTGTCGGCCACCCGGCAGGGAATCCTCCCTCAGCCTACAATATGCAAATTTTCCTAAATGAGGGATTCTTAGCCGCGTGTTGACCCTTCTATTTGTTTGTTTGTGTCTGCGTTGATCCAATTTATTGGAGAGCAGAATGACAGGTTTAGACATATGGATGCTGGAAAGGTGGAGAGGATATGGACCAAACCAGTCTAGTTATAGCTCAGTTTTATAGATTTCCACATGTTGAACTTTCAGTTTGTTTTCTTAAGCAGTTGTAATCTTTCCGAGACATATGTTTAACTTTAATTATTTAATAAAGTACTGCGTTTCTTCACTGTGATTACTTACTACCTCGGTATTCCGAGATGGTAACATCCTTGATTATTTGGGGAGTCCTAGATCAGGCCTCTGAATAAATGAGGGTGTTACAAAGTGGTATCAGAGCCAGGTTCCTCAGGCCTAACCTAATGAACCCAATGAATATAGGAAGAGTCTAAATAAAATGAACCCCGAGATAGAACTGTTAGGAGCACACTAAAGGGGAAGTATGAGTCTGGGGCCTCCTCACACCGAACCATAGGCCCTCTCAGTTTTACCCGGATACCTTGAGTGAATACGAGCGAAAAGGGTAGAATAGGAAGTCATGGGAAGTTGTGGTCAAGCATGATAGGGGATTATATGAAGCTTTCCGTTATGTGGCTGGCATGGATTATATGGTTGCTTTACATAGAGTACATGATGATGTGGCTATATGCGATAATCGGTTTTATATTCATAGTTATGCATGCCTAATGATATGCGGTTATGTGATCCCTAAGCCTCCATGTTAGATACTATGCTAAGAAGAGTTTTTAATACTGTAAAGGCATGGGAAAAATGGTACTACCATGATAGGGATGTAAGTCTAAGTGAGTACCCTTACTTAACCAGGGCTCATTGTTTTCCTTGTAAATTATAGAATGCCTCCGAGAAGGAATAACGCAGCTGACATCACTCAAGAGGAGCTAGATCGAATATTAGCAGAGAATGAGGTTCTTCGGGCCAAACGCTTGGATTCTGCCAAGATGAGCACCATCATCGCAAGGCATAACCCTACGCAGTTCACAGGAGAAGGGGAACCTCATTTGCTAGGGGAATGGTGTCGTGAATTCAACAACTTGTTCGAGTTGATAGACTGTCTGGAAGAGCAGAGAGTAGACCAAGCTGCTCATTACCTGAGAGGGATGGCTGGTGAATTGTGCACCAGTAACAAAGGGGAAATCCGGGAAGCAGCTATGGGGGACGGAATTAATCATGTGGAGTGGGTCGCTTTTAAGAGGATCCTAATTGAAGTATTTCTACCAGAATTCCAAAAGAGCAAGCTGAGAGAAGAGTTTGAACTTTTTCGTATGACTGACGAGATGACCGTGAAGGTTTACTACCGGAAATTCCTCCAGTTATTGGGCCTGTGGGGAATAAAACGCGTATTCACCCTAAATTTGCAGGATTATAATGAAATATGCAATTGTGAATATCGTCATAAGATTAAAAACATGAGAAAAGAAGTACAACCTTTAGTCCTCGCGCAAAAGGCCTAAGAACAGGAATTAATGCAAATTCCCTCCTATAACTTGCACCCAAGACTTAGTTTGAGACGTGGCCGCGTGTGCTAGAAATCCTCTCCAATTGCCTTGCAATATAGGGAGAGCCCTTGAGGTTTTAGATGTGAGATCTGAGGTTTTGGGAGAAGAATGCTCTCAAACCCTAATTTTACCCTGAGATTATTTTACAGTGCAACAAGAGTAACTGACATAAGGAGAAAAACTCTCCTTATGTAGTCTCTAGGTTTCGGCCGAATTGGAGATAGGGTAGGAGTGGGCTTTCCACTCTTACCTTATTCTAATTCGTGATTCGACCCAATTAGCTTTAAGTTGTTCGCGGGTTTATTTATAAATCGTAACATGTTATCAGATATTAATACAGTCGATATATTAATAATGGTCTGACAAAATACGATATTGTATAATTACCTAAATTAATATAACTGTTTATATTAATGCGCGAATACAATATTTAATTAAATATAACCGTTTATATTTAATTTACGAATTAATCATGTAATCCGTATTAGCTAAAATTATTTAATCCGTATTAAATAATAATCTCAACATCTTATTGACTAATTTAATAGTCAATACCTCTGACTAACCGTTTAGTCATATCCGGCAAAATGTGACTGTATTTTCATACCTTCACATCTCTCAAACGTGTCCTATAGGTGTGACGTATAGGGACCAGTTGACCACCGCCATCCGTATGACAATAACGTCAAACTTATCTAGCAAGCCAACCGTTATTGACACTAGTAGAAAAATATCTATTTGCGGCTATCTATTTGAGGCGTTTTAGCCCAATAGCAGCAAATAATTTATGGGTTATTTAAGGCGTTTTATAAATAAACGCAGCAAATAAGCTATTTGAGGCGTTTTTGTGAAAAACGCCGCAAATACTTATTATTTAAAAAGAAAAGGGATTGAAAGAGGGATATTATTCGAAATAGGCATTCCGTGTTTTCATTCCAATTGCAAAACAATAAAACACAGTGTACTGATTCTCCCTCCCAAACTACCTCGACAACTACCCTAATCTGCCAACGACCGCCTCATCGCCACTAGAAATCGATGGTAATGGACGGAACTCGCCACCAATTAGGTATGTGAATTGATTTTTAGGGTTAACTATTTTCGATTAATTGGAGTTTGAATTAGCCAAATACGATGCGATTAATTCAATTCATTTTTATGGTCTCTCAATCTTACTTTCCTGTTTAAATTTTTCGATCTTTTATGATTTTTATGATTTTCGCGTTTCAAGTTTACTAATTTATACTGTTTTATTGGTTATTACTGTATAATTTTTCTAGGGTTTGAGTCATGTCGGTGGAAATGTGGAATATGGAGCATTTATGTTGGTTAAATTTTGCTTTGTCTTAGATTGATTGTCTGAATTGGTAATGGAAATGTGAAAATGTAGTGGTTGGTGTAGCAGCAGTACAGTTCACTACGTCCTAGAGGAAGGAAGAATTTAGGATTCTATTGCAAATTTAATGAGTTAGGGTTTGAAAAATTGGGTATTCTAGATCTATTTCAAATTAGGAAAAAATTAGGGTTTTGTTTTAATGTGAACTGATTACTTTGTGTTGGTTGATTCAGGAACATTTTCCTCTTCAATTTATGCTGGTGATTGTCTCTTCGAGGATCCAACCATAAAATTTCGCGGTACTATTATATTATAAGTATCTCGTTCTTGGCTTTGCATTGAATCTATTATATGTATGTGATTATATAGATAATATATTACATTGTTGAAGTCTTTAAAAAGGATTCAGACTCATATTTTACATGTCAGACTAAATTTGCATGGAATTGTGTCGGTCGAGTCCGCTATGGTGAGTTTATTGCTCTATCAGTGATTAAGCAATCAATTTGTTTTTCTTTTCCTTCTGTATTTCCGGCATGTTAGACTCTGCACGTGTGAGTCTGACATCTCTTTTTTCAAAAGCTTACTCAGCTTTCCCATTTTCATTCCAGCTCTTGGAAGAGGAAGGCATTGGTGTTCCTTTAGTGAAAGAGGCTGCTACATCTCCATGTTATGATGATGGAGCTTTAATTATTGCTTCTAAAGTTATTAACCCTATTCACACTATTTCTTGCCCTTCTTGTGGTCACCATCTACATCTCCATCAAAATCATCAGGTTAATTAAATTGGATAATTAGTAGTTTTTATTATTTAATATATTGAATTGGGTAATTAGTAGTTTTTGGGTTTGGTTGATTGAGTAATAATGTGAACTAATTTTTTTAATATAATAATTAACACTTAACAGGCAGGTGGATTTAATAGTTTACCAGCAGGAGTGAAGTTTGATCCAACAGACACAGAAGCATTGGTACATTTAGAGAGTAAGGTGAAGTCTGATTTGGGGAAACTCCATCCTCTTCTTCATGAATTCATACCCACAATCGAAGGCCAAAACGGGATTTGCTATACTCATCCTGAGAAATTACCAGGTTTCTCTTCAACATTCTCATTACTTTTGTTTTAATTCGAGCTTGCATTGCTTCTTGCCTCATATTTCATTTCTTGTATTGTGATTTACGTCTAGTGTTTGTGTCAGATTCCAATATCTAGTTTGTATCATCATACTAACAACTCCTTCCATAATGTTTACTCCATTTCACCAAAAATATTAAGTGCGCAGTGGCGGATTTAGGGGTAGCGTGTAGCGATAGTGCGCAGTCTTCAGGTATCTTTTCACTTTCGTCAGATTATGGAGCTTTCTTTTGGTTGTACACTTGTATTTTCATATGAAATGCTTTGCCCTTGCTAATTTCCAAACAAGCTGGTGGTTTTCTATTTGGTGAATGTACTTGAGATGTAGTTGTGGTGAAATTCTTATAAATACGTGGTGTGAAATTCAGGTGTGAAATTCTTATACAAATCTAGTTGTGGTGAAATTCTTATAAATACTTGGTGACCATACCTTCTGTCCAAGGCTGAATTTTTTTGCATTGCAACTGGGCTTTTCTTTTTACCATTCAGTGCTTTAAGACATTAAGACTAAATTAAAGGGGGATTTGTGCAGTAGATTAAGATTCCATTTTTCTAAGCGCTCGTCTAACAAAGAACTCTGCTACACCCCTGGAACTAGACATGTAGGATAGTACCAACCCCAACCAGATAAGAGTTGGACGTTGGGAACCCTCCTTTGTGCTTCTCTGATCTACCTGACTTTTTGTGGCAAAGCTCCTATAAGGAAAAGAAAGCTATAAAATAGTATGATAAACTATAAG
This sequence comes from Silene conica, assembly GCA_029255685.2. NCBI lineage: Eukaryota > Viridiplantae > Streptophyta > Magnoliopsida > Caryophyllales > Caryophyllaceae > Silene > Silene conica. The sequence continues at coordinate 48,549,786 of CM055318.2, read as the reverse complement.
CACTATGGGCTGTTACATTTGTTGTATTTTTCTTTTCTGTAATCAGTTTGTACCATGAGGACTCTTATCATAACCTAACGTATTTCGGCATTTTGATTTTCTTCTCGTTTGCGGAACATGGCAGTTGGCGTGTGTCAATATCAATGCCAGCAGGAGAATTTGTGTAGCTGCCTCATTCATTGAAGCTATTAGGAGACTGCACTCTTGATCAGGTTCTTCATATTAGTGACCTTGCACTCCCTTTTGTATACTATTCACTACTTCAGTTTTCTCTTAACCTCCAAAACTGAGATAACTTAGTTGTGAATTGGTGCCACGACTGATGTTAAAACCATGACTCTATGTCCTTTAATGTCCTTAAAAGTGATAACATCACATGCGCTGCTGCTTTGATTCGTCTTTGTAGAATTTTACAGGCTTTAGTCATCTTAAGATAGATCTAACAGTTAACAGTTTTTTTTTACCCTGAACTACTGCTGATGTGTTCTGCACTATCGCTCGTCTGCATGTTTTGCTGTTGTGTGTTGTCGTTATTATTGCGTGTTATTGCTGTTGTGCATTGTTATTGTGTCATTGCTGATGCGCTGCTGCTGCTACATGTTGTTGTCCCTGCTCTGCACGCTGCTGCTGCTACATGTTGTTGTCCCTGCTCTGCACGCTGCTGGCTAATGCTCTACACGCTGCTGGCTGCTGCTCTGCACGTTCTTGGCTGCCGCCGATGCCACTGCTTGTAGCCGCTGATGCTTGTAGCCACAGGTCAACATATTGGATATCCAGTGTGTTGGTTATTAATTCTTCTACTTCCAGTCTTTTGATGTCAAGGTTTGTCTTCATTTATTGTAGTACCTTATTATGCATCCTCAACTCCCTCCTAATCCCTCATTCACCTCACTCTTGATGTGCTTATTCATTCATCAACCATTTCTGGTTTGGAATGATTATGAGTTGAGTCAGTTGGGTACAGTCATCTTCGGATTTGTGTTTGGGTACTTTTCGGATGTGGTAAGGTCAATTTGGGTCATTTTAGTTTTACTAGGCCTACCAATGATTCAATGATGATTCGATCAAATTTATGACTTGGACAGTGAATGAAGTAATAATGATTCAAATCTGAACAATGTCCCAATCCTCTGTTGTGAGTTTGTAACATTACTATGACCTGAATCGGCCTTGTCCATGTTACACTCGTCTATTAGTAGCGGCTTCTCAAGACCAATCTTATCACTAAGTGTCTCTTCTGCTGTTGTATCCGCGTAAGTTTTTCCAGCTGGCTCAAGTGGTAATTATTTTTGTGCAGGACCTTTTTGCTGCGGGAACAGACACAACAACGTCATCCCTTGAGTGGGCAATGGCGGAACTACTTCGCCACCCTGGAAAGCTGAAGAAAGCACAAGCAGAGTTGCATGAAGTCATCGAAAAAGGGAATACACTAGAAGAGCAAGACATAACCCGGTTGCCATACTTGCAAGCAATCGTCAAGGAATCCTTCAGGCTACACCCACCTGTGCCCTTGCTGCTACCAAGAAAAATGGATTCTGATGTTAAGTTATTCAACTATACAGTTCCAAAAAATGCACAAGTATTAGTTAATGCCTGGGCAATTGGGAGAGATCCCAATACCTGGAAGAATGCCGAATCCTTTGAGCCAGAGAGATTTTTAGGATCTAAAATTGATGTTAAGGGCCGTGACTTTGACTTGATCCCATTTGGTGCTGGCCGAAGGATATGTCCAGGATTGCCCTTGGCAATTCGGATGCTCCATTTGATGTTGGGGTCTCTTCTCCATGGATTTGATTGGAAGTTAGAAGATGGACTTACACCAGAGAATATGGATTTGGAGGAGAAATTTGGATTGACATCGGAAAAACTCCAGCGACTTCGTGCCATTCCGATCCCGTTGCCTCTCTGAGCCAGAGTTGGTTGCCTGTGAGTGTAAAGATAGCCAGAGTACGGAAAAACTCCAGCGATTCCGATCCCATTGTAGGATTTTTAGCATTGTATATATTTTTAGAATAATTACAAAAAACATGTAGGATTCTCTTGTGAAAAAAATATATTTGAGAGTTATCATATTTAAATAATTTGTCTGCATTTTTTCATATTAAAAAAAAAAAAAAAAAAAAAAAAAAAATTTTTTTATTTTTTTTTTTTACCCTATTTGCGGCGTTTTTTTCAAAAAACGCCTCAAATAGAGAACTTATTTGCGGCGTTTTTTGAAAAAAACGCCTCAAATGGCCTTTTCTATTTGCGGCGTTTTTTCAGAAAAACGCCTCAAATAACCTCTTATTTGCGGCGTTTTTTTTTCCGCCGCAAATGACTTTTTCTATTTGCGGCCCCCTTATTTGCTGCTACACTAAAAACGCCGCAAATGACCTCATTTTTGACGCCTCAAATAAGTATTTTTCTACTAGTATGATAAACGTGGATCAACTGGTAATAATACAGAAGTATGCCCTTGTGATCCTTAAAGAGATTTAATAAGTCATTGTACTTAATTGTCAAGGACACCAGCCCCAACAATCTCCCACTTGTCCGTACAAGGGTATGTGCAATGACGTTATCACACTACATGTGGAGGACACAATCTCCAACAAACTCCCACTTGTCCGTACAAGTGTAGGTGCGATAACCGAATCTCATATCCTTTTAAAATTTCTCCCACTCAATGTAAGACAATTTGCAAATCCGGATTCGCAAAGGTCGTATCTCACAAGCGATCTGCACTGAAATGGAGAGGCTTGAACAGTCTGTTTGAGTGTTTATTTCGAGCCTTAATTTCAACACCATTTTTATGCAAAAAAATGAATTTACAAGTTGAAAGTTTTGTTTGCATCCAAATCTGGCCTGACTTTCAAGCATCATATCTCACGTTTTACTAATGCAAATCAAATGATTTTTGTGTCATTATAAAGCTTAAGATCTTAAAAAAACAATGGCTTTTGAATCACCTTCATATCTGGTCCATAACTTGAGTTATGGCCGTCCCAAACAGACTGCGCATTCTTGGACAGCCCATGACCTATGTGCACTAAAGTTTCAATAAATACAGATTTACTCAAGATATGTAGTTGATTCTTTTTTGAGGTGAAAGTTAACTCATTTAGCTTTCCAAAGAGCTATCATACGTTCCAAAATTCATTTTGCGCTAAGAGATATGGCTTCTACAAGATAGGGCTGAGTTGCTGAAACTTTCAGAAGAAAAGGGGCTGCATTGTTTCGAGGTGTCCTTGGGATTAGGGTAAGGGGCTGGTTGTTTATGGTCCTTATCTTAATCCCTCTTTTGTTCAAGCATCTTCAAAAGCACAAGGAATCATTTGCCAAAAGCATGGGATCAGAAAAGGGCCTGAAACTTTCAGATTTGGTCTTCCCAAAAGCAAAGGACAAGTCACTTTCAATGCAGAATTGTGTAAGAGGGCAGCCTGTTTTAGCTTGTTATTTTGTGTTGTTTTCAGCCGTGGCTTTTGCTCTATGTAAGGATTTTATGAACTCTTGTAAGCCCTTAGATTAAACAATAGATGTATGGTTAGGATGAAAGATGAGCCTCTATATAAAGAGCTCACTTTCCTTTGTAAAAAAATCAGATTTGGATGAATGAAAAAAAAGATGAAAACTCTAAGTTTTTCAACCTAAATTCTTTGCTTAGTGCTGGAATTATCTCCTTTGCTATGTGCTTGGGGATTGAGTAAACTCTTTGCTTAGTGCTTGAGTGAACTCTTAGTCTTAAACTAGTGGCTGTGTGCTTGGTTTAAGTCATATCCTAGGCTTAATCAAGAGTGATCTTGTTAAGTCATATCCATTATTTATGTCTTTTATTTTCGTCCAAAAATAACAACCTCAAACAACCCATAATATCGTTCTTGACAGACCCAGGAACTGTTCAAAAACAGACCTGGAATGCAAAATACAAAACAGCCCCATTTTGAAGTATTTTGGGTCCATTTTCGCTCCACGATCTGTATCAAGAGTGGTTTCCCCGACTAGAGAGTAACTTAACTGATAAAACGAATCTGTATTTGAGCATGGCCATGCATTTCAGTTACTACTCCTCGAGTGGCCCTGAGAAATGATAAAATCCTGATAAGGGTTTGGATATTTCCCTCAACTCGAATCCTGCCGATATAGCCCAGCATGAAATAACCCAGAAAAAATCCTCTTGGCCCCTGTTACGGTGACCGTGGGAAAGAAACCAAAGTTACCCAAAATCTGTCTTAATCTCAAGAAACAGTTGAAGGTCAAAAGACTCGACTCTAAGGAACACTATGGAGGTCCTATCCACGACCTGGCACCCAATGTTATAAAACATTTAGGACTCCATAACGATGTCACGGGGTGTCCTACGAGATATCCGTATAACTCGCCTTTGTGATTGGTTAGTCATCCACGTGACTTATGGCTCGTTGAACCCACCATCAACCAACGTCACAAAATGATTACCTGAGTTATCAGCTCAAGTGGGTAATCAAGGACCAAAACGATGTAATGTTAATCAGTTCACTTTGTGGCATTCAAAATTGGCGTACAATTCCACATGAAAAACAAAACATTTTATATCATAACAATAAGGTTGAATAGAGTACACGAGAAAATGAATTATTACATGAATTCATAAAAGAGTACTACAACTTAGGAACACATCCAATTCCCATGGAATGAATGTGCCCTTCATGCTTATCACGTGGTAATGCTTTTGTGAGAGGATCAGCTATGTTGTCATCCGTAGCGATCTTATCAATGAAAATCTCCTTTTGCTCCACGTAATCTCTGATTAGATGAGCTTTCCGTTGTACATGCCTAGCCTTGCTGCCAGACTTATGCTCCTTAGCTTGGAAGATGGCACCGCTATTGTCACAATAGACGGTGATTGGGTCATTCGAACTAGGCACTACTGAAAGTCCTTGTAAGAATTGACGCATCCATATTGCTTCCTTAGCTGCTTCTGAGGCGGCATAGTACTCGGACTCAGTCGTAGAATCTGCTGTAACACTCTGTTTAGAACTTTTCCAGCTGACAGCAGCGCCATTAAGAGTAAAAACGAATCCAGACTGAGATTTCGAGTCATCTCGATCCGTTTGGAAGCTAGCATCTGCGTAACCCGTGGCGCAGAGCGTCGAGTCGCCTCCGTAAGTCAATCCCCAATCTTTAGTCCTCCGTAGGTACTTAAGAATGTTTTTCACGGCCATCCAGTGTGGTTCACCTGGATGAGCTTGGAATCGACTAGTCATACTCAATGCATATGCAACGTCTGGACGTGTGCATATCATGGCATACATGATCGATCCTATTGCCGAAGCATAAGGAATCCGACTCATGCGCTCTTTCTCTTCCACTGACTTAGCTTCTTGAGACTTGCTCAAGTGTAGCCCAGGAGTCATAGGAAGGAACCCCTTCTTGGAGTTCGTCATACTGAATCTCTCCAGAATCTTCTCTATATAAGACTCCTGACTGAGAGACAACATCCGTCGTGATCTATCCCGGTAGATACGGATGCCCAAAATTCTTTGTGCCTCTCCCAGATCTTTCATCTGGAAATGGTTTTTCAACCATGCTTTAACCGAAGATAAGAGAGGTATGTCATTCCCAATCAAGAGTATGTCATCGACATACAGTACTAGGAATACAATCTTACTCCCACTCGACTTGATATAGAGACATGGTTCCTCGACTGATCGAATGAACCCATTCTCTTTTATCACTTGGTCGAAGCGATGATTCCAACTCCGCGATGCTTGCTTAAGTCCATAGATGGAACGCTTAAGCTTGCAAACTTTCTTAGGATGTGCTGGATCGATAAAACCCTCGGGTTGTACCATGTACAACTCTTCCTCCAAATAACCGTTTAAGAAGGCGGTTTTAACGTCCATTTGCCATATTTCATAGTCATGAAATGCGGCGATCGCTAAGATAATCCGAATGGAACGTAGCATGACTACGGGTGCAAAGATCTCATCGTAGTGCAAGCGTGGCACTTGGGTGAAACCTTTAGCAACTAGTCTAGCCTTATGGATATCTTGTTGTCCTTCCACGGCATGCTTTATCTTATAAAGCCATTTGCATTGAAGGGGACGTACCTTTGCAGGTAGGTCCACAAGATCCCACACGTTGTTCTCATACATGGAGTCCATTTCGGATTGCATGGCTTCTAGCCATAGCTTTGAGTCAGAACTGGTCATGGCACCTTTATAGGTTGTGGGTTCATTACCCTCTAGGAGTAAGACGTCATCTGTATCGTGTTCCTCGACCATACCAATGTATCTGTCCGGTGGAATAGAGACTCTTCCTGACCTCCTAGGTTCCTCAGGGATATCTACCGCAGCCTCGGTTGAAGGTACTGTTTCCTCCAATGGTTGCTCGGTAGTTGGTTCTTGAACCTCCGATAACTCGAAGGTTCTATTACTCGACTTGTTCTCGAGAAATTCTTTCTCTAAGAACGTCGCACTAGCCGCAACAAAAACACGTTGTTCGGTAGGCGAGTAGAAGTAATGACCAAACGTTCCCTTTGGATAGCCTATAAAGTATGTCTTGACCGATCGCGGGCCGAGCTTATCCTCGTGTCTCCACTTGACATAAGCCTCGCAGCCCCAAACCCGAATAAAGGACAAGTTAGGGACCGTTCCCTTCCATAACTCGAATGGAGTCTTGTCAACAGCTTTAGACGGACTTCGGTTAAGAATTAGAGCGGCCGACAAAAGAGCATAGCCCCACAATGAATCAGGCACAACGGTGTGACTCATCATGGATCGAACCATATCAAGTAAAGTTCGATTTCTCCGTTCGGACACACCATTTAATTGTGGTGTTCCAGGTGGAGTCAACTGTAGCACGATCCCACAGTCTTTTAGGTGTTGATCAAACTCGTGTGAAAGATACTCACCACCACGATCCGAACGTAGTGCTTTAATCTTTCTACCCAGCTGGTTCTGTACCCGATTCTGGTATTCTTTGAACTTGTCAAAGGATTCACTTTTATGTTTCATCAAGTAGACATTGTTGGAGATTGTGTCCTCCACATGTAGTGTGATAACGTCATTGAACATACCCTTGTACGGACAAGTGGGAGATTGTTGGGGCTGGTGTCCTTGACAATTAAGTACAATGACTTATTAAATCTCTTTAAGGATCACAAGGGCATACTTCTGTATTATTACCAGTTGATCCACGTTTATCAATAACGGTTGGCTTGCTAGATAAGTTTGACGTTATTGTCATACGGATGGCGGTGGTCAACTGGTCCCTATACGTCACACCTATAGGACACGTTTGAGAGATGTGAAGGTATGAAAATACAGTCACATTTTGCCGGATATGACTAAACGGTTAGTCAGAGGTATTGACTATTAAATTAGTCAATAAGATGTTGAGAATTATTATTTAATACGGATTAAATAATTTTAGCTAATACGGATTACAAGATTAATTCGTAAATTAAATATAAACGGTTATATTTAATTAAATATTATATTCGCAAATTAATATAAACAGTTATATTAATTTAGGTAATTATACAATATCGTATTTTATCAGACCATTATTAATATATCGACTGTATTAATAACTGATAACATGTTACGATTTATAAATTAAACCCGCGAATAAATAATAGCTAATTGGGTCGAATCACGCATTAGGATAAGGTAAGAGTGGAAAGCCCACTCCTACCCAAACCCTATTTCGGCCGGCCTCAGTTACAAAAGGAGGAGACTTCTCCTTTTGTCAACTACTCTTGTTGCACTGTAACAGAATTCTCAAGTAAAATTAGGGTTTGAGAGCATTCTTCTCCCAAAACCTCAGATCTCACATCTAAAACCTCAAGGGCTCTCCCTATATTGCAAGGCAATTGGAGAGGATTTCTAGCACACGCGGCCTCGTCTCAAACAAAGTCTTGGGTGCAAGTTATAGGAGGGAATTTGCATTAATTCCTGTTCTTAGGCCTTTTGCGCGAGGACTAAAGGTTGTACCTCTTTTCTCATGTTTTTAATCTTATGACGATATTCACAATTGCATATTTCATTATAATCCTGCAAATTTAGGGTGAATACGCGTTTTATTCCCCACAAGTGGTATCAGAGCCTTAGGCCATGAAAATTTTACAATTGTGTCTTTCATAAGTTTTAAAAATTTTGAAAAACCGTACACTGTGCTTAGGCACTCGATCGAGTACCAGTTGCACTCGATCGAGTGCCCTCGTACCAGGCCCGTGCGTGTGATTTTTGTGAGAAATCGATCTTGTTTTTCGATTTTTATTTGCATATTGTTAATTAATCGATATTTTTAGCAATATGTGAATCTTTTGCTGTTGTTTATTTATGATTTACACGTTTTAAATCCATGTTATAAACCCGTTTTGATTTAAAAGTGCAGCGATTGCGTTTTAAAGAGTCACTCGATCGAGCCCCTGCTGCACTCGATCGAGTGAAACTGGCACTCGATCGAGTGCCTCTGCTGCTCGGTCGAGTGCTCATGTTTCGGGCTCCCTTTTCGAAAATAACTTGTTTTCTTATTTTCACATGGCTTAAAATAATATACTGTATACGGAAATAGTATATTATTTAGTGAAACGGTTCACCCTCGGTTGATACATATTGTTTTTAAAACAGTTTAAAACAATGGATTATATGTTTATTAAAATTGGTGATTAAAACGGTATAGTCACTAAATTTTAATCTTAAAAGGTGGTTTGGTATAAATTTATTAATCATAATAACAGTATTATGTCATGTATAAATTGTTTTTAGTTGATGCATTTTATTTATCGTCTTGTGAATGCCTTGAATGCTTTCAATAACGTATTTAATTTTTGCAAACGGTTGTAACTTAGTGTGGCCTTAGAAGATTGTGTCACCGTAATGATGGGACACGATCTTGCTTGTAATTTTGAGATCTTGAATCTCCGTTTTGGGTTTTTGCCATGTAATTACTTTTGTATTTAAATTAGAATGTATCTAGGACTACTTTTGTAATTTAAATTAGTAATTTTGTGAAGACCAAAAACAAGACGGAGACCGGATGCTCACTCCCGCTGCAAGGACCAAGATAGAACATCAAGACAAGCTTCTAGGGTCCAACGGTGGATTCCAAGTTGTTTTATGTTTATTTTGGTAGGATAGGCCACACTAGGACTTTTTATTTACGTTTATTGCATTTATCTTTATGCTTTCTTCGATAATAGCTTGCATCATATTCCGCCTAAAAACCAAACCACCTATAGCATGCCTGAAAACTGACTCATGTAGAGGTCTCGCGTTAGTTTTCTGTGACAATACAGATGTCACATGTCATTTAAAAGCCATCACTTTATTTAATTCATTCACGCAATTGCTAGTTTTTAGTTCACTTATATATGGATAAATAAAAGTTGATGGGGTCTTCCTCGTATAACCAAAAATTGAGATTAGTCTTTATAAATCAGCCTCCCATGAATCCCTTCTTCGTCGGTAGGCATAATATGACCCCTTCTACGTCGGGTAAGTGGGAACAGATGATTTATTTTATCTCAACATCATGGTCACTCGATAATATTCCAGTGACTGAGATGGACTAATAGATAGGATTTACGGAAATCTATCGACCAAGAGTTCCAACGATTGGAATTAGCCAAACAGTGGGCTTATCAATATACGGAAATTGAGTCTTGGGATCGTTTATATAATTGTTGAGGGAGATCAATTATATAAATGCATGAGTCTACGAGTTTAAATTCAATTTAATATAGACTTAAATCACAACAATAAGTTGCTTATATGGTTTTGTTTTATCTTCTTTTCAGTGTAGAACACGTTCATTAAAACTGCTGTAAAACTAAAATGGCTGGTGAAGACCCAATGCCAAGTGCCAAGCTAGCACGTGAATCCTGGCTAAAAGCCTTCATGGACTCCATGAATCAGTCAACTAGACTGAGGAATGATGGGTCAAACTTCTCTGACTGGGAGGCAGCACTACGGAATGCTGCCATTGCTGACGGAAAGCTCAAGTTCTTAACTGAGCCCATTCCGCCAAACCCAGGAACTGGAGCTAGAGCCAACGAAATTCGCGCTCATAGCGATTTCGTTATGGAAGCGGGTGCGATAAAGAACGTACTCATCTATGCAATGGAATCCAATTTGCAAAGACGCTTCATAACCCATGGTGCAAACAAGATTTTCACCACGCTCACTAACGAATTCTCCAAGGCTCCGAGAATCGTTTCTTATGAGCATACCTGTCGCTTCTTTGAGGCGAAACTCCAGAAGGGCCAAGCTGTTAGCCCACATATTCTCAACATGATTGAGAATATCGAGAAACTGGAGTCCCTAAACTGCAAGATCAGTGAGAACATCATCGTTGATCGCATGCTTCATTCGCTTCATGATGGGTTCGCCCTCTATAGGCCCAACTACTACATGAACGACATGAAGAAGACTCCCCATGAACTCCACTCCCTTCTCGTACAGACTGAGAAGGATCTTAAGTTGAGTGGGAGTCTTAAGCAGGATGTTCTCATGATCTCCAGTAAAGGGAAAGGTAAAGGGAAGGCTAAAGCTCAGGGCGACCTAGCAGTAGGTAAGCCCAGGTTCAAGAAACCAGGATTTGCTAAGAGTGGGCCAGGTGAGTCGAGTAACTCACAAGGCAAGACAAAGAGCAAGGATACAAGCATGGAATGTCACCATTGCCACAAGACTGGGCATTGGAGGCGCTCCTGCCCCGTGTATCGCGAGGACATTAAGGCAGGCCGTGTTACTCCTGTTGGTATGTCTTCTTCTTCTTTTATTCACATGATTGAGATTAACCACGCAAGTTGCGGAACTTGGGTACTTGATACTGGTTGTGGTTCTCATCTATGTAATCATGTGCAGGGCCTCCGAAACCAAGAACCCCTAATCAAGGGTGAGGTGGACCTGCGTGTCGGGAATGGAGCACGTGTGGCTGCAGTCTCGAAGGGAACATACGTAATCCAGCTTCCAAGTGGATTCGAGTTATTTTTGTATAACTGTTATTATGTTCCTAGTTTATCCAAAAACATTATTTCAGTTTCTGCACTTGACAAACTTGGATTTTCATTTGTAATAGAGAATAATAGCTGTATTTTCTCTTTGCACAATATGATTTATGGCAAGGCAGTTTCCATGAATGGAATTTATGTTTTAGATCAAACTACCGAGATATTACATGTGAATAATAAAAGAATAAAGGTAGGTGACAAAGATCAAACTTACTTATGGCATTGTCGTATGGGACACATAAATAAGAAACGCGTTAAACAGCTCATACAGAATGGAGCTATTTCGCCCTTTGATTTCGAATCATATGGCACGTGTGAATCATGTCTCATCGGCAAAATGACTCGTATTTCCTTCAAAGGTGTTGGAATGCGCGCTGCCGACCTATTAGGACTCATACATACGGACGTATGTGGCCCTATGTCGATCAACGCACGAGAAGGCTATAGGTATTTCATCACTTTCACGGATGATTTGAGTAGATATGGCTATGTCTACTTGATGAAACATAAAAGTGAATCCTTTGACAAGTTCAAAGAATACCAGAATCGGGTACAGAACCAGCTGGGTAGAAAGATTAAAGCACTACGCTCGGATCGTGGTGGTGAGTATCTTTCACGCGAGTTTGATCAACACCTAAAAGACTGTGGGATCGTGCTACAGTTGACTCCACCTGGAACACCACAATTAAATGGTGTGTCCGAACGGAGAAATCGAACTTTACTCGATATGGTTCGATCCATGATGAGTCATACCGTTGTGCCTGATTCATTATGGGGATATGCTCTCTTGTCAGCCGCTCTAATACTTAACCGAAGTCCGTCTAAAGCTGTTGACAAGACTCCATTCGAGTTATGGAAGGGAACGGTCCCTAACTTGTCCTTTATTCGGGTTTGGGGTTGCGAGGCTTATGTCAAGTGGAGACACGAGGATAAGCTCGGCCCGCGATCGGTCAAGACATACTTTATAGGCTATCCAAAGGGAACGTTTGGTCATTACTTCTACTCGCCTACCGAACAACGTGTTTTTGTTGCGGCTAGTGCGACGTTCTTGGAGAAAGAATTTCTCGAGAACAAGTCGAGTAATAGAACCTTCGAGTTATCGGAGGTTCAAGAACCAACTACCGAGCAACCATTGGAGGAAACAGTTCCTTCACCCGAGGCTGCGGTAGATATCCCTGAGGAACCTAGGAGGTCGGGAAGAGTCTCTATTCCACCGGACAGATACATTGGTATGGTCGAGGAACACGATACAGATGACGTCTTACTCCTAGAGGGTAATGAACCCACAACCTATAAAGGTGCCATGACCAGTTCTGACTCAAAGCTATGGCTAGAAGCCATGCAATCCGAGATGGACTCCATGTATGAGAACAACGTGTGGGATCTTGTGGACTTACCTGCAAAGGTACGTCCCCTTCAATGCAAATGGCTTTACAAGATAAAGCATGCCGTGGAAGGACAACAAGATATCCATAAGGCTAGACTAGTTGCTAAAGGTTTCACTCAAGTGCCAGGCTTGCACTATGATGAGATTTTTGCACCCGTAGTCATGCTACGTTCCATTCGGATTATCTTAGCGATCGCCGCATTTCATGACTATGAAATATGGCAAATGGACGTTAAAACCGCCTTCTTAAACGGTTATTTGGAGGAAGAGTTGTACATGGTACAACCCGAGGGTTTTATCGATTCAGCACATCCTAAGAAAGTTTGCAAGCTTAAGCGTTCCATCTATGGACTTAAGCAAGCATCGCGGAGTTGGAATCATCGCTTCGACCAAGTGATAAAAGAGAATGGGTTCATTCGATCAGTCGAGGAACCATGTCTCTATATCAAGTCGAGTGGGAGTAAAATTGTATTCCTAGTACTGTATGTCGACGACATACTCTTGATTGGGAATGACATACCTCTCTTATCTTCGGTTAAAGCATGGTTGAAAAACCATTTCCAGATGAAAGATCTGGGAGAGGCACAAAGAATTTTGGGCATCCGTATCTACCGGGATAGATCAAGACGGATGTTGTCTCTCAGTCAGGAGTCTTATATAGAGAAGATTCTGGAGAGATTCAGTATGACGAACTCCAAGAAGGGGTTCCTTCCTATGACTCCTGGGCTTCACTTGAGCAAGTCTCAAGAAGCTAAGTCAGTGGAAGAGAAAGAGCGCATGAGTCGGATTCCTTATGCCTCGGCAATAGGATCGATCATGTATGCCATGATATGCACACGTCCAGACGTTGCATATGCATTGAGTATGACCAGTCGATTCCAAGCTCATCCAGGTGAACACCACTGGATGGCCGTGAAAAACATTCTTAAGTACCTACGGAGGACTAAAGATTGGGGATTGTCTTATGGAGGCGACTCAACGCTCTGCGCCACGGGTTACGCAGATGCTAGCTTCCAAACAGATCGAGATGACTCGAAATCTCAGTCTGGATTTGTCTTTACTCTTAATGGCGCTGCTGTCAGCTGGAAAAGTTCTAAACAAAGTGTTACAGCAGATTCTACAACTGAGTCCGAGTACTATGCCGCCTCAGAAGCAGCTAAGGAAGCTATATGGATGCGTCAATTCTTACAAGGACTCTCGGTAGTGCCTAGTTCGAATGACCCAATCACCGTCTATTGTGACAATAGCGGTGCCATCTTCCAAGCTAAGGAGCATAAGTCTAGCAGCAAGGCTAGGCATGTACAACGGAAAGCTCATCTAATCAGAGATTACGTGGAGCAAAAGGAGATTTTTATTGAAAAGATCGCTACGGATGACAACATAGCTGATCCTCTCACAAAAGCATTACCACGTGATAAGCATGAAGGGCACATTCATTCCATGGGAATTGGATGTGTTCCTAAGTTGTAGTACTCTTTTATGAATTCATGTAATAATTCATTTTCTCGTGTACTCTATTCAACCTTATTGTTATGATATAAAATGTTTTGTTTCTCATGTGGAATTGTACGCCAATTTTGAACACCACAAAGTGAACTGATTAACATTACATCGTTTTGGTCCTTGATTACCCACTTGAGCTGATAACTCAGGTAATCATTTTGTGACGTTGGTTGATGGTGGGTTCAACGAGCCATAAGTCACGTGGATGACTGACCAATCACAAAGGCGAGTTATACGGATATCTCGTAGGACACCCCGTGACATCGTTATGGAGTCCTAAATGTTTTATAACATTGGGTGCCAGGTCGTGGATAGGACCTCCATAGTGTTCCTTAGAGTCGAGTCTTTTGACTTTCAACTGTTTCTTGAGATTAAGACAGATTTTGGGTAACTTTGGTTTCTTTCCCACGGTCACCGTAACAGGGGCCAAGAGGATTTTTTCTGGGTTATTTCATGCTGGGCGATATCGGCAGGATTCGAGTTGAGGGAAATATCCAAACCCTTATCAGGATTTTATCATTTCTCAGGGCCACTCGAGGAGTAGTAACTGAAATGCATGGCCATGCTCGAATACAGATTCGTTTTATCAGTTAAGTTACTCTCTAGTCGGGGAAACCACTCTTGATACAGATCGCTTGTGAGATACGACCTTTGCGAATGCGGATTTGCAAATTGTCTTACATTGAGTGGGAGAAATTTTAAAAGGATATGAGATTCGGTTATCGCACCTACACTTGTACGGACAAGTGGGAGTTTGTTGGAGATTGTGTCCTCCACATGTAGTGTGATAACGTCATTGAACATACCCTTGTACGGACAAGTGGGAGATTGTTAGGGCTGGTGTCCTTGACAATTAAGTACAATGACTTATTAAATCTCTTTAAGGATCACAAGGGCATACTTCTGTATTATTACCAGTTGATCCACGTTTATCAATAACGGTTGGCTTGCTAGATAAGTTTGACGTTATTGTCATACGGATGGCGGTGGTCAACTGGTCCCTATACGTCACACCTATAGGACACGTTTGAGAGATGTGAAGGTATGAAAATACAGTCACATTTTGCCGGATATGACTAAACGGTTAGTCAGAGGTATTGACTATTAAATTAGTCAATAAGATGTTGAGAATTATTATTTAATACGGATTAAATAATTTTAGCTAATACGGATTACAAGATTAATTCGTAAATTAAATATAAACGGTTATATTTAATTAAATATTATATTCGCAAATTAATATAAACAGTTATATTAATTTAGGTAATTATACAATATCGTATTTTATCAGACCATTATTAATATATCGACTGTATTAATAACTGATAACATGTTACGATTTATAAATTAAACCCGCGAATAAATAATAGCTAATTGGGTCGAATCACGCATTAGGATAAGGTAAGAGTGGAAAGCCCACTCCTACCCAAACCCTATTTCGGCCGGCCTCAGTTACAAAAGGAGGAGACTTCTCCTTTTGTCAACTACTCTTGTTGCACTGTAACAGAATTCTCAAGTAAAATTAGGGTTTGAGAGCATTCTTCTCCCAAAACCTCAGATCTCACATCTAAAACCTCAAGGGCTCTCCCTATATTGCAAGGCAATTGGAGAGGATTTCTAGCACACGCGGCCTCGTCTCAAACTATGTCTTGGGTGCAAGTTATAGGAGGGAATTTGCATTAATTCCTGTTCTTAGGCCTTTTGCGCGAGGACTAAAGGTTGTACCTCTTTTCTCATGTTTTTAATCTTATGACGATATTCACAATTGCATATTTCATTATAATCCTGCAAATTTAGGGTGAATACGCGTTTTATTCCCCACAAGTGGTATCAGAGCCTTAGGCCATGAAAATTTTACAATTGTACGGTAAATTTGCGAATATAATATTTAACCCTAAATTTGCAGGATTATAATGAAATATGCAATTGTGAATATCGTCATAAGATTAAAAACATGAGAAAAGAAGTACAACCTTTAGTCCTCGCGCAAAAGGCCTAAGAACAGGAATTAATGCAAATTCCCTCCTATAACTTGCACCCAAGACTTAGTTTGAGACGTGGCCGCGTGTGCTAGAAATCCTCTCCAATTGCCTTGCAATATAGGGAGAGCCCTTGAGGTTTTAGATGTGAGATCTGAGGTTTTGGGAGAAGAATGCTCTCAAACCCTAATTTTACCCTGAGATTATTTTACAGTGCAACAAGAGTAACTGACATAAGGAGAAAAATTCTCCTTATGTAGTCTCTAGGTTTCAGCCGAATTGGAGATAGGGTAGGAGTGGGCTTTCCACTCTTACCTTATTCTAATTCGTGATTCGACCCAATTAGCTTTAAGTTGTTCGCGGGTTTTATTTATAAATCGTAACATGTTATCAGATATTAATACAGTCGATATATTAATAATGGTCTGACAAAATACGATATTGTATAATTACCTAAATTAATATAACTGTTTATATTAATACGCGAATACAATATTTAATTAAATATAACCGTTTATATTTAAATTACGAATTAATCATGTAATCCGTATTAGCTAAAATTATTTAATCCGTATTAAATAATAATCTCAACATCTTATTGACTAATTTAATAGTCAATACCTCTGACTAACCGTTTAGTCATATCCGGCAAAATGTGACTGTATTTTCATACCTTCACATCTCTCAAACGTGTCCTATAGGTGTGACGTATAGGGACCAGTTGACCACCGCCATCCGTATGACAATAACGTCAAACTTATCTAGCAAGCCAACCGTTATTGATAAACGTGGATCAACTGGTAATAATACAGAAGTATGCCCTTGTGATCCTTAAAGAGACTTAATAAGTCATTGTACTTAATTGTCAAGGACACCAGGCCCAACAATCTCCCACTTGTCCGTACAAGGGTATGTGCAATGACGTTATCACACTACATGTGGAGGACACAATCTCCATTAGGGCCATGTGGGAGAGATGGGGATGGATGAGCCGATGCTTGCCATGAAGTTTGAAAGAGGGTTAACCATAGCTGTTAAGAAGAGACTCATTGCTGCACCACCCACTACTGTCCGAGATATCTATTTACGGGCTGGGGCAGCAGAGAGGCTCGCAGATATGATCAAAGAGGAGAAAAAGACAAGAAGTGACAAGAGGAAGACTGAGACCTTGAGTGACAATTCAGGGTCGAAGAAGCATAATTCTAACAAGTACAGCGGATATTTCAATAACAATGCTTCGGCTGGTACCAGGAACCAGAGTGGAGGAAACTACAGGAGTGGGAGTTTGGGAACCAGTTCTGTGGGGATCGTGTGTTATGGGTGTGGAAAGACGGGGCATAAACAGGCTGTATGTCGATCTTCGGGAGGATACCAATCTGGGGGTTACCGTACCCCAACTCCGGGGTACAGTGGGTCCCGCATGAACACCTCGGGGGAGTGTAGGTTACCGTACCCCTATGTCGAGCTATGGAGGGAATTCGAGATCTGGTACTAACAATAATTACCAGAAGAGTTATAACAATTATCAAAACCGTTCCCAGCACAATCAGTACAACGGGAGTAGCAGTAATCAGAAGACCGTGGCTGAAGGCAATCAGCAGACTGGAGTGGCTTCTACTAGCCAGAGTGGAGTGAAGACGAGTGGCAAGCTATTTGCCATGGAGAAACAGGCTGCCCAGGATGACGCCCATGTCGTGACTGGTACATTTCTTGTGAATCATAAACCTACCTTTGTACTTTTTGATTCCGGCGCAACCCATTCTTTTGTGTCCAGAGATCATGCTAGGGAGTTAGGGCTTGTTATCTATGATTGGGTTGAGGATTCTGTAAAAATACCATCCGGGGAGTCGGTGTCATGTAATAGAATCTTTAGGAGTGTACCCATCAAGATTGGGGAAGTGGTTTTGCCATTGCGACCTTATCGAGTTTCCATTGGGAGGTTTTGAAGTAATCTTGGGAATGAATTGGCTGGGGAAATACCGAGCTTTTATTGATTGTTACCAAAAGAAAATTTCTCTGAGAGGACCTAAAGGGGTGAGAGTGACCTATAGGGGATTCGTGGTTAAACCTAAAGTCAAGTTCATATCAGTTAATACCCTTAAGTCGAGTCTGCGGAAGGGGGAAAGTTTAATCTTGTGCCAGATGTAGAATTGCGAGGCAGAGACTCCAAGTGTTAGTGAGATACCTGTGGTGAGGGAGTTTAAGGGTGTGTTCCGGGACGATGTGTCAGGATTACCACCTAGGAGGGAGGTCGACTTCTCTATCGACCTCAAGTCGGGTGCAGGACCGATATCAAAATCACCTTATCGTATGGGACCAAAGGAGATGGAAGAATTGAAAAAGCAACTGGGTGAATTGGCTGAGAAGGGATTCATCCGGCCTAGTGTGTCGCCTTGGGGAGCACCAGTACTTTTTGTAAAGAAGAAGGACGGGAGTCTGAGACTCTGCGTTGACTACCTGGAGTTGAACAATGTGACTGTCAAGAACCGCTACCTTTTGCCAAGAATTGATGATCTATTCGATCAGTTGAGTGGAGCCGGGGTCTTTTCAAAAATTGATCTAAGATCGGGCTATCACCAATTGAGGATTAAAGATCAAGATATTCCCAAGACCGCTTTCAGGACAAGGTATGGCCACTATGAATTTGTGGTCATGCCGTTCGGGTTGACTAATACACCAGCAGTGTTCAGGGATTTGATGAACTGGGTATTCACTCCGTACCTGGATAAGTTCGTGGTTGTGTTTATCGATGACATTTTGGTGTATTCCAAGAACAAAGAAGAGCATGAGGAACATCTGAGGACCGTGTTGAAGACTCTTGAGGTGAATGGGTTATATGCTAAGTTGAGTAAATGTGAATTCTGGTTAGAGAAAGTTGCTTTCTTAGGTCATGTAATTTCCAAGGAGGGGGTGTCTGTGGACCCCAGCAAGATCGAGGCTGTGACAAGATGGCAAAGTCCGAAGAATGTGGGAGAGATCCGAAGTTTCTTGGGGTTAGCTGGGTACTACAGGAGATTTGTCAAAGATTTTTCGAAGATAGCTAAGCCGCTGACGTCGTTAATGAGAAAGGAGAATCGTTTCATATGGGATGAGAGTTGTGAGAAGGCGTTCTTAACTCTTAAGGAACGTCTGACGACAGCTCCTATCTTTGCCTTGCCAGATGGGAATGATAACCTTGAAGTTTATACTGATGCTTCAAAGCATGGGCTAGGGTGTGTGCTAATGCAGAATGGGAGAGTGATAGCATATGCTTCCCGACAGCTGAAGACCTATGAAGAGAATTATCCTAATCATGACTTGGAGTTAGGAGCGGTGGTCTTTGCACTAAAACTGTGGCGCCATTACCTGTACGGGGCCACATTTAAAGTGTTTTCCGACCACATAAGCTTGAAGTACATCTACACCCAGCGGGAATTAAATATGAGGCAAAGGAGGTGGATAGAGCTGATTGGCGACTACGATATGCAGATTGTCTATCATGAGGGCAAGGCTAACGTGGTTGCTGATGCCTTGAGTAGGAAATCTGTTCATGCCTTGATTAGTGCCAGATCAAGGGTCAGATTGCTCAGTGAGTTGGGAGAAATGGGAATTTACATGATTCGAAAAGGGGATACTCTTAGCGATCTGACGGTGGAACCAGAATTGTATGGGGAAATCAGGAAATTGCAGAAAGGAGATTTGAGGATTCAGAAGTGGCGAAGGATGATCGAAGGCAGTGATAGAGGGACCGAATCCAAATTCAACATCCATGATGATGGTAGCCTGAGATTCAGTGGGAGATGGTGTATTCAGATGATGACGAATTGAAAAAGAAAATCTTAACTGAAGCTCATGCTACGCCTTATTCCGTTCACCCAGGGGGCGATAAACTGTACAAAGACCTCAAGAAGACTTTTTGGTGGCCCAATATGAAAAAGGAAGTTGCCGAGTTCGTGTCGCGGTGTTTGACATGTCAGAGGGTAAAAGGTGAGCACAAGAGACCTCAAGGGAAGATCCAGCCACTGGATGTACCTGAATGAAAGTGGGAGAATATTTCTATGGATTTCATTGTGGGGTTGCCTCGCACTCAGAAGGGCAACAATATGATCTGGGAAATCGTGGATAGACTGACCAAGTCCGCTCACTTCATTCCAATGAAGGATACCTAGAGTAAGGCAGAGTTGGCAAAGTCCTATGTGCAGAACGTGGTCAAGTTGCATGGAGTTCCTAAGGATATCGTTTCTGATCGTGACTCGAGATTTATCTCCCGATTTTGGCAGGAGCTGCAAACCGCGTTGGGCACACAGTTAAAGATGAGTACGGCTTTTCATCCAGCCACTGATGGACAGACAGAGAGGACTATCCAAACCTTGGAAGATATGTTAAGAGCTTGTGTGTTGGAATTTGGGGATCATGGGAAGACCGACTGGGATTGATAGAGTTCTCTTATAATAATAGCTACCATGCCAGTATTGGTATGGCTCCATTTGAGGCATTGTACGGGAGGAAGTGCCGGAGTCCTGTGTGTTGGGATGATCGAGCTGACGCTGTGGTTTTGGTCCGGAAATGATTCAAGAAATGGTTGAGCAAGTCCAGGTAATTCGACAGAAAATGAGGGCTGCCCAGGACAGACAGAAGAGTTATGCAGATCTCAAGAGGAGTGACATTTCCTTTGAGGTAGGCGAGAAGGTATTGCTTAAGGTATCTCCTATGAAGGGTGTAATGCGCTTCGGAAAGCGAGGTAAACTGAGTCAAAAGTTTATTGGACCATTTGAGATTTTGGACAGGGTTGGGGAGGTGGCATATCGGTTAGCTTTACCACCAGCTCTCTCCAGGGTCCATAATGTGTTCCATGTGTCTCAATTGAGGAATTATGTGAGTGATCCCTCACATGTGCTGAGCCATGAGGTGATTGAGGTCGATGAGCAACTTACTTATGTTGAGCTTCCAAAGGAGATTTTGGATAGGAAGGTTCAGAAGACGCGAAATGGAGAGACAGTGTTGGTCAAGGTTTTATGGACCAATCACAACATGGAGGAGGCCACTTGGGAGTCCGAGGCCTCCATGAAGGAGCGTTATCCGCAACTTTTCGTTTGAGGTAAGTTACGAGGACGTAACTCTTTTTTTTTAGTGGGGTAGAATGTAACATTTCATGTTTTTAACATGTTTTTTATATGTTTAGGGTGTGTCGTGCGTATGTGTTGACGTTATGAGTGAGTGAACTTCGGGACGAAGTTCATTTTAAGGGGGGAAGACTGTAATAACCCGATTTATTACTTTTAAAATATAGAACTTATGGGTAATTTGTAGTTAAGCGATGAGTTACTTATTAAATTGGTCGTTTTATAAGCTTGCGCACACTCACGTTTTGATGAGTGTTTTAGTCTTCAGTGGGATTCGAAATGGGAACCAAGGCATTTTATGGTAATAGTGGTAGTATGGTGTTAGTAGGAGTCGAACTTGGGACCTGCTGGTGGTTGCGAGGGTAGTAGGAAGTTTAGGGCACGGGTTGCTGGTGGTGGTTGGTGGTCGTTGGGTTGTGTCGTGGTGGTGGAGGGAGTTGTTGAACACGGGTTAGGAGTCGGGTGTTGGCGCTGTTTTGTATACTTTGTGTTTTATTATTATTATTATTATTATTGTTATTATTATTATTTAGATTATATGTTATTAATATAATTATTGATATTAGTATCTTTGTTATTATAATGGTATATTAATATTTATTATAGGAAGGTTTTTTTATATATGGTCATTAATGAATATTTTGAGTGGTTTGAATTTCAAACTAAAGTTGCCATATTTAGAAAGTACCTATTATAGAAGTTACTATTTTTGGAAGGTGCCTTTTAAGGAAAGTTCTATTTATAGTAGTCGTATTTGTATCACGTGTGTTAGGGAGTTCTATAAATAGAATGTGTGTATATTACAAGATTTAGGGAACTTTATTAATTATATATAATTTACGTTTAGGTGGTGGTTTCCGCGTGAAACACTTTTAGTGGTCGTTGCTCACTTGCCATTTTCTCCTGCAGTGTTGAGGTAGGGAAATATTTGTGTTGTAATTATAATCTGACATGAGAACATTCGTATCTGGTTGATATATATTTGTTTATGATATAACGTGATTGAATGAGTACTGATTATTGTGGAGGACGGGAGGTGTGATAAAAGGGTCTTGTGATATGGGTCTTGTGATAAGGGACTTGTGATATGGCCATGGGAGGTGAGGTGTGTTGGAGATGTGGTGTGTTGGTGATGTGGTGGTTGTGGAGGAGGTGGAGGAACTAATGACGTTGTTATTTCATGTTGTGATTATATTATCTACTCAACCGCGTGTTGACCCTTCTATTTGTTTGTTTGTGTCCGCGTTGATCCAATTTATTGGGGAGCAGAATGACAGGTTTAGACATATGGATGCTGGAAGGGTGGAGAGGATATGGACCAAACCAGTCTAGTTATAGCTCAGTTTTATAGATTTCGACATGTTGAACTTTCAGTTTGTTTTCTTAAGCAGTTGTAATCTTTCCAAGACATATGTTTAACTTTAATTATTTAATAAAGTACTGCGTTTCTTCACTGTGATTACTTACTACCTCGGTATTCCGAGATGGTAACATCCTTGATTATTTGGGGAGTCCTAGATCAGGCCTCTAAATAAATGGGGGTGTTACAAGCCTGTTAGTGGAGCGGTTATACTCTCTGACTGTCAGTTGTAGCGGTTATGCTACCTGACGGCGTTCATTCTATTCTTGGTTGCTGTCGTTTGTGTGATTGGACATGCCATCAAGTGTTGGTCTCTGAGTCGATCACCTGGTTGTTTACCTGATTTTGAGTATCATAATTTGATATTTCTCATATTCACATGTGCCACTCCATATACAATATGTTCTTATTGTTATCTATTTGTATTCTGACGTAAAGTGGCTGGGAGAACCCTGAGTTACTCCCCACTGACTGTGGCGTTCATGTTTCATGAATGTAGGTTGGTGCTGTTTGGGGAAGACGTGTGGCTAGCGAGCACTTACCTTTGGACTTTAGTTTCACTTCGTATCGCTAGACTACCTTACGTTATGTTTTTATTCGTGGGATATATTTTCCCCGTACACTATTTACTATGTTTGTACAACTAGTATGGTTTCTTTTATTTCCGCACTTTTACTTTAGTTTGAACCTTCGCATGTTAGTTATTTAATTCTGCAAGAAAAGTTTTAAAAACCTCGTATTTTTGTATCCTTTTATGTTGATTTTTCCGCTAAATCGCGGGGGTTCACAGTTGATACCCGATTTTTGTGAGAGCTAGGAACTAATAGCATAGGCCGAAAGGAGGTATTAGATAACATAGACCGAAAGGATTTTTTATACCCCTTACACGACTGTAATGCATGTTGACCTAGACTATATGCCATCGTAGCTATAACGAACCGATCGTCCTAACATCTCTTTTTACCATAGTTTATTCACATCTTTATTTTAGTCTTGCTTGTTCTTATTTTTATCATTAGACTTAGTGACAAACCAATACCAATCATCAAAACCCCCAACTTGTTACCTTAAGACATTGACTTAGAACAGTTAACACTCCCAACCTCCTTGTGGTACGACCCTGACTTTCACTATCTATAGTTAAAGTTTAGGTATTATAAATTTTGTCTTTGGCACCCTCAACGACGGGTAATAAATTTTAGCGCCGTTGCAGGGGAGGTAGCGTTAGTGTTAATTGTTTTTCATTTTTGTTTTATTTTTGTGTTTAAGGAACTTTGTTCCTTAAACCGTTCTCACTTTTTCATGTAGTTTCTATCTTATGCGCATGTCCGTTCAAGGAGAACTACTTCCCCTTGACCTCGAGCTTGAGAAGACCCTTAGGACAAAGAGAAAGTTATTTCAGCAAGATAAAAAAGGACCTTTACAAAGGGTACCATCAGCAAGATAAAGACCGATCCCCCTAAACCCGACGTAGAAGAAATGGTCGGGGAAGCAAGTATTGCAAGTCATTCCATGCCCCAAGTGAAGGACCTTTACAAAGGGTTCACGCTACCTGCGGGGACGGTTAAACCATTCGAAGCCAAACCCTCCTATATCTCTATGGTTGGAAAAAACCAGTTTGGGGGTGCAGCAAGCGAAGACGCGGCAAAGCACATTGCGCCTCCAGATGGTGTTACCCAAGATCAGATCAAACATACTATGTTTATTTTCTCTCTTCGGGATTCAGCTCGGGAATGGTATCGAGATTTGGACCGCACTGCTGCGG
The DNA here is from genome assembly GCA_029255685.2 of Silene conica. Classification (NCBI taxonomy): domain Eukaryota; kingdom Viridiplantae; phylum Streptophyta; class Magnoliopsida; order Caryophyllales; family Caryophyllaceae; genus Silene; species Silene conica. Next base: position 48,525,715 of record CM055318.2, on the reverse strand, counting down.
GTGTCATGGATTGGAATACGTTGGCGTTGGCCTTTTACCGGAAATATTACTCCGCGTCAAAAACCAACGCCTTGAGGGCCCAAATTACTAGTTTCAAACAAGGGTCGGCTGAGGAATTTAGTGAGGCGTGGACGCGCTTCAAGAGGCTTGTTCGATCCATACCTCACCATGGATTCGAAAAGTTGTTCTTGTGTAATCAGTTTTATAACGGGTTGTATGATGACAACTGTGGCTACCTGGATGTCGCGGCCAACGGAAGGTTTCAGGAGAATAGTGGGGAGACAAAGGGTTTCAAAATAATAGAGGATGTTGTTGTACATCGAGCCGAGCACGGGACTTCCCGTGATAACCAAAGGAAAGCCGAATCTTCGATAGCTACGATTGAGGCTCTTGTAGCTCGTTCTGATAAGTACGAGCTTAGTGGGGGAAGTAAAGGAGGTATGTATCAAGTAAACGCGGTGACGGATGGACCGTTTGCTTGTGAGGTGTGCGGTGGAGAAGGTCATGTCTCCAAGTTTGTACTACTCCTAACGAAACCTGCGCGGCGTTCCAACACTACCACCAAAACAACTTCTATGACCCGAATAATGTCCACCCTAACTTGCGGTGGACCAGCCAAAACGTACAAAATCCACAACAACCACCACCACAAAACCAAAGCAACATCCCACCCCACAAACAAAACTTCCAAAAACAGCCATTCATTCCACAACAACCTCAAAACCCACCTCAAAGCACCGAGACGATGACCCAAAACCTTATTGGGATGGTGCAAAAGGAGTCCCAAGCAAGGGAAGTCGGGATAAAGATGTTGGAGTCTCAAATTGCTCAACGAGCAAGAACAATTCGAGAGCTTCGGGTCAACTTCCAACGCAGCCCGATCAGAAAAGGAGACCCTTAATATCATATCTTTGAGGAGTGGGACCAAGGTGGGAAGTCCAAAGGTCGTGGAAAAGAAAAATCAGAAAAAAGATGAGGCGAGTACTAGTGGGAGTGGTTGACCGACCAGTGCTGTCAGTCAGTCGGCCAATGTCGAAGGATCAGAGACCATTCCAGTACCTACTGGAAATTTAGAAGAGGCTGAGACCGGTCGATCGACCGAAGACAGTGTTGGAGCTAGTGTCCTCAACAGTTAGTGCGACAACACGGATAAATCTCTTAAAGGAACACAGTGTATATTTTGTATTTTAGCCAGTTGATTCACGTTTGTCAATAACAGTTGGCTTTCTAGAAAGTTTGACGTTATTGTCATATAGATGGCGGTAATCAACTGGTTCCTAAGAGTCACACCTAAGGGATGGAATCTGAGAGATATGATTAGATGAAAATGTAATCATATTGATACCCTATACGACTAAACGGTTATTCAAAGTAATGATGATATAATTATTTAATACTGATTAAATAATATTAGATAAGACGAATTAAAATGTTAATTCATGATGAAATATAAAATGTTATATTTAATTAGTGTGTAATGTAATCATTTAATAAGGATTAAATGATTCAGTTAAATATAAAAGGTTATGTTTAATTGTTTAGATTATAAATATACGATGTTTATAAGATAAAACATTACGCACAGGAGAGGATAAATAATCGAATTTATGCAAATATAAAAACGGTTACCATGGGCCGAAACTGATATAAATTTTCGGCCAGATGGTAAATTTTTCGGTCTGGAGAAGGAGATGCCATAAGATAGAGTTTCTTATTTGTTTAGGCAGTAGTTTAGGTAGAATAAAATACGGATTTGATTATCCTATGTAAACTATGTTAGGTGGTTAAGAGATATTCAGACTATCAAACACCACCCCACTATAAACAGGATATGGCACGCCTCCCTATACCTCACGAGTTCCCACGATAAATCCCTCATCTCTCTCTAACTTTCATCTTACACAAAATTAAAGGTAATTTTGCAATTTCTAGCTCTAGAAATGGTATTTCTCAGGACATCTTGGGTGCAACGATTAGGAGGATATCTATTTTGATATCTGATCTTAGGCCTTTGCAAGGACAGAAGGGTAATTCTTAATCCTTATTAAATTACTCTACATAATTACGGAATTATGTCTTGAAAGATTAATTTAATTAGTATGCTGCAATATGTATTTTATATATTATATATTATTGTTAAATGGATGAATATATTAATTTACGTTTTTGCAATCAGTTGTAATTTGTAATATTTAGTGTGGCCTTAGTAAATTATGTTTTCGTAATGAAGGAAACATAATTTGTGATGTATTTATGAGATCTCGAATCTCCCTTGTGAAATATTTTTTTTACGTTTTTGGGAATTAGAATGTAATAATAGGATTTTATTATGTAATTCATCAAATGTAATAAACAAAGACCAAGACGGAGATCGGATTACTCACTCCCACTACATCACCAAGAAGGAAAATCAAGACAAGACAAGCTTCCAGGATCCATTGCTGAATGGATTCCAATTTGTTTTTTTTGTTCTTTTTGGTAGGATAGGCCACACTAGGACTTGCTTTATTTCCGTTTTGTTTTTCATTCACATGTTTGTTTTGGATCATTTTTCCGCCTAAACCAAACCACCTGAATTGCATGAAAATTGTCTCATATAGTATGTATGCTAGTCTGTGTCGACATAAAGATGTCACACGTTTTTCCGTTAAAGCATCACCTTAGTTTATTCATTCTCGCATGCTAGATATTTGTTCACTTAAATAAATTAAAATTAAAGATGATGAGATCTTCCTCTATAACCTAAAATTGAGATTAGTCTTTTATAAGTCAAATTACTATGAATCCCTTCTTCGTCGCCAGGCATATAGGACCTTACTCTCCATATGACCCCTTCTACGTTGGGTAGTAGTAGCTGTTGACTTATTTTACCTCAACATCATGACCCTCGTACGATCCTGTGGTTATGGTGGACTAAAGATAGAATTTACAGAAATTTATCGACCAAGAATTTTAAATGTAGAATTAGACAAGAGGTTGGCTTATCAATTTACTGAAATTGAGTCTTGGGATCGTTTATAAAGTTCTTAAGGAAGATCAATTATATAAATGCTAAATTCATCGAATTAAATTGTTTTTGCTAGACTATTTACAAAACGATGGTATGCTTATTATGTTTTAATTTCTTCTTTACAGTGTTGAATTCAACTAAACAAAACAATAATACTGCAAATACTATGGTTGGTCATAATGATGCCCCTATGCCTAGTGCCACACTAAGAAAACAATCTTGGCTTAAGGCTTTCATGGACCACATGAATCAGTGCACGCGACTAAAAAATGATGGGTCCAACTTTGCATACTGGGAGGCTGCATTATGGAATGTAGCTGTAGCTGATGGTAAACTCAAGTATTTAACTGAGTTGTTACCACCTAACCCAGGCCCCACTGCTATAGCTAACGTATCACAAGCTTATTGATACCCGTCGTTGTTGGTGTCAAAGATAAGATTTATAAAACCAAACTAAAACTATAGATAGTGATAGTAAGGGTCGAACCACAGAGAGACAAAGCTAATTATGTTTGCAAATTTAAAGTTTATTAAAGTAACAAAATTGGGGGTTTGAATGTTTGTTTGGGACTAACAACTAAGATGGCAAAAAAAGAAAAGGTCTAAAACAAGGGTAAAAAGATGATTGGGAACTTCGGTTCACCATGGCTAAGGTAAGTCAAAAAGGGGTAAACAACTCATGAACATAATCTCAAAGAACAAAGAGTAAGCCCTTTCGTTCAATATTCATCCAAATCCTTACGGTCTTAGGGTTCCTAGAAAAGCACTAAACTTTCGTTCAAAGGCAATTCCAAATCGATGGTTAAACTAATTCTACCAATCTTTCAATCTAATAGAATTAATTCAGCCACAAATAGAGAGATCGGTACAAAAATCATTAAACCAAATAAAACCTAATTTTCGCCATGGTTCCCCTAATTCCCAATCATAGGAATTAGCTACTCATACTCATAAGATTAAAACGAACGAATCTAAAGAACTTCATGTGAGATAACATATTCGAGCAATAACAATTTAAGAGAACAAAACATAAATCCAAAACAACAAGAATAACAAAGAAAAGAGATTGAAACAATGAAGAAGATTAATTGCATTAAAACTTTCGACGAAACGGACATCGATGAAAGAATCAGAAATTTGGAGTTTTCTCTCCTTCGGTTTAATTTGTTCTCAATGTGGCTTAACCTAATTCTAATTACTGTATTTTGCTTAATAGTTCTCGAAATTACAAGCTTAGGAAATAAACCGAAATTAAGAAACAAAACTGCTCAGCCCGTGAACTGGTCGACCAACCGGACATAGTGGTCGGTCGACCACATGGGTAGGTCGGTCCACCGCTTACTGCTCCTTTCAGCCCCTGATCAGATTGCACGCATCTCCAAAACCTCAAGTTTGGACCCGTATCTCGTGAGTTCCCTTAAGATGGCTTCCAAAGGACGATTAAAGCTTGATTTACCTCATTTTCGCTTGTTCCTACATTTAAAACATAGAAATGCCAAAGTAAACCATTTCGGGAGGAAAATAGCTAAAAGCTACTAAACATGCATAGAAATACGTGCCAAAACTATAAATAAAATGTATAGTATACGCACGTATCAAATCTCCCCAAACCAAACCTTGCTTGTCCTCAAGCAAGCACTATGACTCAACTAAAAAGAAAACTTCTAATGGAACAAATTTCATGCTCAGAGCCAAACAAAACGCCATGCCTAACCGATTTAATGCAACTTCCAAAAATTAAGCAAATAGTCAAATGCAAACGAATTGAACATGTTGAGGTACATGCTAAACTTTCGACCTTGCAAGACTCGTTCTTAATGGACTCTCACGGATCGCTCATTCTTTCAAACAAGCAAAGGGTAAGATATATGTGAAAGACAAGAAGATGATCAAGAATATAGACTCTCACCTATCTACGACCCGTAAGAACATGCATGTAATCTAACATGAACAAAGTCTCTACAACCGTACATATGCATTCCAACACTGTAATGACCATGACACATGCTGTAAAACCCCTCGCGAAAGCGGAAAATTAAAACATACAAAGTACTAAAAATGCAGCGGAATTAAAACTTTTTAACATAAACATGCGAGGTGAATTAAAACCTAAAAACTGAAACTGACATAAATAGAAAATAGATAAGTATACTGTCTAAGTATCGAAACGAAATTTATACAACAGCCTGGGATGGAACATCCCTACAGGCACCAACAAAAACTGTATCAAAACTAAGAGTCCAGCTAAACGATACAAGTGTAAGTCATATGATGACAACAGGATCATCACTCGCTAGCTCTCTCGTGAACCCTGCCAACCTGCATGTACCTACATAAATGAAAACATGTACGCCACAATCAGTGGGGAGTGACTAGAGTTCTCCTAGCCACCTTTTGTAACGACACGTAACACATAAAGCAATGCAGAATACTCCAACATATATAAACATGTGAAGCATAAAATATCTCATCAACTGATCTCATACTATCATGCAAGCTCTAATGCACGGCTCTCAACCAACTTCATAAACCGTTAGGAAGGAGAGTCGGTTTCCCTACTGGTTACCCAGTCGGGGGGTCTTTCAATCCAACTATTTTTGAAAACGATCATAGAGTCATCCAATGCATTGGATGAACAACCACAAAATCAAGTATCAATATCAACATCTATATCTGACTCTATACCAACTCTAGGCAAGCAGATAAACTCAGCAAGTATAAGGTTCAGCGGTCAACTTAAGACATAACCTACATACTAATCAATCAGCAAGTGTAAAGGTTCAGCGGTCACCTTAAGACATAACCTAAACACCAAAACATCCAGCAAGCAAGGACTCAGAGGCCAACTTAAGGCATGGACCTGCCAATCAGCAAGACACTAGACTTAGCGGCCAACTTAAGGCATAGACTAGCATCCAAAAGTTAAGGACTCAGAGGCCAGCTTAAGGCATGTACCTTCACTACATCACAAGATACTAAACTCAGAGGCCAGCTTAAGGCATGTTCTAGCATCAAACATCTGCAATCCGGGCAAGGTGTCAGTTCCTTAGCTACCCCGTTGTGCAGCTGCTCTACTCGTCAGACGCAGAGGCCAACTTAAGGCATGTTCCAACGCGATCACAATCAAACGTGTCTGGACTCAGAGGCCAGCTTAAGGTATGTCCCAGACACGACAAACATACACATATGGAGCTCAGAGGCCAGCTTAAGGCATATCCCCATATATGACAAACAACTCACGTATTAAGTTCAGAGGCCAGCTTAAGGCATAACTTAATACGCATCAATACAACATCATCAAAGTCTATAAACTAAACTATAGTTCTACTTTCTTAACTTCTAATCAACACTTAATTGACCCCGGGAACTAAGTTGAGGGAGAGCCGGTTTCACTTTCGGTTACTCGACCGGGGGGTCTCTATCCTCTCTCCATTCCCGAACCCAATATAGTGTCGCCCATCCTCCGGGGACCTCAAATACATATCAAAGATACAAGGAACGAGTTTCAATCAAAACCGATTAACCATCTAAAAGTTATGAACGATTTACAAAAGCAAAACAACCTACAGGGGTCCCCAGCCGGTCGGCAGGCAGCCGGCCTACCGGCTGGTGGCCCAACTCAGCGTCCCTTTCTTTAAAAACAAAACAGCCCAAAAAGGACTCCCAGTCGGTCGGCAGGCAGCCGGCCTACCGGCTGGGAACCCAATCCCTAATACGCATTATCTCACAATGAGGCTCCCAGCCGGTTGGCAGGCGGGCACCTCTTTCCCTACCTTACAAAAATACGCAAGACGACATCAAAGAGACTACCAGCCGGTCGGCAGGCAGCCGGCCCACCGGCTGGCAGTCCAAAACCCAATTTCTTCCCAAAACCCGCAAAAACAACTAAAGACGCTCTCAGCCGGTCGACCGGCTCAGAGAGCCTGTACACCAAATACGCGATTTCCAGCCTTTGCAAAAACTCAATAAATCGATACCAATTCTTAAAAATCGCTACAAGTGAAGTTTACCCAGCATTACAAATCATCTAATAACACTATCTAACAGCAGACAAACCCATAACAATCCTCAATACGAATATATGAAGTATCCGTCGCAAAACATGAAATTTCAGAAATTAGCTTATGAACATGTGAAACATCAACAAGGCATGAATTCATCACATAAGAACATTCCTAAACATGTTACTAAGTCCATAAATCATCAAACTTTAACAAAATCAGAAACCATAAGAAGAACACATCAAAACTTGCTATTTTAACAAAAAGGCCGAGTTACTCGTAATCGTCACCTCAAAAGCAATCCGGCTCAAAGATCTTCCTCTAGGATGAAGCTATCCACTTCCGGGTCGTCCAAGCCCACGCCTACAAGCACGAAAAACGGAATTAAGGACTGAAAACCGATTTGAGGAAAAACAGTCAGATTTTCGAAGTGAAGGATTTGAAAAACGAAAGTGATAGATGGCTTGCAAATTCGATGAGGATTCCGAAAATGTTATTATTACCTCGATTTGATGAACGGATGATGAAGAACTAAGCAAAAGAAGATGAATATTAAAGGCGGTTTATGAAAATGGGTTTATCAGTATGTTTGTTTGAGAAGGAAGGAGTATGTCGACTAAATTGGTTTTTAGGGACTTAAGAGTTGTCCTTTCCGTTGTAAATGAAACGGGTTAGGATACTTGAACGGGTTTTTAAGATGCGAACTTAAATTTACCAAGTTTGTATTCGTCTTAAGGACTTAACGTTCTTAAGACGGATCTTACTATTTATTTAAAATACTTTTCGATAATTAATTAACATATTATTTTATTACTTAAAATAATTAAAAACGCTTAAAAATATATTTATAAAAATACGGGAAGTTACACATGCCGAGGTAATTTGGGATTGTGAGGCGATGGATAAGAAAGGGTTATAATGAATTTGGGGAAAAGGGGTTAAACTGAGGTAACAACCATCAAACCAAACTACAAAACACTTTCATTCTTAATTCCAAAACAACCAATGCTTAAAATTCACAAGCATGGTACTCACAAATCCTTTTCTTTTCCTTCCTTTCTCTTTTTTTCCTTTCTTTCTCATTTTTTTTAATTGCAACTAAAAAAGCTCCTGTACAGCGTTTGTGGTCGACCGACCATCAGTGTCAGTTGGTCAACCACCCAAAATACCAGGAAGCCTATGTTTTTCGTCCCAAATTTTTTTCATTGAGTTTCTCTTTTTTCGTTTTCTTTCATTTTGAACTCAAAATTATTCTTTTCCGTTTCCATCATTTCCCACACATATTTTTTTTCAATGGAGCACAATAACCAAAGATATCAAAATAGTACCAACACACCATGTTACTAGCTCGGCTAGGGTAGGCTAATTAAGAATGTAGTATATGGGATGATCTGAAAAGGCAATTTGGCTATGTGAGGGTTATGGGTTAAACAAGAAAGGGAGACCTCTACCACATGTGTCAACAAACCACAAACTTGAATGCATATAGGTACCAAGTAAACAATGCTTATGCTTATGCAATTTTTTGTGACATTCCTTAGGAGGATAAACTACTCTCATTCCTATATGAAATCGGTCATGAATGTCACCGATTTATTAGCCTCTAAAACTAATTGCATAAGATGCTCGTCCAAGGCGAGAGGGATATGGGACTTCATGAAAGTTCCACTAAGGATGTTTTGAACATCGAGAAGAAAGGGAAAACGAGCTTCAAAAGGAATGCCTTCGAGGGCAAGGGCAAGAAAACGTTCAAACCCAAACCGACCAAAGAAAAGACCTTTTCGAAAGGTCCTTCCACCTTATCTTCGAAATCCGAAGACAAGTGCCATTATTGCACGAGGATAGGACATTGGAAGAGAAATTGCCCCAAATACTTAAGCGATCTCAAAAATGGGAAGGCAACCGCCGTAGGTGATAATTCTCGTTTAAATTCATGTCATTTATCAACTTATGTATAATGATAAAAATTTATTGATATTTACCCTTTTTAATTGTTTTAAAGGGCCACCTCCTAATGATAAGGGCAAGGGGAAGGAAGCGTGAAGTTCCTTACTTGGATGACTATGGTAGCATCCAATCGATCGAAGACTTAAAGAGCTAGGCTCTAATTTTCATTATTGTCTTCTTTCATATTTTGCATTTTATTTCCAGAACAATTTACTTTCTTGTACGACAAAGATTTAAATCCTAAAACAATGGTTGTAATTTTGGATATTAGTGACTTGGTTTTCAACCCAAGTCACTACTTTTGTTCTTAATCAATTACTTGATTTCAAAAATAAATTGCATACCTTGTTAAAACATGAATAATGGTGATTTTTATCACGAAATAAAAAACCTTATTACGATCAATATAAAATATAATCAAAGTGTTGATTAAAACGGAGAACTACACCCCATGAGATACTTTCAATCAAAATGAGACATCATTAGTTCATTATAAGATTTTCATTTTAAGTGAAAATGAGAATGAGTTCAACACATCTATATAACTTTTCAATCATTCAAATACATTGGTTTAATCAAAAATAGTTATCCTTATACGAATAAAGGTTATTGTTAAAAGGATAGAGTGGGAGAAAGATTTTCGCCCGCAAACCAATGATATAAATGTAGGATCTTAGAGAAGAATCCCACAAGGTAGTCTTAAGAAGAACCCAAAATGAAGAAACAAAGAAACTACGAGACGACACTGAAGAAACTACGGGAGGACACTAGAGGAAATGTTCGTTATGTTCATTCTTTCAAAGAGAGGATACATGAAACCCCGTATGAAATCGAAGGAAAACGGTTCCTTAACAAATGATTTTTCTAAAATTATAAGATAAAAGAGAAGAAATCATCTCAGTTCCCTTGACAGTAGTGTATGTTGTATCGAAAAGTGATGTTAGGAATTCATGAGATGTCAATTAAATAAAGATAGACCACTATAGGGATAGTGATAATGATAATGATTCAAGTGATAAATAAAGATTTACATGCGAGAAATGAAAGGTTCATTTAAGAGATCGAGTGATATTGTTTTTAGTGGGAGCGATATTCATTAAAGAATTGACCCTACCATTTAGAGAGGATGGGTGATTCTCAAAAGTGTAAAGAATAAGAGGTTCTCAATTCTAGATGAACAAATACCTTATATCATAAGGTGATGGAGCTTTACGGGAAGGTTTATTATATTGATAATAAAAGGTCGCCCATTAGAAATAAAAATGGTTAGATATGAATAACCTTGATAATTTAGCCAAGATGTTTGAAAATTATAAAAGTGATGAAATCATTAATGACTACAATATAGATTTCAGTACATAAGTGACTAGGTAACTTTGAGTGATTCTTTAATCCCTCTAATATATCCATACGTCACGAGTTATAAGATAACAGTGGAAGCTTCCCTCAGAAAAGGGAACTCAAGATCTAGAATGAGTTCTAGATGTGTGCTCAAATGAGATGATATTATATGAGATAATATGAGATGGAAGGAGACCAAAATTTGTAAGTTTTAGAATCATGAATAAAAGGTTTATTCGTCAAACACTAATACAAATTGATGATCGTGCGTCAAATGCAAAGAAATAGTATTGACTATTTTTGCATGACAATGTCATTTGAGTTATAATTAACTCAAGATGAAAGATAATTTGTCAAAATCCAAATGGGTTGTAAGAGACAATATTGAACCCCATAAAGTGAACTGGATTGACTTATTATAGCCCATGGCCGCTTACATGAGGGGACGTCTCAAAGCGACTAGAATGTGAGGCGACTGATGGCAAGTTCAAGTGCCATAGAGTCATATGTGATGACTAGTCGATCACATAGGCAGACTGCAAGAGACACTCTGTCGGGCAAACTGACCGCTTATAGAGTTCTGGAAAATTTTATGATAGCCGGGTCGTGGCAAGAGCTGCTATAGTATTCTTGTGAGTCAATTCTTAGACTAAAGACTACTCTCCCAAGATGGTACAGTTTAGGCATAACCTTGATCCATTCTCTACGACTTTTCGTAACTGGAGTCAAATGGGATTGCTTTGGGTTGTGACTGACTGTGACTAGTTGAAGGAAGTAGTGCGATAGAAATTGTCCACCCCTTGTCAGGGTTGTTCAAATCTCAAGGCCACTCGAGGAGAAATTAACTGGAAATGTGTGGCCACGCTCGGAAGGTATCTATGGTAGATAGTTCCGGTCAAACAGTTATTCTCCAGATCGAGGAAACCACTAATGATATGATCGAATGCAAGTAAGACCTCAGAGAGACACCTTGCATTGAGTGGGAGATTATAATAGGACAAGAGAATTGGTGACGCACACTTGTCGAGGACAAGTGGGAGATTGTTGGGAAATGTGTCCTCAACAATAGTGCGATCACGTAATTAAATATCATGACAAGAATGCGCAAGGGATGATACGAATTATATTAGTCAGCTGACCAACATTAATCGGTAATGATTGGCTAGCTAGAGTTTGACATTACTGTCGTATGACGGTGGTGGTCAGTTGATCCCTTTAGGTCACACCTATAGGACAAATCCCTTAATTGATAAAGTGATCAAATGTATATTGATACGATTTGATCATATTCCTTCAACTCCTATATCGAGAAATCAGAGGTTAAATCTTATTGTAAGATTTATGTTTATAATTGAAACGTGTCAATTATTAAACAATGAACGATATTTTATAATATCGTAATTAGAATGAATTGGGTTATAATTATTACAAAAGTTGTAGGTCGTATTGACGATCATTATGAATAACCATTTTACATGTTAGTAATTTCGAATTACTTGTCAACTTGATAAATATAATTTATTAATTTATGAATAATATTTAATTGATAAATATGTATGATTAAATTAAAACAATTGTTATTTTATAACATTGTGACATATTGTATGTCACATAACATACAATTGTAAAGTTGATAAAATTGTAAAATGAGGTCCATTTTGAATGTACATGTGCCAGTTTTGTAAGGCTTATTTAGGGGATGTTTATGTGGGTATTACTCTCTTAATTACCCTATAAACACAATCATTAAAGGTGGCATTGGAACTAATACCTATGGCCACCCTAATGACTTAGAAAAGGGTGAATGTCCCCCCTTGTTCTTCCCCATACCCGGCCACCCACAAACCCTAGCCACACTTCATAAATATTGTGGCATGCTCACAATTCATTCTAATCCTAATGCTTGAAAATTTTTCTAAGGGTGAGAAAAATATTAACATCAAATCCTCTAACATTATTATTGTGAGATAATAATAACACTAATAATAATAAGTTATATATTAGTTTCAATTCTAAATAAAGATTAGAATTTGTTTAAGGAAAAAAACCGGTTTTGGTACTAGCATACTCAAGTTTCGGTTTCAATCAAAGGGTGTCTTGGTGCATCACTAAGGAGGTGTTCTTGTTGAATACTTGGAGGATCATCCTTGCAATATTTGGACCGTGTGTAAGGGTTCAAATCTCCTTATTTTCGCATTCCATTAGCATGCATAAGATCTAATACATGATAATTAAAATGTTAATTAATAGATTTTGTTTAGTATGACTAAAATAATTAGTTTATGGGATAACTAAACCTAACACTAAGATGATATCAAATAATCAGTAAATTTATTAACTAGATAAATATAGTGAAATATCTTTAATATTCTTAGTATTATTACCTTGTAATACTTGGTACATATTAGTATATTTGAGCTTTTAGAGATAGGTTTTTCACAAGGAGGTAAAGTGAGAAAATAAAGGAGCAAAAGTTACCCTATATAGGGCACCAAGAAAACCGGCCACCACCATCATTAGTGGATGATTTTTTCGTATTTTAATCTGATGCAATATGGTAGAGTTTGCCTTGCTTTGAAATGATTAAATTTATAAGCTCAACTCACAATCACATTATGAAGTGGGAAAAAAAATCATCATTGTTATTCCACTATGTAAACCGGAGATATAATTGTCTGAACGGAATTATCTATCATAGATACTTTCCGAGCATGGCCACGCAGTTCCAGTTTACTGCTCCTCGAGTGGCCCTGAGATACCTGTTAACCCTGACAAAGGGTGGACAATTCATATTCCCATATTCCCTTATACTAGCCATAGTTTATCATAACCCAAAACGTGCCCATCTAAACCCCATTTTTGAAAGTCGCAGGACATAAATCAAAGTTACTCCGAATCTATTCCATCTTAGGCAAATAATCATTAGTCAAAGCATCGGCTCATTCTAAATACGATAGTAGCTCCCGCCACGACCAGGCTATTTATATGAATAAAATTGGCAGGGCTCTAAAAGCGGTCACAAGTCTGGTAGAGTGTCCAAAACCGTCTGCCTATGAGATCAACTAGTCATCCCACATGACTCTATGGCACTTGAACTTGTCATCAATCGCATCACACTGTAGTTCCTTTGATACATCACCTCATGATAGTAACTATGGACGATTACAATGTCAATCATAGTTCACTTTAATGGGGTTCAAACATGTCTCTACCACCCATTTGAATATGACAAAATAATAATAGCTATAAAAGACAAATGTGGTTATGATTATGAGAAAGGAAATTGAGGATGCATCAAAAGTTTGAGAATGTAATAGAGTGATTCATTGGGAGGTGTAAGTTCGGAAACGCGTTGATTTAAGTATGGTTATCTTGTGGACAGTAATGCAGGTATAGTGGATATAGCATATGGGTTTAATAGCCTGAGAGTTTGATTGAATTGTCATTTGAGGAACTATCAGAGATGAGTTATCTAAAACTTTTGGAAATAGGTAACTGGAAGAATGATACTGCTTTAGACTTTGAGGAACCTTGAGATATGAATCGTTTTGAGAAAATAGTCATGAGAACCGATCATAGGTTTGCTTAACATTAAAGTTGTTGCTTTAGTGAGGCCTTACCTTCGAATGTTTTTTTTTTTTGATACAGGGTAAGTATTATATATCAAAAGAGATTACAAAATGCACCTAGAAAAGACCTCGAAGAATGGCCTGATCTCGGTTGCTAAAGTTACATTGCATACGACTTTTATAGAGTGAAACTAGTTCCTGTTTGATTCTACCTACGACATTTATAGGTCTATCCAATGTGTGCTCATATCTGCTTCGATTTCTTTGATGACAAACATGATAAACTATAGCATTCAAAGCCCCATTTCTCACTGCCCTTTGAAGTTTTGAACCTTTGAATCTCATCCTTCTCTGCTAGGTCATAGAATTATCTATGCTGAAGTGCATCCACTCCTGAATCTCTTTCAGTATAATTCTGCTGTAAGAACATTGACAGAATAAATGTTGTAGCTGTTCTGCTTCTGCTGCACATATGCAACACTGATCATCAGTGGTTATATTGATATATTTCAGTTTGTATTATCACACAGATATGGAGGAATGCAGCTAAGACATTCGGCGGCGAGACCAGTGCTGCGACCCTCACCGCGTGGTTCTTTGACATGGAAAGGAACTTCATGATTTATGGTGTTCATTTTGAGGATCACACCCGAGTAGCATCTCAGTTCTTGGTTCGTGAGGCTAGACGTTGGTGGTTGACGATCAGCGCTCCTGCTACTCGTGACCCTACTTTCACTTGGAGTCGTTTCAAGACTCTTCTTGGCATGAGGTTTTACCACAGGGACATATGCCAAGATAAGATGACCGAGTTCATGAACCTTCGCCAAGGAACCCTTTCTGTTCAAGCCTTCACCAACCGATTTGACGAGCTAATTCACTTTGTCCCGCAGCTAGTTGAGAGAGAAGAAGACAAAGCTTACCTGTTTCGGAGCAAGCTTAATGCTGAGACTAGGAGTGTAGCCAGTGGTGACCTGACTTCTTACTTCTAGAGTTACTACGGTGTCTTGCGAGCGGAGGACCCTTACCAGATCTATTGTGAAGAAGCTAGAACCTTCTCTCCTCCTCGACCACCCTTGCATAGCTATCGAGGCAAGAGACCTCTTAGTCCTCCTCCCTCCTCCTCTCCTCCTAGAAGAGGAAAGCGCCCACAGTCCCTTTTGCAACCTGCTACAGTTAGGCCAGGGAAGAACCGTCGGGGTAGACCGCGCGTTTGCTACCGTTGCAGGGAACGAGGACACCTCTTCGATCAGTGCCCCCAAGGAAAGGAAGAATCCAACGGAGCTGAGGCTTCCCAGGATCGAGACATGGAACCCTCGACAGAAGCCCCCCTAAAGTGTTTCAAAGACCGCAAGGATATTCATCCTAGAGTTGACTGTCATGGCAACCCTCACCAATGCTTCACCTGCGAGAAATTTGGACATCGCTCTTTCGAGTGCCCCGTGGGGATGGTCGTCATTGACAGAGCTGTCACTATTGACCCAGAGGCTGAGACCAGTGGAGCCGGAGCTATTCAAATTCAAGCTGATACTGGAGTTCACCCCGATCCGCCTACTGGTATGTACATGCCTACTGTTCTATTCATGATCCGATGTACTTACAACCGTTAAGATCTTAGTCCCCTTCCTTAGACCTTTCTCGAGCTCTGTTGAGAGCTATCTTCATGTTCTCTCGACTTCACCTAGTAGCTTGCTTATCCTGAAACCCCTTGTGCGGTAACCTACCACAGATAGACTTGGGGAATTTCTTGAGGTCAACTGTAGACCGTGATATGGAGAGTGTTGTTATTTGAGGAAAAACTTAGGGAGCTAGTTGAATATGTTTTGGTAACCCTAGTGTTTATATGTTACCAATTTGAATGGTAAAGGTGAACGAGGGGATAATTGCGCTAAGTAGAGTGATATACGTGGCTTTCGATGGAACTTAGGGTGAGAATCTTGCTGAGTCATGGATAATTGTAAGTTTGGAGTTGCTAATTGAGGATCTAGAGGTCCTTAGGGTAGTAAGGGATTTCGGGGAATATGCTTAAGGTACTGATGTTGTCAGATAAGTGAATGAGGTAAGATGATGCTGCTTAAACTTGAGGAACGAGAGTTATTGGTAACGGTGTGAGAATGTTGAAACCTTTGCAAAGAACTCGTGAAATTAACTAGGTGTCCGACCTTAGGTTACTTAATGGATTTTAGCGTTTTTCTATTGATGGATATGAGAGGAATTGGAGAATACATCACCAGTTTGAGAACGGAATAGAATGATTCATTGGGAGATGTGAGTTCGAAACGCGTTGATTTAAGTATGGTTATTTTGCGGACCGTAATGCAAGTATAGTAGATATATCATATGGGTTTAATAGCCTGAGAGTTTGGTTGAATTGTCAATTAGGAACTATCTGAGATAGGTTATCTAAACTTTTTGGAATAGGTAACTGGGAGGATGATACTTCTTTAGACTTTGAGGAACTTTGAGTTCTGTATCGTTTTGAGGAAATAGTCATGAGAACCGGTCATAGGCTTGTTTGACTTGGAAGTTGTTACTTTAGTGAGACCTTACCTTGGAATGTTCGCTTTATGGTAATAGATGACTTTGGAGAACTTAGGATTTCGAAGTACCCCCCCCCCCCCCCCCGTAGGATGAGATTGATGGAATTGAACTACGTAGGACTAAAGGATATAGGTGATTTTTGGTTATAGCGTGTCTGATTGAGAAGAGTCATAGTGTAGAAAGTTTGGTATCCTTAATTTTAGAATTCGATGTTATGGTGCTAGAATTCCGTTTTAGAATTTGATGGTGCGTGAACTTGAGTCTAAGGTATGTATATAGACTTCTACACTGAGTGTGAGTTTTGGAAACCACCTTTTTGAGGAATGCCTCGTTTTGTGGATAGGATGATAATAAGAGGGATCGTGAAACCATTGCGAGTCTAGAAATTTCTAAAATCGCCTTCTCGGGATATACTAGGAATCGTTGTCACGATGTTTTTATTTTGGATTGAGCGGTTAGTGTATCAAAGTTTGGCAGAGTTACCGTTCTCCTTGACCTTCACTAGTACAAAAATCCCCTATTGCGTCAAGTGACTTACGTCGGTTCTAGGAAAACTGACGCAAAAGGTACTTAATTTTGTCGGGAGTCCAATTTTTGCCCTATAATCAAGCCTTTTGCGTCGGTTCTTGAAAAAAACTGAAGTATATAATGCGTCAGTTCTCAACAAAACTGATGTATTTGATCAATTACATCAGTTGTCAGCAAAACCGATGTATTTTAATACATCAGTTATATTAAGAACCGATGCATTTGAGTTTTGACATTCCCATATTAAACAATACATACACGCCCTTCTCCTTTCATTCTTGTTCAACCAAAAATTAACGCCTCATTCCAATGGACACCCTACCCCACCACACCACACCACACCAACGACCTACCGCCGACCCACTGGCGCCTCACCACCGTCGCCGTCGTCGTCTCCGTCTCACTCTTCTACTCATCTAATTCTTAATTTGATATTGGTATGTGTTTACTTCATATTTTTTTTGTAAGTTCTTTTAATAAGTCTTATTATCGTTGTTTACATACAATTTTGTGTAGTAATTGATTTGTTAGTATGAATTGAATGTAAATCTACAATTTTTTTAGGGTTAGGGTTAAGTCAAATTGAGGGTTTTCTATTTTAATTAGCCTAATTGATCTACTCACCTTCATTAAAGTTGGATTGATTAGAGTACTTGCAAAATTTCTTTTACTGAATGTTGTTCAACGAAATCAGATTCGCCAATACCGTCGCGTTGATTCGCCAATACGGTCGCTTTGACGAAATTAGAGTACTTGCAAAATTTCTTTTCTTTTCTTTTCAATTATTATCATTTACGTTGTTTTTAGTTGTGAAATCATGGATGTAGGTATAAATGTATATAACTATGTATTCAGGGATATGATGCTTCTATAATGATAACATCTCCTAATGAGAATGATGAGAAGGATGCACCGGATGACCTTTCTCTGGCTAGATACGGGTTTGACACTGTAGTGAGAGCGAAAACAGGCATTGATAGTGTTTCTGAATGTAAAAATGGAGTTTCTTGTGCTGATATATTGGCCTTGGCTACCAGGGATGTCATTGTTCTGGTAATGTTTTGATACTCCGTATTTTTACTTTTTTAGCATAGAAGTATTATTGAATTGCATAAATGGTAAATAAATAGTGTTGGGTACAGAGTGGAGGACCGAAATATAAAGTAGAATTAGGGAGAAGAGATGGTAGGATCTCTAGGAAAGCAAGTGTTAAGGGTCACTTACCTCATGCTCACTTCAACTATAACCAACTCAAAGCTTTATCAGGTTTATCGAATTTATGCAATTTACTACTTTTTTCATTGCTAATTAACTTTTACTTTAAAACTAGTCATCGGGATCGCTATATATGTTACATATATAACTACTTTGGCACACATTTTCATATTATACCATTTCTGGTGATTATTTCCAAACAAGTTACGAAGTGAGTATTGATTTGGACTTTGGCACACATGTTTGCATGCATAGCCAAATCGTCATACATCGTATCATGCATGTTTCGACCTAGTCGACCTAGTCTTTTATTTTATCGATAATTCACCGACTTAGTTCACTTAAACGGAGATAGATAATAATTTGACTAGATCTCTTACATATAAATATTGAGACTTAGCCTTACCAAAAAGTACGGACCCATGAATCCCTTCTTCACAAGAACGTAGGCTCGGCTACACCGGGGTACTAAAATTGTCACGTTGGGTAAGTGGGGTAATAAGATTACACCTTGAAATTTGGTTGATCTCAACGAAAGTATTCGTAACCGTAGTTGCAATAAGTTCGGGCTAAAGATAAGTTTAAGAAAATTGTCGACCGAGAGTTCTAAGAGTAGAACCGATTAAAGAATTAATCCACCAAATTATACCGATACGGGTTGAATCGGCTACACCGTGCCCGGATTAGTATGGGTTTGGGTCTCGGGATTGTTTACTTAATTGGGTAAGAGATCATTAAGTAAATATATAACTAAACTGGTTAAAGTTATAGTTTAAATTATGAATTTAAAATGATGTTGTTTTCTTTTTATTATTGTAGTTTAATTTTCAACAACATCAAATGGCCACCAACGCTCCACCTCTCACTAACGTATCATGGCTTCGATCCTTTATGAATCGTTGTAAACTCGATAAGCATGGTTCAAACTTTAAGGATTGGGATGCACAATTACTTTTGGCCGCTCAAGGTGACGATAAGAGTCGTTACCTATCCGAAGCCGCTCCTCCCGCTCCGACCGCTCGTTTATCGGTCCAAACTCGTGAGGCCTATGAAGCCTACATGAAAGAGTCCTCCGCTCTTAAAAATGTGCTCATCTTCTCCATGGAGCCGGATCTCCAAAGGAGTATGATAAAGTTGACCACATCGTATGAAATATACACCAAGCTTGCGACCATGTTTTCGCAAACTCCAAGGGTGATTCAATATGAGGCGGCTTCCGCCTTCTTTGACATTACATTCAAGGAAGGGCAAAAGATAAGCCCTCATGTGCTCAAACTCGTTGAGCTTGCGGAGACTCTAAAAGCTCAAGATGTTGATGTTCCCGACTCTCTTATCATTGAACGAGTTCTTCACTCGCTCAATAAGGTTAAGGCGTATGCTCAATTCCGGGTGAATTTCAATATGCGAAACCAAGAGACCACGTTGGACGAGTTGCATAAGATGCTATTCCAAGCCGAAAGGGACATGGGACTTCATGAAAGTTCCACCAAGGATGTTTTGAACATCGAAAAGAAAGGGAAAACGAGCTTCAAGAGGATTGCCTCTAAAGGCAAGGGCAAGAAAACGTTCAAACCCAAGGCGACCAAAGAAAAGACCTTTTCGGAAGGCGCTTCCACCTCGTCTTCAAAAGAGCAAGACAAGTGCCATTATTGCACGAGGATCGGTCATTGGAAGAGAAATTGCCCCAAATACTTAAGTGATCTCAAAATTGGGAAGGCAACCGCCGTAGGAATTAATTCTCGTTTACTTTCATGTTCTTTTGTTAACCTTTGTATGGCGATACAAGTTGTTGACTATCACCCCTTTTAAAATTGTTTTAAAGGGGCATCTTATAAAGATAAGGGAAAGGAAAAGGAAGCATAAAGTTCCTTACTTGGATGGCTATGGTAGCATCCAAATTGATCGAAGACTTGAAGAGCTAGGCTCTAATTTTCATATCGTCTTCTTTCATATTTTGCATTTATTTATGGAACAATTTATTTTCTTGTAAGACAAGGATTAAAATCCTAAAAACAATGGTTGTAATTTTGGATATTGGTGACTTGGTTTTCAACCCGAGTCACTACTTTTGTTCTTAATCAATGTTTTGATTTCTCAAATAATGCATGCCTTGTTTAGACATGAATAAAAGTGATCTAATCACGCAACAAACTATTGATACGATCAATATAATGTAATCAAAGAGTTGATTAAAACGAAGAACTACACCCCATGAGATAAATTCAATCAAAATAAGACTATATCAGTTCATTATAAGATTTTCATTTTAAGTGAAAATGAGAATGTATTCATCACACCTATCAAACTTCAAACATTCAGATACATTGGTTAATCGAAATAGCTATCCTTAAACGAATAAAGGTTATTGTTAGAAGGATAGAGTGGGAGAAAATATTTCGCTCGCAAACCAATGATGAAAATAAAGGAAGGATCTTAGAGAAGATTCTTACTTGGGAGTCTTAAGAAGAGCCCTAAATGATTTGAAGAAACTACGAGAGGACACTGAAGAAACTACGGGAGGACACTCGAAGAAAGGTTCTTTGTGTTCATTGTTTCATAGAGAGAAAATATGAAACCCCGTATGAAATCGGAAGGAAAAGGTTCCTTAATAAATGATTTTTCTAAGTTTATAAGATAAAAGAGAAGAAATCATCTCAATCCTCTCAATATAGTTATAAAGAAATTATCATGTCATTTTCGTCTCGAGGAAACGAAGACATGATAAGAAGGTAATGATTGATTGAATGGAAACAGATCACTATAGGGATAGTGATAGTGATAATGATTCAAGTAATAGTTTAACATGCGAGAAATGAAAGGTTCATTTAAGATATCGAGAGATATTGATTTTAGTGGGAGCGATTTTCATTAAAAGAATTAAGCCTACCATTTAGAGAGAATGGGTGATTCTTTAAGGTGTAAAGAATAAGAGGTTTTCAATTCTAGATGATCAAATACCTTATATCATAAGATGATGGAGCTTTACGGGAAGGTTTATTATATGGATAATAAAAGGTCGCCCACTAAAAGTTAGAATGGTTGGATACATTATTCATAACGATGAATGAAACCATTATCAAATAGCCAAGATGAGTGAAAATTATTAAAATGATGAAATCATAAATAGACTACAATATAGATTTCAGTACATAAGTGACTATAGAGAGTGATTTTTAATCGCTCCAGTATATCGATACGTCACAAGTTATGAGATAACAGTGGGAGCCTTCCTCCGGAAAGGAAACTCAAAATCTAGAAAGAGTTTTAGAAATGTACTCAAATAGAATCATATTATACGGGATAATATGAGAATAAAGGAGACCAAAAGTTGTAAGTTTTGCTATCATGAATAAAGGTTATTTGCATGAATAAAGGTTTATTCGCAAAACACTAATACAAATAGATGATTGTGCATCAAATGCAATGTGATAGTATTGACTATTGTTGCATAACAACATCATTTGAGTTATTATTAACTCAAAGTAAAAGATACTTTGTCAGAATCCAAATGGGTTGTAAGAGACAATATTGAACCCCATAAGTGAACTGGATTGACTTAGTATAGCCCCTAGCCGCTTACATGAGGTGACGTCTCAAAGCGACTAGAGTGTGAGGCGATTGATGGCAAGTTCAAGTGTCATAGAGTCATATGTGATGACTAGTCGATCACATAGGCAGACTGTAAGAGACACTCTGTCGGGCAATGTGACCGCTTATAGAGTTCTTGAAATTTTATAGCCGGGTCGTGGCGAGAGCTGCTATAGTATTCTTGTGAGTCAATTCTTTGACTAAAGACTGCTCTCCCAAAATGGTACAGTTTAGGCATAACTTTGATCCATTCTCTACGACTTTTCGTAACTGGAGTCAAATGGGATTGTTTTGGGTTGTGACTAACTGTTACTAGTTGAAGGAAGTAGTGCGATAGAAATTGTCCACCCCTTGTCAGGGTTGTTCAAATCTCAGGGCCACTCGAGGAGAAGTTAACTGGAAATGCGTGGCCACGCTCGGAAGGTGTCTATGGTAGATAATTCCGGTCAGACAGTTATTCTCCAGATCGAGGAAACCACTCATGATATGATCGAATGCAAGTACGACCTCAGAGAGACATCTTGCATTGAGTGGGAGATTGTAATAGGACAAGAGAATTGGTGACGCACACTTGTCGAGGACAAGTGGGAGATTGTTGGGAAATGTGTCCTCAACAATAGTGCGATCACGTAATTAAATCTCATAACGAGAATGCGCATGGGATGATTCTTTATCATAAGTCAACTGGTCAACATTAATCGGTAATGATTGGCTTGCTAGAGTTTGACATTACTGTCGTAATGACGGTGGTGACCAGTTGATCCCTTTAGGTCACACCTTTAGGACAACTCTCTCAATAATGAATATAATGACTGTATATTGATACGGGTCATTATATTCCTAGTTTATGTATATGATATAAAGGGGATGAAATATAATAAGATTATGAGTCATGGTTTTAGTGAATAAAATGTTATCACTAACGTGAGTATGTTTATGAAACATATTTAAACGAATGAATTACTAAATTTTTATGGTTAACTATTTAAATGTTAAATTACGAGAATCATAAAATATAAGATTGTCGATGTAATGTTTACGTCTCTATGCGAAATATATATAATAGTCCATTTACGTTTTAAATGGACCGTGTGACAATGTGATTGTCCTAAAACATTTCACATATGTTATGTGATAACAACATGTTGAGACATCTTATTTAAAGCATGGTCTTAGTGGGAGACATTGTAGGTTATTAAGGTGCCATCCATTGGGCACCCTAATTGAGACCATCCGGCCACCTCCTTGGCTAGAACAAAATAAGTTTTGTTCCCTCTTAATTCATTCATTCATGCTTTGGTCTAGGGTTCTTGTTTAGAGAGAACAAGAGAGAAAATTACCCAAAGAGGTTTTCTAACCCTAAACCGTGAATCATTCGTATAAACTAGAACATTTTGTACTAAGTTTCTAGCAAAACACATACAAACATTGAGAGTAGTGTGTCTTGGTGTTCATCTTTTGGAGGCCATCATCTCTTTGAAGGTTCAAGGACGATCATCCGTGTGAATTAGCTCAAGAACAAGTGAAGTAGGTGACTTCATTTGTGCCCTAATTTTGCCGAGAGTTTCAATGTAAGGAAGCTTGTTCTTCTTCATATATCTCGACATAAACACTAGTTAAGCATGCTTAAGATCTATAATTTATAAGATAAATAAAACTAGTATGACTAGATAGGTATATGAACCTAACATAAAGTAGACTAGAAAAGTTGTAATTTTTATAAATTCCGGAGAGCCTTGAAGACGATGCCATTTGGAAAGGAGTTTCGACCAAGACGGTGTTTACCTTGGGATGCGTGCCTCGTGAAGATCAAGGGACCAAAGGAATTGGTTTCCGAATTTTTACTTTTATTATTTTCTTTTCTAGGAAGGCCATACTAGGGTTTCTTATGCATTTAGTTTTATGCTTTTATATTTGCTTTATATGTTTGCATGCATAGCGAAATCGTCATATCATGTCATGCATTTTATTCGATTTAGTCGACCAAGTCAATTAATTTATCGTTTATTCACCGACTTAGTTCACTTAAACGGAGATAGATAATAATTTGACTAGATCTCTTACAATATAAATATTAAGACTTAGCCTTACCAAAGAGTATAGGCCTATGACTCCCTTCTTCATAAGAAAGTGGGCTCGGCTACACCTGGGTACTAAACTTGTTACGTTGGGTAAGTGGGGAAATGTGATTACACCTTGAAATTTGGTCGATCGCAACGAAGTTATTCGTAACCGTAGTTGCAATAAGTTTGGGCTAAAGACAATTTATAGGTTATTGTCGACCGAGAGAGTTAAGGTAAAACCGATTAAAGAGTTAATCCACCAAATTATATCAATAAGGGATGAATCGGCTACACCTTGCCCGGATTAGTATGGATTTGGGTCTCGGAATTGTTCACTTAATTGGGTAAGAGATCATTAAGTAAGTAAACTTGTTTAAATAAAATTACAAGTTTTTTAATGATGTTGTTTTAATTCCTTCACTTTTATTTGTAGTTTAGTTTTCAACATCGTCAATGGCAACAAACGTTCAACCTCTCACTAATGTTTCATGGCTTCGAGCCTTTATGGATCGTTGCAAACTCGATAAGCATGGTTCCAATTTTAAGGATTGGGATGCGCAATTAGTTTTTGCGGCTCAAGGTGACGATAAGACTCGTTACCTCACCGAAGCCGCTCCTCCCGCTCCAACCGCTCGTTCCGCGGCTCCAACTCGTGAGGCTTACGAAGCCGATATGAAAGAGTCCTCAGCTCTCAAAAATGTGCTTATCTTATCCATGGAGCCGGATCTCCAAAGGAGTATAATTAAGTTAGGCACATCATATGAGATTTACACCAAACTTGCGACGATTTTTTCAAAAACTCCAAGGGTGATTCAATATGAGGCGGCCCCCGCCTTCTTCGACATTTGCTTGAAGGAGGGACAAAATATTAGCCCTCATGTACTCAAATTAGTTGAGTTTCCGGAGACTCTCAAGTTGCAAGGAGTTGATGTTCCCGACTCTCTCATCATTGACCGAGTTCTTCACTCTCTCAATAAGGTGAAATCGTATGTCAATTCCAGGTGAATTTCAACATGCGAAATAAACAAACCACATTTGACGAATTGCATAAGATGCTCGGCCAAGCCGAGAGGGACATGGGACTTCATGAAAGTTCCACTAAGGATGTTTTGAACATCGAGACGAAAGGGAAAGGCAACTTCAAAAGGAGTGTCTTCAAAGGCAAGGGCAAGAAAACGTTCAAGCCCAAACCGGCTAAAGAGAAGACCTTTTCCCGTAATCGATATTTCCCGTAATGTAAGGGGTTATCGATTCGGATGTAATTAATGTAATCTCGTATCACTTTATTCATTGTTTTCTATTTTTATAATGTATAAAGTACACTAGAAAAGTTGTAATTTTTATAAATTCTGGAGAGCCTTGAAGATGATGTCATTCGGAAAGGAGTTTCGACCAAGACGGTGTTTACCTTGGGATGTGTGCCTCGTGAAGATCAAGGGACCAAAGGAATTGGTTTCCTAATATGTACTTTTATTATTTTCTTTTCTAGGAAGGCCATACTAGGGTTTCTTATGCTTTAAGTTTTATGCTTTTATATTTGCTTTATATGTTTGCATGCATAGCGAAATCGTCATATCATGTCATGCATTTTATTCGATTTAGTCGACCTAGTCAATTAATTTATCGTTTATTCACCGACTTAGTTCACTTAAACGGAGATAGATAATAATTTGACTAGATCTCTTACAATATAAATATTAAGACTTAGCCTTACCAAAGAGTATAGGCCCATGACTCCCTTCTTCATAAGAAAGTGGGCTCGGCTACACCGGGGTACTAAACTTGTTACGTTGGGTAAGTGGGGTAATGTGATTACACCTTGAAATTTGGTCGATCGCAACGAAAGTTATTCGTAACCGTAGTTGCAATAAGTTCGGGCTAAAGACAATTTATAGGTTATTGTCGACCGAGAGGTTTAAGGTAGAACCGATTAAAGAGTTAATCCACCAAATTATATCAATAAGGGATGAATCGGCTACACCGTGCCCGGATTAGTATGGATTTGGGTCTCGGAATTGTTTACTTAATTGGGTAAGAGATCATTAAGTAAATAAGTAAACTTGTTTAAATAAAATTACAAGTTTTTTAATGATGTTGTTTTAATTCCTTCACTTTTATTTGTAGTTTAGTTTTCAACATCGTCAATGGCAACAAACGCTCCACCTCTCACTAATGTTTCATGGCTTCGATCCTTTATGGATCGTTGCAAACTCGATAAGCATGGTTCCAATTTTAAGGATTGGGATGCGCAATTAGTTTTGGCGGCTCAAGGTGACGATAAGACTCGTTACCTCACCGCAGCCGCTCCTCCCGCTCCAACCGCTCGTTCCGCGGCTCCAACTCGTGAGGCTTACGAAGCCTATATGAAAGAGTCCTCAGCTCTCAAAAATGTGCTTATCTTCTCCATGGAGCCGGATCTCCAAAGGTGTATAATTAAGTTAGGCACATCATATGAGATTTACACCAAACTTGCGACGATGTTTTCACAAACTCCAAGGGTGATTCAATATGAGGCGGCCTCCGCCTTCTTCGACATTTGCTTGAAGGAGGGACAAAAGATTAGCCCTCATGTACTCGAATTAGTTGAGTTTGCGGAGACTCTCAAGTTGCAAGGAGTTTATGTTCCCGACTCTCTCATCATTGACCGAGTTCTTCACTCTTTCAATAAGGTGAAATCGTATGTCAATTCCAGGTGAATTTCAACATGCGAAATAAACAAACCACATTTGACGAATTGCATAAGATGCTCGGCCAAGCCGAGAGGGACATGGGACTTCATGAAAGTTCCACTAAGGATGTTTTGAACATCGAGACGAAAGGGAAAGGCCATTTCAAAAGGAGTGCCTTCAAAGGCAAGGGCAAGAAAACGTTCAAGCCCAAACCGGCTAAAGAGAAGACCTTTTCCCGTAATCGATATTTCCCGTAATGTAAGGGGTTATCGATTCGGATGTAATTAATGTAATCTCGTATCACTTTATTCATTGTTTTCTATTTTATAATGTATAAAGTACACTAGAAAAGTTGTAATTTTTATAAATTCTAGAGAGCCTTGAAAACGATGCCATTCGGAAAGGAGTTTCGACCAAGACGGTGTTTACCTAGGGATGCGTGCCTCGTGAAGATCAAGGGACCAAAGGAATTGGTTTCCTAATTTGTACTTTTATTATTTTCTTTTCTAGGAAGGCCATACTAGGGTTTCTTATGCTTTAAGTTTTATGCTTTTATATTTGCTTTATATGTTTGCATGCATAGCGAAATCGTCATATCATGTCATGCATTTTATTCGATTTAGTCGACCTAGTCAATTAATTTATCGTTTATTCACCGACTTAGTTCACTTAAACGGAGATAGATAATAATTTGACTAGATCTCTTACAATATAAATATTGAGACTTAGCCTTACCAAAGAGTATAGGGCCATGACTCCCTTCTTCATAAGAAAGTGGGCTCGGCTACACCGGGGTACTAAACTTGTTAGGTTGGGTAAGTGGGGTAATGTGATTACACCTTGAAATTTGGTCGATCTCAACGAAGGTATTGGTAACCGTAGTTGCAATAAGTTCGGGCTAAAGACAATTTATAGGATATTGTCGACCGAGAAGTTTAAGGTAGAACCGATTAAAGAGTTAATCCACCAAATTATATCAATAAGGGATGAATCGGCTAGACCGTGCCCGGATTAGTATGGATTTGGGTCTCGGAATTGTTTACTTAATTGGGTAAGAGATCATTAAGTAAATAAGTAAACTTGTTTAAATAAAATTACAAGTTTTTTAATGATGATGTTTTAATTCCTTCACTTTTATTTGTAGTTTAGTTTTCAACATCGTCAATGGCAACAAACGCTCCACCTCTCACTAATGTTTCATGGCTTCGATCCTTTATGGATCGTTGCAAACTCGATAAGCATGGTTCCAATTTTAAGGATTGGGATGCGCAATTAGTTTTGGCGGCTCAAGGTGACGATAAGACTCGTTACCTCACCGAAGCCACTCCTCCCGCTCCAACCGCTCGTTCCGCGGCTCCAACTCGTGAGGCTTACGAAGCCTATATGAAAGAGTCCCCAGCTCTCAAAAATGTGCTTATCTTCTCCATGGAGCCGGATCTCCAAAGGAGTATAATTAAGTTAGGCACATCATATGAGATATACACCAAACTTGCGACGATGTTTTCACAAACTCCAAGGGTGATTCAATATGAGGCGGCCTCCGCCTTCTTCGACATCTGCTTGAAGGATGGACAAAAGATTAGCCCTCATGTACTCATATTAGTTGAGTTTGCGGAGACTCTCAAGTTGCAAGGAGTTGATGTTGCCGACTCTCTCATCATTGACCGAGTTCTTCACTCTCTAAATAAGGTGAAATCGTATGTTAATTCCGGGTGAATTTCAACATGCGAAATCAAGAAACCACATTTGACGAATTGCATAAGATGCTCGGCCAAGCCGAGAGGGACATGGGACTTCATGAAAGTTCCACTAAGGATGTTTTCAACATCGAGAAGAAAGGCAAAGGCAACTTCAAAAGGAGTGCCTTCAAAGGCAAGGGCAAGAAAACGTTCAAGTCCAAATTGGCTAAAGAGAAGACCTTTTCCCGTAATCGATATTTCCCGTAATGTAAGGGGTTATCGATTCGGATGTAATTAATGTAATCTCGTATCACTTTATTTATTGTTTTCTATTTTATAATGTATAAAGTACACTAGAAAAGTTGTAATTTTTATAAATTCTGGAGAGCCTTGAAGACGATGCCATTCGGAAAGGAGTTTCGACCAAGACGGTGTTTACCTTGGGATGCGTGCCTCGTGAAGATCAAGGGACCAAAGGAATTGGTTTCCTAATTTGTACTTTTATTATTTTCGTTTCTAGGAAGGCCATACTAGGGTTTCTTATGCTTTAAGTTTTATGCTTTTATATTTGCTTTAGATGTTTGCATGCATAGCCAAATCGTCATATCATGTCATGCATTTTATTCGATTTAGTCGACCTAGTCAATTAATTTATCGTTTATTCACCGACTTAGTTCACTTAAACGGAGATAGATAATAATTTGACTAGATCTCTTACAATATAAATATTGAGCCTTAGCCTTACCAAAGAATATAGGCCCATGACTCCCTTCTTCATAAGAAAGTGGGCTCGGCTACACCGGGGTATTAAACTTGTTAGGTTGGGTAAGTGGGGTAATGTGATTACACCTTGAAATTTGGTCGGTCTCAACGAAGGTATTCTTAACCGTAGTTGCAATAAGTTCGGGCTAAAGACAATTTATAGGATATTGTCGACCGAGAGGTTTAAGGTAGAACCGATTAAAGAGTTAATCCACAAAATTATATCAATAAGGGATGAATCGGCTACACCGTGCCCGGATTAGTATGGATTTGGGTCTCGGAATTGTTTACTTAATTGGGTAAGAGATCATTAAGTAAATAAGTAAACTTGTTTAAATAAAATTACAAGTTTTTTAATGATGTTGTTTTAATTCCTTCACTTTTATTTGTAGTTTAGTTTTCAACATCGTCAATGGCAACAGACGCTCCACCTCTCACTAATGTTTCATGGCTTCGATCCTTTATGGATCGTTGCAAACTCGATAAGCATGGTTCCAATTTTAAGGATTGGGATGCGCAATTAGTTTTGGCGGCTCAAGGTGACGATAAGACTCGTTACCTCACCGAAGCCGCTCCTCCCGCTCCAACCGCTCGTTCCGCGGCTCCAACTCGTGAGGCTTACGAAGCGTATATGAAAGAGTCCTCCGCTCTCAAAAAGGTGCTTATCTTCTCCATGGAGCCGGATCTCCAAATAAGTATGATTAAGTTAGGCACATCATATGATATTTACACCAAACTTGCGACAATGTTTTCACAAACTCCAAGGGTGATTCAATATGAGGCGGCCTCCGTCTTCTTCGACATTTGCTTGAAGGAGGGACAAAAGATTAGCCCTCATGTACTCAGATTAGTTGAGTTTGCGGAGACTCTCAAGTTGCAAGGAGTTGATGTTCCCGACTCTCTCATCATTGACCGAGTTCTTCACTTTCTCAATAAGGTGAAATCGTATGCTCAATTCCGGGTGAATTTCAACATGCGAAATCAAGAAACCACATTTGACGAATTGCATTAGATGCTCGGCCAAGCCGTGAGGGACATGGGACTTCATGAAAGTTCCACTAAGGATGTTTTGAACATCGAGAAGAAAGGGAAAGGCCACTTCAAAAGGAGTCCCTTCAAAGGCAAGGGCAAGAAAACGTTCAAGCCCAAACCGGCTAAAGAGAAGACCTTTTCGAAAACGCTTTCACCTCATCTTCAAAATCTGAAGACAAGTGTCATTATTGCACGAGGTTAGGGCATTGGAAACGAAATTGCCCCAAATACTTGACCGATCTCAAAAATGGGAAAGCTCTCCCCGTAGGTAATAATTCTCGTTTAAATTCATGTTATTTTGTCAACTTATGTATGGTGGTACAAATTGTTGATTTTTACCCTTTTTAATTGTTTTAAAGGGCCACCTCCTAATGACAAAGACAAGGAGAAGGAAGCTTGAAGTTCCTTACTTGGATGGCTATGGTAGCATCCAATTGATTGAAGACTTAAAGAGCTTGGCTCTAGTTTTCATTATTGTCTTCTTTCATATTATGCAAGAACAATTTATTTTCTTGTAAGACAAGGATTTAAATCCCAAACAATGGTTGTATTTTGGATATTAGGGACTTGGTTTTCAACCCAAGTCACTACTTTTGTTCTTAATCGAATTATTGATTCCTAAAAGAAATTGTATACCTTGTCGAACATGAATCAAAGTGATCTGTATAAATCACTAAATAAATACCATGAAACGTTCATTGTATCATAACATTGATATGATCAATATAAAGAATCAAAGTGTCGATTAATTAAAAACGAGAACTACACCTCAAAGAGAAACATTCAATCAAAATGAAGTATAATTAGTTCAGTATAAGATGATCATTTTAAGTGAAAATGAGAATCAATCCTAATACTATTCATCATTCAAAAACATTGGTTATGGTAAATAACTATCCTTATGTAAATAAAGGTTATTTTAAAAGGATAGAGTGTGTAACATCCCGTATTTTCGTAAAATATATTTTAAGGGTTTTTAATTATTTTAAGTAATAAAATAATATGTTAATATTTATTGAGAAAGTATTTTAAATAAGTCGTAAGATCCGTCTTAAGAACTCTAAGTCCTTAAGACGAATACAACTTGGCAAACTTAAGTCCGTATCATAAAACCCGTTCATTTCCAAACCCGTTTTCATTTAAACGGGAAAGGACAATATAAACCCCCAAAACCCTTGTGAATGTCGACATAAGCAATT
This sequence comes from Silene conica, assembly GCA_029255685.2. Classification (NCBI taxonomy): domain Eukaryota; kingdom Viridiplantae; phylum Streptophyta; class Magnoliopsida; order Caryophyllales; family Caryophyllaceae; genus Silene; species Silene conica. Next base: position 48,494,574 of record CM055318.2, on the reverse strand, counting down.
CTCAAAAATAAGAACACTGTCATCTTCATTTCTCATTTCCTCCTTAAACCTCCAATCTTATAATCCAATTTCAGTCATCATCCGACTTCCGAATCAAGGTAATTTATACATTTCTGGAATCCTCATGAAATTTGCAAATCATCTATCACTTCCAATTTTCGATCCCTTTCACTCGAAAAAGTGACTGTTTTTGTAGAATCCGACTTTTAGTCCCTAAAATCCGTTTTTTCTTATTGTATGTAACATCCCGTATTTTCGTAAAATCTAATTTAAGCGTTTTTAATTATCTTAAGTAATAAAATAATAATTTGATAATTTATCTCGAAAGATTTTATTTAATTAGTGAGATCCGTCTTAAGAACCTTAAGTCCTTAAGACGAATACTACTTGGTGAACTTAAACTCGAATGATAAATATCCGTTCAAGTCCGACCCATTTTATTTAAATACGGAAAGGGCAATTACTTAAACCCCTAAAAACCCTTAAGTTGTCATATTTCATCTTCCTCACAACTCCTTTCACTGTAAACTTAATTCCTTCAAAACCTCCATTTTTACTCTCTCCTTTTCAAGCTTTTCTTCATCATCCGTTCTTCAAATCGAGAAAGTAAGTACATTTTCGGAATCCTCGTTCAATTTCCAAGTCATCCATCACTTCGGTTTCTCGTTTCCATCACTTCGAAAATTCAGCCTGTTTTCATAATTCCGTTTTTATGCTCTTAAACCGGTTTTCTTTGTTTTCAGGCGAAGGATTTGACAACCCGGACGTTGATAGCTTCATACTCGAGGAAGATCTTTAGCCGGATAAGCTTGTGAGGTGACGATAATGAGAAACTCGGCCTTATTGTGTATATTAGCATATTTGTTGTGATTCTTATGTGGTTTCTGTTTTGGTTGATATATATTGATTCAAGGACTTAGTAACATGTTTAGGATGATGTTATGATGATGAATTTATGCTTGAATCGTTTGTTATGTGTTCTTAAGCATACTTTCAGTTTTTCTCATTTTGCGACGGATACAAGATATATTCATTTGAGGATTGTTATGGGACTTACTTGCTGGTAGATTAGTAGTATTGGGTGTTTGATATTGTTGGGTAAACATCTTGTGTAGCAAATTTGAAGGTTTTAGGTCGTTTAGTGAAGTTTTCCATATGTTGCGAATTGCGAAAATTTGTTACAGGCTCTCTGAGCCGGTCGACCGACCGGCCGCCGGTCGACCGGCTGGGAGAGCAACTTGGGTATTTTGTGAAGTTTTTAGAATCGGGCCTTGGGGCTGCCAGCCGGCCGACCGGCTGCCTGCCGACCGGCTGGTAGTCATTTTCCTTGTATAGTGTGTTCTTGCGTAAACCATAGCTAGATGGGAGCCCAGCCGGCAGACCGGCCGCCTGCCAGCCGGCTGGGAGTGCATATGGGGATGGATACGAATTTTTAGTAAAAGCTAGGGAATGGGGTTCCCAGCCAGCCGACCGGCTGCCTGCCGACCGGCTGGGAGTCCTTCTTGGTGTTTCTCGGTTTTTGAAAAGAGGTGTAGGCTGAGGGATCACCAGCCGGCCGACCGGCTGCCTGCCGACCGGCTGGGGACCCCTGTAAGCCATGTTGAGTTTTTTTGAAATTTAATCGTGACTTTCAAACGGTTGATCGGTTTTGGTTGAAACTCGTTTTGTATACCTGTGACATGTATTTGAGGTCCACGGTGTACGGGCAACATTTTATTGGGTTCGGGAATGAAGTGAGGATAGAGACCCCCCGGCCGGGCAATCGGAAGGGAGACCGGCTCTCCTTCCTAACGTTTTATGAAGTTGGGTTGAGAGCTATGCCTTAGTATCGCATGATAGTTGAGACAGTTGATGAGATGTTTATACTTCACATGTTGTTATATGTTGGAGTATTCTGCATTGTTTTATGTGTTATGTGTTGTCACAAAAGGTGGCTAGGAGAACTCTAGTCACTCCCCACTGATTGTGGCGTACATGTTTTCATGTATGTAGGTACATGCAGGATTGGAGATCGGGGTTCACGAGAGCTAGCGAGCGATAATCCTATCATCATGACGTACCCTTATTTATCGTTTAGCTGGACTCGTAGTTTTGATACTTGTTTTGGTGCCTGTAGGGATGTTCCATCCCAGGCTTGTATTTATGTTTCGGTTTGATACTTAGAACTGCTACTTATCTATTTTGGTTTCAGTTTCAGTTACGTTTCAGTTTAAGACTTCTCGCATGTTGTTTAGTTACTTTAGAAAGTTTAAATTCCGCTGCATTTTTAGTACTTTTGTGTGTTTATATTTCCGCTTTCGCGAGGGGTTTTACATTGTAGGTGAAGGCTTGGACGACCCTGGTGTGGATAGCTACGTTATTGAGGAGGAGCTTTGATCAAGATCGCTTTTAAGGTGACAATTAAGAGAATCTCGGCCTTATTTGTGATATTAACACTTTTCTTGTTTAAGATGGTTTAAGTTTCTGATTTTTCATGTTGTGGTTGTTAATGGGACTTAGTATTATGTTAGGATTCCTTAAGAAAGACTTTCACATGCCTTGTTTGTGTTATATATGCCTTATTGTTGAATTTCAGAAATTATGTGCTTAAGACAGATACAAAGAATAGTTTTGTTGAGACTTATTTGTGGGATTTGATGCTTGTATTTGATGTATATGACGATTATATATGCTGGGTAATCTTTGTATGTTGCGATTTTAGAAGTCTCGAATCAATTTGAGGAGTTTTGTGTATTGTCGAGAATTGCGATTTTGCGTATTAAGGTATGCCTTAAGCTGGCCTTTGAGCTTAATACGTGAGCTTGTTGTCATATATGGGGATATGCCTTAAGTTAGCCTCTGAGCCCTATATGTGTATGGTTGTCGTGTCTAGGATATGCCTTAAGCTGGCCTCTGAGCCCAGACATGTTTTATTGTGATCGCGTTGGAACATGCCTTAAGTTGGCCTCTGAGTCTGACGAGTATAGCAGTTGCACAACGGGGTAGCTAAGGTACTGACACCTTGCCCGGAGTGCAGATGATGATGCTAGAACATGCCTTAAGCTGGCCTCTGAGTCTAGTGTCTTGTGATGTAGTGAAGGGACATGCCTCAAGCTGGCCTCTGAGTCCTTTACTTTTGGATGCTAGTCCATGCGTTGTGATGTCGCCTCTGAGTTTAGTGTCTTGCTGATTGGCAGGTCTATGCCTTAAGTTGGCCTCTGAGTCCTCGCTTGCTGAATGATTGGTATTTAGGTTATGTCTTAAGTTGACCGCTGAACCTTATACTTGTTGAATGATTGGTATTTAGGTTATGTCTTAAGTTGACCGCTGAACCTTATACTTGCTGAATGATTGATATTTAGGTTATGTCTTAAGTTGACCGCTGAACCTTATACTTGCTGTTTTATATCTGCTTGTCTTGAGTTGGTAAAGTGTCAGATATGCATGATGTTTACAGTACCTTGACTTTGTTATTGTTCACCCAAGGCATTGGGTGACTCTTTAGTCAATTTCGTAAATGGTTTGGACTGAAAGACCCCCCGGCCGTGCAACCGGAAGGGAAACCGGCTGTCCTTCCAAATAGTTTCCGAAGTTGGCTGAGAGCCGTGCATTAGTGATTTCATGATAGTATGAGTTTCAGTTATTGAGATAATGTATACTTCACATGTTTATATATGCTGGAGCATTCTGTTTGCTTTGTTGTGTTACGTATCGTTACAAAAGGTGGCTAGGAGAGCTCTAGTCACTCCCCACTGATTGTGGCGTACATGTTTACATGTATGTAGGTACATGCAGGTTGGCAGGGGTTGCTGAGAGCTAGCGAGTGATGATCCGCTTGTCATCTTATGACTTACACTTTACGATAGCAAGACTCTAGTTTTGATATAGTTTATATTTTGGTGCCTGTAGGGATGTTCCATCCCAGACTGTTGTATATATTTCATTTCAGTACTTAGACAGTATACTTATCTATTTCTGTTTATTTATGTTAGAGTATGTGTCCTCCACAATAGTATGATCACGTCAATAAAATAATTAATTGACAAATCTCTATAAAAGAATATTCATGGGATGATTCTTAATCATAAGTCAACTGGGCATCATTAATCGGTAATGATTGGCTTGCTAGAGTTTGACATTATTGTCGTAATGACGGTGGTGACCAATTGATCCCTTTAGGTCACACCTTTAGGACAACTCTCTCAATAATAAATGAAATAACTGTATATTGATACGAGTTAGTTCATTTCTAGATTATAAATAATATAAGGAGAAAATTTATAATAAGATTATAAATTAAAATATATTAGTGATTGAAATGTCATCACTATTATTTATATGTTTATGAAACATAAAGTTGTTTGAATGAATTATTTAAAACTACAATTGTTGTAGTGACAAAGTACGATTAAATTAGATTTAAGTAATTAATTGAATTACTTTTTTTAATTTGCGATTAAAGAGTTTAAAAGTTAAACTCCAATTACGTAAACTAATATAGTCCTAGCTAATGTCACGTATGAGTCCATTGCATACCATGGACCGTGTGTTATAACACACACACGTACAACATTACATAATACATGTTAGGAACATTCTAAGGACATCTAATTTAATGCTTGTGCAAGGTGGGAGACATTGTAGGAGATAGAGGTGGCCATCCATTGAGCACTCTATTCACACCACTCGGCCACCCCATTGAGGAGAACAAAAGAAAAGTTTTGTTCCCTCATTCATACTACTCATTCATTCATCTTGGTGGCTAGGGTTTATGCATTAGAGAAAAGAAAGAAAATTCCCTCTAATACAAACACCAAAACTGTGCACCCTCCTTAGTAATCTAGCAGTTTGTATCATGTTTTCTAGCAAAAATACATACAAAACATTGAGTGTAGTGTGTCTTGGTGTTCATCTTTTGGAGGTCATCTCTTTGAGGGCTCAAGGAGGATCATTCCGTGTAGTAAGCTCAAGAACAAGTAAAGAAGGTGACTTCACTTGTGCCCTAATTTAGCCGAGACAAGCTATGTAATGGAGCTTGTTCTTCCTTTTAAATCTCGATTTTTTATTGTTAAGCATGCATAAGTTCATCTAATTATATGATAATAACATTAGTATGACTAAAGAAGGTATATAAACCTAACAATGTCAGTTTTCCGTTTTCAGTTTTAATTCTTCTCGCATGTTGTTATCTTAAAAAGTTTTAATTCCGCTGCATTTTTAGTACTTTTCGTGATTTTTATTTTCCGCTTTCGCGAGGGGTTTTACAGTTCGTATCAGAGCATTATTGCTCCCGACGCACTCATGTGACCCCAACCTTAACTTGACCAAATAAACAAATAATGAATGAGAGATGGGGTAGACTTAAGGATTTATATTGTAGTCTATTTGTGATTGCTAATTGCTAAGTTAACGCTTACATTTGTTTTTAAGGATGGTGAGAACCACGGCTGCTGAGAACACTATAATGCAAGCACTTCATCAGTTACTTGAGAACCAAAGACAGCAGGCAGAGACTGTTCCACCTCCTCCACCGCCAGGCAATGAGGCCAATAGGCCTGGTAGCTTCTCTTGGATAGCATCACAGATGTCCAGGAGCCACGTGAAGACTTATAGAGGCGAGGTTGATCCGGTAGCTCTTACTGAGTGGTTCCGTGAGATGGAAAAGAGCTTCACCATGTACTCGGTTGGCAGAGAGGATAGAGTCCGGCTAGCCACTCACTTTTTGACCTTAGAGGCCGATAGATGGTGGGCATTGACCGGACCGACTTTCATTCTGGATCCTTTATTTGATTGGGAGGCTTTTAAGGATAAGCTCGAGACGAGATTTTATCCTAAGGAGCTTAGATCGCAGAGGCTTAAGGAGTTCATGGACTTGAAGTAGGGAAAGATGTCCGTTCAGGAGTACACCGACAAATTTAACCAGCTTGCACATTTCGCTTCGAAGTTTGTCAGGGATGAGGCTGAGAGAGTTTACTTCTATCGTGGGAAGTTAGGGTCGCGCATCGAGAGTATGGTTCGCCGTGACTCGATTTCTTTTGTTGAGATTTATGATGATGCTATTTGGGCCGAGAGTTCTATTCGTGCCATAGATGCTGAGACCCGAGCTGCTACTTCTAGCGTTTCTTCGCACCAGAGATCCATTTACTAGGGGAAGAGACCGTTTGTTCCATCTACTTCTTCTCCTTCTTCCCAGAAGAAGCGATTTGAGAGGTTTTCTGCTCCGGTTACTAAGACCACTTTCCACACTGATACTGCTTCCAGTGTTTGCCACCGTTGTGGTAAACCATCTCATCCGGGTTTTGACTGTTTCAAGAATGCTTTTAAGTGTTATACCAAGAATGGATTTGGGCATAAGTCCTTTGAGTGTCCCGAGAAGAACACCGCACTTGGCAAGGCTACCACAGCTGCTGCAGCGACTAAAGGGGGAAAGCCGAAGGGGAAGATCTTCGTGATGACTAGGGCTGAGGCTGAGGCTCATCCAGAAATTGTGGCTGGTATCTTTTCTGTTCTTGGCGCTGAGTGCCTTATTCTGTTTGATACTTGAGCTTCTTTATCATTTATATCGACTCAGTTCGCAGACCGTTTAGCTCTTGAGTCTTCCTTGGTTGAGGAGACTTCCATTTCCTTACCTTCGGGAGACGTGTTTTCTTGCTCCTTGTCCCATAGGGATGTTCCGATTATTATTGGTCAAACCACATTTCCAGCGGACTTACTGAGATTTCCTCTCGAGGAATTTGACATTATCCTCGGTATGGATTGGTTATCGCGATACCATGCTCGCTTCGAGTGTCGCGACCAGAAAATCTGCTTGAGGAGTTCTTCAGGAGTTCGTGTTTCCTATAGGGGAACTCGCCCTAAAAAGGGTGTTCGTGTTATTTCTTCGATGAAAGCTTCTCATCTTCTTAGGAAGGGTTGCCAAGCCTTCATGTGTGTTGTTTCAGCTGCTAAGCCATCGCTACCGAAGCTTGAGAATGTAGCTATTGTTCGTGAGTTTCCAAATGTTTTCCCAGAGGAATTGCCAGGGATACCGCCAGAGAGGGATGTGGAGTTTACTATTGAGCTTGTTCCAGGTACCGGACCTATATCTAAGGTTCCCTACCGTATGGCTCCACCTGAGTTGAAAGAGTTAAAGTAGCAATTAGAGGAGATGATCGAGAAGGGATTCATTAGACCGAGTGCTTCTCCGTGGGGTGCTCCGGTTTTATTTGTCAAGAAGAAAGATGGTTCAATGAGACTTTGCATTGATTACCGAGAGTTGAATAGGGTGACCGTGAAGAATCGATATCCTTTGCCGAGAATTGATGACTTATTCGATCAGTTGAGGGGTGCTTCTAGGTTTTCTAAGATTGATCTTCGATCGGGTTATCATCAGATCCCAGTGAGAGAGGCCGATATCGCGAAGACCGCCTTTCGTACCAGATATGGGCATTTCAAGTTCGTGGTCATGCCTTTTGGATTGACTAATGCACCTGCTGTAAAACCCCTCGCGAAAGTGGAAATATAAAACACACAAAGTTCTAAAAAAGCAGCGGTATTTAAACTTTTTAATTAACATAAACGACATGCGAGGTGAATTAAAACTGAAACGGAAACTGAAACTGATATAAACAAAATAGATAACTAAAACAGTTCTAAGTACGGAAACCAAATATATACAAAGTCAGGGATGGAACATCCCTACAGGCCCCAAAACGTAACAACTGTATCAAAACTAAGAGTCTAGCTAATCGGTGAAGTGTAAGTCAAAAGATGATAAGGATCATCACTCGCTAGCTCTCAAGTGAACCCCGTCCAACCTGCATGTACCTACATACATGAAAACATGTACGCCACAATCAGTGGGGAGTGAGTAGAGTTCTCCTAGCCACCTTTTGTAACGGCACGTAACAAGCAAAGCATATAGAATACTCCAACATATATAAACATGTGAAGCATATCAATATCTCAATAACTGATCTCATACTATCATGCAATTACTAATGCACGGCTCTCGACCAACTCCATAAACCATTTGGAAGGAGAGCCGGTTTCCCTACTGGTTACCCAGTCGGGGGGTCTTTCAATCCAACTATTTATGAAACTAATCAAAGAGTCACCCAAAGCCTTGGATGAACAACATCAAAGTCAAAGTACTATGAACATCACTATAATCATGCATATCTGACACCGTACCAACTCTAGGCAAACAGATAAACACAACAAGTATAAGGTTCAGCGGTCAACTCAAGACATAACCTATACACCAATCATTCAGCAAGTAAAAAGGTTCAGAGGCGACATCTTAACGCATAACCTAGATACCAAATTCACAATATCAAGCACGGACTCAGAGGCGAAAACTCAACGCATGGACCAGTATCACAGAACACTAGACTCAGAGGCGAAAACTCAACGCATGGACTAGCATTCAATTCACAATCACAAGTAAGGAACTCAGAGGCGAAAACTCAACGCATGTTCCCCTACTACATCACAAGATACTAGACTCAGAGGCGAAAACTCAACGCATGTTCTAGCACCAAACACCTACACTCCGGGTAAGGTATGACAACCTGACTGCCCCGTCGTGCAGTTGTTCTACTCGTCAGACTCAGAGGCCAACTTAAGGCATGTCCTGACGCGATCACTCAAACATGTCTGGACTCAGAGGCGAAAACTCAACGCATGTCCCAGACACGACAAACAAACACATATGGAGCTCAGAGGCGACATCTTAACGCATACCTCCATATATGACAAGCAATCTACGTATTAAGTTCAGAGGCGACATCCTAACGCATAACTTAATACGCATCACAAAAACCATTCAACTTTAAACTACACTTTAGTTTTTATCTCTTATATCACTAATCAACACTTTGTTGATCCCGGGAACTAAGTTGAGGGAGAGCCGGTTTCCCTTTCGGTTACCCGACCGGGGGGTCTCTATCCTCTCTCCATTCCCGAACCCAATATAGCGTTGCCCATCCTCCGGGGACCTCAAACACATATCGAAGGTATACGGAACGAATCTCAATCAAAACCGATTAACCATTTAAAAGTTACGGACTAAATACGATTTTAAAATAAAAACACGCATCAGGGACCCCCAGCCGGTCGGCAGGCAGCCGGCCTACCGGCTGGACACCCATTCTTTCCTTCCTCTTTCTTTACAACACGAAAAAGGCAAAAGGGGTTCCCAGCCGGTCGGCAGGCAGCCGGCCTACCGGCTGGGGAACCAAATCCCATACAATTATTACGCGAAATCTACAAGAACAGGCTCCCAGCCGGTCGGCAGGCAGCCGGCCTACCGGCCGGGCACCCAACACCCTACATTTACGAAATTCGCAAAAATCCTATGATGCACTCTCAGCCGGTCGACCGGCGGCCGGTCGGTCGACCGGCTCAGAGTTCCTGAGCACGAAAAACGCAACTTACAATGATTTACAAATTCAACCAAATCGATACTAATCTTCTATAATCGCAACATACAAGGTCTACCTAGTATAACCAATCATCAAAACACTATCTATCAGCACTTAAACCCACACACAATCCTCAATACGAATATTATTTGTATCCGTCGCAAGTATACAATTTCAGAAATCTTAACAATAAACATGAATAACTTATACCAAGCATATGAAGTCTTTCTTGAGGGTTCCTAGCATGATACTAAGTTCCATTATCCACCACAACAACGAAAATCAGAAACTTAAGCATTCAAAACCAAGCAAAGTGCTAATTTTACAATAAAGGCCGAGTTTCTCATTATCGTCACCTTTTTCGCGATTAAGCTCCTATCCCCTCTTGAATCTCGACACAAACCTCCTTGTGATCTTCTAAGTCTTCACCTACAACAAGCAAAACGGTTTTAAGATGCTAAAACTCGAATTACCCATAACAGGCCAAATTTCGAATTAAAGGAAACGGAAAACGGAAGTGACGGATGGCTTGCAAATTTCATGAGGATTCCAATAATGTAATTATTACCTCGATTCGGTGAACGGATGATGACGGAATTTGAGAAAGAAGATGAAGGTTTAGGAGAGAAATGAAGAAATGAAGAACACTGTTTTCCTATTTGAGAAGGATGAATGTGTCGACATTCATAAGGAGATGGTAGGGTTTTATTTGTCCTTTCCGTTTAAGTGAAACGGACTTTTGAGCCGGATTACTGGCCAAGTTATATTTGTCTTAAGGACTTAATGATCTTAAAACGGATCTTACGATTTATTAAAATACTTCTCAATAAACTATTAAAATATATTTCATTACTTAAAATAATTAAAAGCCTTTAAAATGTGATGAGCTCCATTTTGGTCATCATTTCCTTTGCATTTTCTTTGTTTTCGGTCACGATTCGGCCTCGATTTGCGTGTCTTGAGGTGTTTTTACGTCCGTTGCCTCGTATATTCCTATTCTGTCCAATTTTTGTAGGCATTACGGCGGGGGGCGAAGAAACGAGACAAATTGACCCGAATTTGGAGCGATTTATGAAGAATTGTGAGAGATTTGTGAGTGATGCCTCCCAGGCCCTCCCAGCCGATCCCCAACCGGCGGCCGGTCGGCCGGCTGGGAGCTCTGACTTGACATTTTTGGCGAAAAAAGAAGAAAAGTTTCAGAACCATGAAAAAGGGCCCCCAGCCGGTGGCCAACCGGCAGCCGGTCAGCCGGCTGGGATGGCTTTTTCATACTTAGCCAAAATTTGAAAGTTGAAGAAAATGCAAATGTTGGGCAGATTCGTGAAAAAGGGTCCCCAGCCGGTGGCCAACCGGCAGCCGGTCCGCCGGCTGAGGGTACCTGTGCATTGAAGGAAAAAGAGAAAAAGTCAGATTGAAGGAACCAGCCTTCCAGCCGGTGCCAGACCGGCAGCCGGCCGGTCGGCTGAGAAGCAAGCTCACTTTGAAGAATTTCGAAGAAAAGTTCAGAAGTCCAAATTTGGACTCTCAGCCGGTCACAGACCGGCAGCCGGTCGACCGGCTGGGAGTCGCTTTTCGTATTTCCGCACTCTATATAAACCCGCACTTGTATACACTTTGAGTACGTAACTTTTACACACTTTTCTAGGGTTTTGCACTGTTCCATTGCTCTATACTTAGACTCAAAAAACTCTCTTAATACTTAAATCTTCTTTAGATCTTAGTTTAATCTTTCAATATTAGTTTAATCCTTTCTTAGTAATTCTCTTAGCTTTGTTCTTGGGTAATTTTTAGAAGACTCTTATTGGGTTGTAATTTGAGGGTTTGAGAGAATCCTCCAAGTTGTAATCCAAGTTCCTTGCTTTTTCCTTATTATTGGTATAATCTTCTTCATCTCTACTTTATCTTTGCATTTCCTTTAAGTTTTGTTTGTTTAATTGTTTACTCTTACTTAATCCAACATGTCTAACAATTCCTCATCATTTGTTTACATACTTATGTTAGCCATGTGTGAGTAGTTCCCCTACTAGGGTTAGGGGTGTGCTTTGGTTTGTTGTTAGCTATGAATCTTGCTTAGGGTTATGATTTGGTTCTCTTCTTTGCTAGGTTTTCATTTATGCATGTTACATGTTTGATGAAATGTCACAACGAAGGTTGGACATGATTCTCATTGTTGTTGGCCTTTGATGATAGTCTAGGGCTTTCGCGGACATGTATATTTGTTAGGTTGGCCCTATTTGTAGCGAAAGCTAGGATAGGGATCGACTTTAGGGGAGTCAAATCGATAGACGAGACAAACCTAGGCCTAGTATAGTGGAGACCTTAGATTCCCTTGCATGATTCGTTACCAACCTACCTTAGTACCCCCGACACCTTAGTATCTTTTATCCATCGATTTCATCTTGACACTTTTGCTTTAATTTATCTTTAGTAGTTGTTAATCAATCACAAACTTATTACCCAACTCGAGCTCGAACTAGAATTCAATTATACAACTTCCCCACCGTCTTTTGGGTTCGACCCTAAATTATACTACTTAATTTGGGTTCTTTATAAATGTGTTTGGTGCCGGTATCGACGACAAAATCCGGCCATCAAAATGGCGCCGTTGCCGGGGACGGTGTTTAGAAGTTGTGTAGTTTAGTTTTAGTTTTAGTCTTGAGTTAGTTGAGCTTGCTTTTGTTTTGATAAAAGATTTGGTAGTTATTTGTAGAGTGCTTGTTTTATTGCTCACCCTAGTGTTTGATAAACACTAGGACGACTAATTGGTTTGCTAAGTTTTATGCCTAGGGGTGACTCTAGCTCTTTGTTGTCATCTTCCGAACCGGAGAGGCTCTTTCGGGCCCTAAGGAGGAAGACTATTGCAAGGGTGAGAATTGCGTCCCAAGCTTCTACTAGCCAAAACAACCCCTCTTCATCCGAACCACCAAGTCCCAATCAAAGCAATCCTAGCCCAACATCCGAAAGTTTTGACAATCCGTTTTATCAATCACCACCACAATCACCACACTTTCCAAACAACCATCCAATTCATATAATGGCCGCTCTCCGTGATCATAACCGGCCCAATCACAATGACACCACCAATCCAATCAACTTCGGGGTTCTTGTTCCTCAAAATTTCGAAATACATCCTTCCCAAATGAGTTCAATCGAAAAGAATGCCTTTAGCGGGGCTTCCCACGAAGATGCTCATGGGCACCTAAGAAAATTCAAGGGTAAAGTCGCGATGATAAAGAAGACCGGAGTACCCGAGGAGACATTAAGGCTTATGCTTTTCCCCTATTCCTTAACCGACAAGGCCGATAGGTGGTTAAATGTCCATGCTCCAAATACATTCACCACATGGGATGACTTGGCAACGGCTTTCCTTGCCAAGTACTACCCATCATCCAAGACCGCGATGCTTCGGAATGAGATAACACAGTTTCAACAAGACGAGGGAGAGTCTTTGGGAGAAGCTTGGGATAGATACCAAGATTTGCTAGCCAAATGCCCACACCACGGGATACCACCTTGGTACACAACTCAAACTTTTTTCCAAACCCTTCTCTCCCGGACTAAGGAAATGGTTAATGCATCGGCGGGTGGTAGCTTTGACCACTTGCCACATGAGGAAGGAACGGAACTCATTAAGAAGATTGTTGATTCGGAGGAAAACTATGGCACTAGGGGGAATGTCTTGAGGAAGAGTAGTAAGTACCCTAGTGAGCACCTTTCCAATGCTAAGGCAAACGAAGAAACCAATGCCAAATTGGACTTGTTAACCAAGAAATTGGAAGAGTTGACAAAGGGCTCCGCTACCAAAGAAACCAAGAGCAAAGTCCCGGGAATGTACCAAGTTAATAGTGTTGTTTCATGTGACTTATGTGGGGGATGCGGGCATACTTTTGATGTGTGTGCAAACAACAATTCCTATGAGGGAAGTGAGAGTATGGAGGAGGTATATGCTTTCCAAGCCTTTAACAACCCAAAAAACCCAAATACTTTCAACCCAAATTCGAACTATTACCATCAAGGTATCCGAGGAAGTCCCTATATGAGCTACAAAAGTACCAATGTGTTGAATCCTCATCAAATCCAACAACCTCAAGGGCAAAACCCCCCCGGTTTTCAACCAAGGGGAGGAAACTTCAACCCGAGAAACAATTACAACAACAACTTTTACCAAGGGAATCAAACCAACCAAGCCAATCAAGGCTTTCAACAAAGTTTCAATGACCCGAACTTTAATCCAAATTTCCAAAACAACCAAAACCCACAAAATTTCAATGCAAATTTCAATAACAACCCAAACTTCAACAACCAAAACAACAACCAATACCATAACCAACAAAATTTCCACAACCCAAACCACCAACAAAACTTCCACAACAACAATTTCAACAATCAAAGTCTCAATGACCAAAATTTCAACCAACCATTTCCTAACCACCACCAAAACCCAAACTTCAACAACCAAGGTCCCAAAGCAAATCAACAAAGTGGGGGTGCAAGGAATGACTACGGGTTTCCCTTGCCCCTTACCAACGCACCTCATCAAGATCTCTCAAGTGACTCCCAAGTTGGAGAGTTGCTTAAACTTGTGAAAGGCATGCAAGCGACACATAATCAAGAAATGATGAATTTGAAGACGGCAAATCAAAAAGAGATCCGGGAGATGGAGGCTAGAGTTGCTTCACAAGCCTTAGCCAACCCACAAAGGCCACCGGGCGGCTTTCTTGCCCAAGGTCAAAGCTCCCGGGATGCTTCAAAACCACATGGTGTCAATGCTATTACGACAAGCAAGAATGAGCAACCAATGCTTGAGAGGAGAGATGATGAAGGAAGATCGAAGGTAGAGCAAGTTATGACGGTATTAGGGAGAGGAAGTGAGAAATGTGTTGAGGAGGAGGTGATGGTGATGGTGTCCAACACTCCTCCGGATGATTGTAATGAAGTCGACATTGATGACTTAGACTTTGTGATGCAACAAGTCTTGAACATTCCAAAGAAGAAAATAGATGAAGGGAAAGAGAACATGGAGAAAGGAAAAAGTGTTGTCGAAGAAGAGTCCGAGCATGGAGAAGGCCTCATTGAGAGGAGAGTTTGTGAGTTCTTCCGAAAAATTACAAGAGGAGATCCTCGTTGTGAGGAATTGATGAAGCTTGTAGAGGAGGTGGAGGCAACAATCCCCTCCCGAGGAAAGAAAAGAGAAGTCAATGCAATCATGTCCGCCAAGAAAGTCCCATGCACCCTCCCCATCAAACTCGGAGATCCGGGTAGCTTTTCGATAAGTTGCCATGTTGGAGGGAAGAAAATTGATAATGCATTATGTGACTTGGGAGCCGGCGTGAGTGTTATGCCTCTAGCTATGGCCAAGAAATTGGATGTTAAGAGTTTGTCTCCCGCTACAACTCCTATCACTCTTGCGGATGGTACCGAAAAACTTCCTATAGGGGTGCTTGAAGATGCTATCGTCAAGGTGGGGAATCTATCCATTCCCACCGACTTCGTGATATTAGACGTCCCCGTCGGTAATAGCTCCTTCGTGATACTCGGTAGGCCATTCTTGGCCACCGGAGGAGCGACTATTGATGTGAAGAGAGGAAAGTTATCATTCGAAGTGGGGGAGCAAGTGGCGGAGTTTGAACTTCCGTAAGCTCCCGATACAAGTTCCAAGGAGAAGAAAGTTGGCATGGTTGCAAGTTTGTTGGTGAATGATGTCCCTAAGATGTTTGATGAGAAGGGAATCATGGAAAATATGATCTTGAAAATTGAGGATGCTAGTTTTACTAGCGAGAAGTTGTTGGGTCCGGAGAATAGAGACCATGACAAAGAGCAAGGAAGACCAAGTTGTGCTAGTTCTTTTAAAGACCCTTTGGTTGAAAAAGGGGACCTAGAGGAGCTAATTGCCGGAAAAGATGTCAAAGCTCGAAAGTTGATAATGAGCAAGATGGAAACTCGAAGAGAGAGCAAAGTTGAAGCCCCGTCCGCGGCTTTTGACCTTTTCTTGAGGTCACTAGTTAGCATGGACGAGGTTTTGACCCACAAAGATTGAAAGTTTGATCATGAAAGGTTTGGTGGAGTCCCTCAACAACCACCGGTTGTAAGTATTAGTTCTCTTTAGTTCATCTAGTTTTCATGTTAGTTTCTTGGTTTTAGTTTAATTTCTAGGTTGCATGAGATGTTTGGATATGTTTGTTGCTTGTTTGTGGAAGATTCATGAGTGTAGTCGGAGGAATATTGGCAAAACCGTTGTAGGCAAAGTTGATTTTTATGTTCAATTTAAATTATTTCTCGAAATTGTGTACAGGTACTCCCAGCCGGCCAACCGGCCGACGGTCCCATACCGGCTGGGAGGACCTGGACACATTTCTGTTTTTGATAGTTTATTTGGACAGATTTCAGATTTTGCATCCCCAGCCTGCACCTAACCGGCAGCCGGTCAACCGGCTAAGAAGGCGAGTTCCTTATTCAAAAATCAAATTGCAAGGAGGAATGATTCCCAGCCGGTAGGCCGGCAGCCGGTCCACCGGCTGAGAATCAGGAATGTGTGAAAATACTTGAAGAAAAAAGGCAAGGAGAAGGGAATCCCAGCCGGTAGGCCGGCAGCCGGTCCGCCGGCTGGGAGTGTTTTTGTATGTGAAGGATCCGAAGAAAAGAAGAAGGAGTTGGACTCTCAGCCGGTCGGCCGGCAGCCGGTCCGCCGGCTGGGAGTGTTTTTGTGAGTAAGAAAAGAAGAAGAGGAGTAGTGGAAATTGAAGACCTGATTTTGAGCCGGTCGGCCGGCAGCCGGTCCGCCGGCTCAGAATCAAAGCCCTTGAAAAAAATCGAAAAAATGCAAAAAAATTGAAACCCTCACTCTCAGCCGGTCGACCGGCGGCCGGTCCCAGACCGGCTGAGAGTCGCCTGTCGCGCAAATTATAACTCAATACCCCTCTTTTCTTTCTCATTTCTACCTCATTTCCCTACCATTTCCCTTCATTTCTTCTTCATCCTTCCTTATTTTCTCCCCTCCATTCATCCTTTACCCTCAAATACTCCCTCAAACTTCACCAAACTCTCTCAAATCAAAACCCCCTTTACTCCCTCATCCCTTATCCTTCAATTAACCATGTCGGGAAGAACAGAAAGGCGATCCAAATCAAGGCACGACCCAAGGGTGGAGCAAGAGTATGAAAATGTAATGGGAAGTGGCAACATTGGCCCGGATCCTTGCTTTCCCGGTCTCACATTTGCCTCAATCCAACAAAAAGGTAATTTCACTTACTTTAAGAATCGCCCCCTTCACCCAACTAGGTTCATTGATAGAGCCGGATTGAGAGAATTAGGGATTGAGAAAGTTACAGCGGCTCTTTTTGAGGGTTTAGGATTGAAAACCTTGTATGAGACAAAACCGGTTCACACTTCTCCCCGGTTAACTTGGGAATTTTTGAGTTCTTTGGTTGTGACTAAAAACCGAACTTTGGGGAAAGTTGCATTTCTTGAGTTCCGATTGATGAATAGGGAACATCGTCTCACCTTGGATGAATTTGCTTTGATTTTTGGGCTAGACGGAAAATTAGCCATTAAGCCTCCGGAGGGCTTTGATACTGAGCTTATTTGGACAGCCATAACCGGTCTTGTAAGTGATAGAAGTCGAAAGAAACCGGCTAATAGGGTGCATTTGGCACCAATTAGAATTTGGCATAGGTTCATGGGGTGGACCGTTTTCTCTAGGGATGAGCCTCACAACTTCACTACTACTGAACTTGAAATAATTGGTTCTTACTTGGTTGGTGGCCCGAAATTGAACATTGCTCACCATATGGCCCTCCACTTGAGTAGGTTGGCATCCCAACCTCAGCTTACTACCCCCATTTGTGTTGGGGGGATGGTCACCTTGATTGCCAACAACCGTTGTCAGAGGCACTTCACGGTCGACTTTATTCAGGGCGAGAATGTGCTATCTAGCCGATACTTGCAGGATGCTTTGGGGTGGGTGCGTTATAACCCCAGTGATCGCAAAGAGTATTGGCAGATTCGGGTTGACAACAAGTTTAAGAATTCAGTTCCTTTGCCAAACACCGAGTTGATGAGAGTTGTGCCGGGGAAGACCTCTTACCTCCTTGATATTGAGGCGGACCCCGAGGATCTTCCCCCAGACCAGCGTGCCCCTAGAGTCTACACCAGAGACAGAGTCGGTGCCACTCCTTCTGACCTTCCTTTTGAGCAGTTTCAGCAGCCCCCCATTTCCATGTCCCAGTTTCAGAGTGGTCCCTCATACTTTCAGGGATCCACCTCCGCCTCCGGTCCATCTTCATCTTCATTTTCATGCCCCCAGGACCTCATTGATTTCATGGCCCGAGTTGACTTAGGCATGAAGAATGCAGCGGATTTAGCTGACCAGCGCCAAGCCATTGCCGACGAGCGGCATAGGGATTTGACCTATAGGATGGACTACCTTTACCATGATCAAGCCTATGGGTCATTTCCGAGTTATGATCGGTCCGTCCGCGAGGGTTATCATCATCCGGATGGTGGTCGCCCATCTTACTACATGCCTCCGGATAGGGGTTATGTGCCTCCTGAGGGTCGTTTTTACGGGGAGATTAACGTCACCCCGGGTTATTTTTCAAACCCGATCTTTCCCCCCAACTTTCGGGGTAATGAGGATGCGGGCCCTCCGAGGCATTCATCCTTCCATGGCGGTTATGGTGATGTGGGAGCTAGTGGATCGCAAGCCTCCCCCTTCCGCGATTTCGTGAGCAACCCTAGCGACTTCATGGTCGTTGATGGAGGCAATGGGAATGATGAAGATGATGGTAATGAAGATGACGGTGGTGAAGGTGATGGTAATGAAGATGGCGGTGATTTTGATGATAGCTTTGATGAGTGACCGCCTTTGGAGGTGGTAGATGGTGATGATTATGCTCCCCTTGCAAAATCCAAAACAAGTCAAGTAACTCCCTTAATCCAAATTTCTCTTTTAGTTTGCATTTCCTTTCCTAGCATGCATTTAGTTAGTATCTTTTAGCTTGTTTTAGTTTTTAATCCATCCTTGCATATCATTTAGCTTAGTTGCATATACTTGCATTCATTTAGATGCATTAGATTTCAATTTTGTATAATATTGTCACATGTAGTTTGCATACATGTAGTTTAGAGCATTTAGTTTGCATTTAGTCTAGTTTTTAGTTTTTCTCTTCTTTTGTTTATCTTTGTTTTTAATGCCTTCTTAAAAACCAAAAAAACCAAAAAAATTGAAAAACCAAAAACTTTCAAAAATATGTCCTTTATTTTCCGGTCTTCCTCCCCACACTTATTTATATGCATAATGTGAGGAGGAAAACCGGAAAATAAAGGACATATTTTTGAAAGTTTTTGGTTTTTCAATTCTTTTGTTTACCTTTGTTTTTTATGTCTTCTTAAAAACCAAAAAACCAAAAAAATTGAAAAACCAAAAACTTTCAAAAATATGTCCTTTATTTTCCGGTTTTCCTCCTCACATTATGCATATAAATAAGTGTGGGGAGGAAGAACCGTTTATTTCAAAAAATACAAAAAACAAGTTTTTATTTTCTCAAAAATTTCAAAAAAGCCAAAAACATGTTGTTTTCGTTCTTTTACTTCATTTCCCCCTTTGCACTTCATTACATTGAGGACAATGTAAATCTTAAGTGTGGGGAGGGAAAATATCCACCTTGTGAATATTTGATTGCTTTTGTAAGTATGAAAAAACCTCAAAAATACCAAAAAATCGAAAAATTTGAAAAATTCAAAAACATGTTTTTTCCTTATTAGTGTAGAATTGTATATACTTGTGTTTGCTTTCCCTCCTTTCGCATAGGTAACACTCGCTTGAGCACCGCTTTGGATCTTGAAGACACCACGGTATGATCGTTCCAACCTCTATTTCACTCTCATTTTCTTCCTTTTGTTGCAAATGAGGAGGATGGGCTTGTATTTGGAGGATGTGGAGTACATTGTGGAGATTGTGTGTGGCTTGTGTGCTTTTGTGCTGTTAGGAGATGCATTAGCTCTGTTTGGCATGTAGTTTGATAGTCTCATTTGCATTAAAACATGTCTATATTAGTTGCATTCATGGCATATAGTTGCATTTAGGATAATGTTTTGAAAATGCCTAATTGAGAACTTTGACAAAATCGTTTAGGCCTTTACAAATAATTCTTCTACTTGGGACTTTGTCTTTTAGAATGATTTTTGAGACACCCTAGGTTATGCTTTTCTAGTATCTTTCTGACCGTGGTCCAATACCGAGTCAAGGGTTTGCATGTGAGTCACCTTGTTCACCCCCGTGATGCGAAATGGTTTTGATTATCTTGTCTTGGTGACCTTGTTCGACTTGACGGTTTGGCAACCCAAAAAAATAACTTTCATGAATAAATTTGGAATGCTCTTGTCAATGATCATAAGAAGTGGAAATGTTTTGAAAAAAAGAAACAAAGAAGCCTCAAGTGAAAAAGAAAAGAAAAAAAAAAAATGGTTAATGAAAAAGGAATAAGAACATGTTGTTTTGGTGGAGGCGTACCACTTCGATGTGCTTTGGAGGGTAGCCATTGAGTTGGCTTCCCACTTGGTTGTGAATTCGACCACCCAAAGACAGAGTGATTGTCACCCCGATAAGCTATTGTCTAGAGGTTAACCGGTTGCCTAATAAGCGATTGGCGAAAGCAAAGGACATTAGCACGCGTGGGACAAACCCCATCCTAACTCATGGCATGAAAAAGAAATGAAAAAAAATTGAATGAGGTCAAATTTTGATTGTCATCCACCATTTTGTATTGACTTGAGCATTTCATTCCAAAAAAATTTAATTTTGCCTTGCCGTTTTGTCGATCTTGGGACGACCCATGACCTTTACTTTGTGAAGAATCTAGACTTGTTGCATCTTTTGCCTTTAGCATTGCGGGGATTATCATTCCATTCCATCCGACCGCCCTTGACAAAAGTATTTGGATAACGGGTATGAAAGTAGCCTAGTTTAGCATGATTTGGCGGTGTTTTGTTGTCATCCTTCTTGCCTTAGTGACTTGTAGAATTAATATTTGTGAAGGAGTTTACGACTTTGAATTTGTTCTCTTTTAGTTGTTTTCCACCGCTTGAATGAGGCAAGCGGTTTTCTTTCTTTTCTCGATGCATGTTGCTTGCTTATATGTGTTTTGTTTTGATTTGTTTGCATCAAAAGTTTTGTAGCAAGACCTTACTTGCCTTGCAATAGGGCATTCTCCCTCATGAATGTCAAATTGTGAGTTGAAAGGGCTACGGGTGTAGCTAAACCCGATTCGGCTTCTAGTTAGCTTAGTTAGTTTTTTCTTTGTTTTTAATAAGGGTTATATAGTTACTTGATCTCTTACTCGAGGACGAGTAAGGTTTAAGTGTGGGGAATTCTGATGAGCTCCATTTTGGTCATCATTTCCTTTGCATTTTCTTTGTTTTCGGTCACGATTCGGCCTCGATTTGCGTGTCTTGAGGTGTTTTTACGTCCGTTGCCTCGTATATTCCTATTCTGTCCAATTTTTGTAGGCATTACGGCGGGGGCGAAGAAACGAGACAAATTGACCCGAATTTGGAGCGATTTATGAAGAATTGTGAGAGATTTGTGAGTGATGCCTCCCAGGCCCTCCCAGCCGGTCCCCAACCGGCGGCCGGTCGGCCGGCTGGGAGCTCTGACTTGACATTTTTGGCGAAAAAAGAAGAAAAGTTTCAGAACCATGAAAAAGGGCCCCCAACCGGTGGCCAACCGGCAGCCGGTCAGCCGGCTGGGATGGCTTTTTCATACTTAGCCAAAATTTGAAAGTTGAAGAAAATGCAAATGTTGGGCAGATTCGTGAAAAAGGGTCCCCAGCCGGTGGCCAACCGGCAGCCGGTCCGCCGGCTGAGGGTACCTGTGCATTGAAGGAAAAAGAGAAAAAGTCAGATTGAAGGAACCAGCCTTCCAGCCGGTGCCAGACCGGCAGCCGGCCGGTCGGCTGAGAAGCAAGCTCACTTTGAAGAATTTCGAAGAAAAGTTCAGAAGTCCAAATTTGGACTCTCAGCCGGTCACAGACCGGCAGCCGGTCGACCGGCTGGGAGTCGCTTTTCGTATTTCCGCACTCTATATAAACCCGCACTTGTATACACTTTGAGTACGTAACTTTTACACACTTTTCTAGGGTTTTGCACTGTTCCATTGCTCTATACTTAGACTCAAAAAACTCTCTTAATACTTAAATCTTCTTTAGATCTTAGTTTAATCTTTCAATATTAGTTTAATCCTTTCTTAGTAATTCTCTTAGCTTTGTTCTTGGGTAATTTTTAGAAGACTCTTATTGGGTTGTAATTTGAGGGTTTGAGAGAATCCTCCAAGTTGTAATCCAAGTTCCTTGCTTTTTCCTTATTATTGGTATAATCTTCTTCATCTCTACTTTATCTTTGCATTTCCTTTAAGTTTTGTTTGTTTAATTGTTTACTCTTACTTAATCCAACATGTCTAACAATTCCTCATCATTTGTTTACATACTTATGTTAGCCATGTGTGAGTAGTTCCCCTACTAGGGTTAGGGGTGTGCTTTGGTTTGTTGTTAGCTATGAATCTTGCTTAGGGTTATGATTTGGTTCTCTTCTTTGCTAGGTTTTCATTTATGCATGTTACATGTTTGATGAAATGTCACAACGAAGGTTGGACATGATTCTCATTGTTGTTGGCCTTTGATGATAGTCTAGGGCTTTCGCGGACATGTATATTTGTTAGGTTGGCCCTATTTGTAGCGAAAGCTAGGATAGGGATCGACTTTAGGGGAGTCAAATCGATAGACGAGACAAACCTAGGCCTAGTATAGTGGAGACCTTAGATTCCCTTGCATGATTCGTTACCAACCTACCTTAGTACCCCCGACACCTTAGTATCTTTTATCCATCGATTTCATCTTGACACTTTTGCTTTAATTTATCTTTAGTAGTTGTTAATCAATCACAAACTTATTACCCAACTCGAGCTCGAACTAGAATTCAATTATACAACTTCCCCACCGTCTTTTGGGTTCGACCCTAAATTATACTACTTAATTTGGGTTCTTTATAAATGTGTTTGGTGCCGGTATCGACGACAAAATCCGGCCATCAAAATGTAAATCACGAAAATTTGGGATGTGACAATCACCCAATCTTCAAAAAGTTTCGTCCTCGAAACTCGAAGGTAGAAGTAAGTACGAAAACAACTCTAACTTTCAAAATATATCATGCGGGTTATGATAACCCAAAACTTTATCTTGCAAAAAGGTTTCAAGAACAAAAGATTTCAAGGCACAAGTCTTGTCAATGGACATTGGGATTCTCGTTACGTATTCAAGAGTCCGACGTTCTAAATCTGAGATAAGTCCCTAAAATTTTTTTCAAATAAAGTTCAAAATTAGATTGATTCGGTGTTGACAAGCATAGCACAGGTTATCAGACGTCTCCAATAATAAGTTCTAGTGGCGGTCAACGCTGAAATCCGACAAAATCGTAAAACGTTACGTTCCTTAAAACCATGTTTTTCTTCGATAAACCACTACTCTCAAATTCTTGAAAAGGTAAAATTGTAACAATGATTAAAAGTTGCTTCCAACGGAAGAGAAAGCAGTTTCAAATTCTCAAAACAACTAAGCTTTTTCCAGAAACAGTGAATTTAAAGTAAACAATTGGGGAACAAGTTTCAAAACAGACGTTTGAGAGCGCGGAAACAGTCGCAAAGCTTATTTTCAACACGAAGGATTAGGGGTTTCAAGCCTCGCGGCTGTCAAAACACAAAAAGGAGGGTTGAAGGAACGGAACAATTGAGTTGAAGGTTGAAGAAGACGGTAACCTTGCCAAACATGGGTACACTAACCGCAAAAACCATAATCAAAACATCGTTACGACGACTTTTAGTATATCCCAAGAAGGGCGATTTCAGTAACCTCGATGCTCACAATTGTTTCACGGTCCCTCTTACCCCTATCTCTTCCACAAAACATGGTATTCCTCAACCAGTAGGTTTGCTAAACTCTCACTCAGTTTACTCAAAAATCCGTTAGATCAAGGTTAAGGATCTCTCACGCAAGGTGGAAGCCTAATACACATACCTCAGACCAAGGTTCACGCACTTCCAAACTCTAAGCCTGAATTCTATCACTAAAACATCAAATTCTGAAATTAGGATACCAAGCTTTCTACACTATGACTCTTCTCAATCAGACAGGCCCTGACCAAAATTACCTATCTCCTTTAGTTCTACGTAGTTCAATTCCATCAAATTCATCCTATGGGGGTACTTCGAAATCCTAAGTTCTCCAAAGTCCTCTATTACCATAAAACGAACATTCCAGGTAAGGTCTCACTAAGGTGACAACTTCCAAGTCAAGCGAGTCTATGACTGGTTCTCATGACTATTTCCTTAAAACGATTCAGATCTCAAAGTTCCTCGAAGTCCAAAGCAACATTATCCTTTCAATGACTTATTCCCAAAGGTCTTAGATAACTAATCTCAGATGGCTCCTAAATGACAATTCAACCAAACTCTCAGGCTACTAAACCCATATGTCATATCTACCATATTTGCATTACAGCCCAATAAATAGCTATACATAAACCAACGTGTTTCCGAAATTGCATCTCCAATGAATCCTTCTATTCCATCCTCAATCCGGTGATGTATTCTAAATTTCTCTTAGGTTCTTCATTAGATAAATGTTAAGATCCATTAAGTAACTTAAGATCAATCACTTAGTCGATTCCACAAGTTATTTGTAAGTGTCCCAATGTTCTCACACCGTCATTAACAACTCTCGTTCCTCAAGTTTAAGCGGCATTAACTTACCTCTCTCACTCGTCTGACAAAATCGGTACCTTAAGCATACTCCTCGAAATCACTCTCTACTCTAAGTTCCTCTAAATTCTCCAAATGGGAATTTACAAACTTACAATCGCCCATGGCTCAGCATGGTTCTCATACCTAGATTCCATCGAAAGCCATGTATAACACTCTACTTAGCACATTTATCTCATCGTTCACTTACTCTTCAAATTAGTAACATATAGACACTAAGATCAACAAAACACATTCCATCCGCTCCTTAGGTTTTTCCTCAAGTAACAACACTCTCCAAAACACGGTCTACAGTTGACCTCAAGAAATTCCCAAGTTTATCTATGGTAGGTTACCGCACGAGGTGTTTCAGGGAAGTAAGTTATCAGATTGAGTAAAAGGGAAATGAAGATAGATCCCAAAGAAGATTAACAGGAATCTAAGGGAAAAGATTAAGATCTTAATGGTTACAAGTACATCAACCATAAATAAGACGGTAGGCATGAACATACCAGTAGGTGGGTCAGGGTGAACTCCAGTCTCAGCCTGAAGCTGAACGGCTCTAGCTCCACTGGTCTCAGCCTCTGGGTCAGTAGTGATAGCTCTGTTCATGGTGACATTCCCTACGTGGCACTCGAAAGAGCGATGTCCAAATCCCTCGCAAGTGAAGCACTGGTGAGGGTTGCCACGACAGTCGAGTCCAAGGTGAAGGTCCTTGCGGCACTTGAAGCACTTTAGGGGAACGTCCGATGGGAGGCTCATGTCTCGGGTTTGAGAAGTCTTACCTCTCTGGGACTTCTTGTTCTTATGGGGACGCTTCCTTTTTCAAAGTGGGGAAGAGGAAAGAGGGCTAAAAGGTCTCCCGCTTCGGCATCTATGCCAAGGCGGTGGAGGAGGAGAGAAGGCTCTAGCTCCTTCACAATAGATCTGGTAAGGGTCCTCCGCTCGTAAGACACCGTAGTAACTCTGGAAGTAAGAAGTCGGGTCACCACTGGCTACACTCCTAGTCTCAGCATTAAGTTTGCTTTGAAACAGATAAGCTTTGTCTTCTTCTCTCTCAACTAGCTGTGGGACAAAGTGGATTAGCTCCTCGAATCGATTGGTGAAGGCTTGAACAGAAAGGGTTCCTTGGCGAAGGTTCATAAACTCGGTCATCTTATCTTGGCGGATGTCCCTGTGGTAAAACCTCATGCCAAGAAGAGTCTTGAAACGACTCCAAGTGAAAGTAGGGTCACGAGTAGCAGGAGCACTGATCGTCAACCACCAGCTCCTAGCTTCACGAACCAAGAACTGAGATGCTACTCGGGTCTGATCCTCAGGACGAACACCATAAATCATGAAGTTCGTTTCCATGTCGAAGAACCAAGCGGTGAGGGTCGCAGCACTGGTCTCTCCGTCGAATGTCTTAGCTGCATTCCTCCACATCTGCGTGATAATCCAAGCCAATCCTCCGGGTTGGGTACTTCCCGAGGTTTGAAGTGAAGAAGAAGGCATAGATGACCTAGCTATGCAATCCTGAAGAGTTTGAATGAGGGCTTGCGTCTCAGCATTCTCATCATTGGTTGGCTCTGTCATTCTTCAATCATAAGAGAATAAACTGTTAAACGTATTCCTAACAAGGCAAAAACAGACTACAATATAAGTCCTTAAATCTACCCCATCTCTCATTCATTATTCAATTATATGGTCAAGTTAAGGTTGGGGGTCACATGAGTGCATCGAGAGCAATAATGCTCTGATAACAACTGTAAAACCCCTCGCGAAAGCGGAAATATAAAACACACAAAGTACTAAAAATGCAGCGGAATTTAAACTTTTTAACATAAACGACATGCGAGGTGAATTAAAACTGAAACTGAAACTGATATAAACAAAATAGATAAGTAAAACAGTTCTAAGTACGGAAACCAAATATATACAAAGCTTGGGATGGAACATCCCTACAGGCACCAAAACGTAACAACTGTATCAAAACTAAGAGTCTAGCTAATCGGTGAAGTGTAAGTCAAAAGATGATAAGGATCATCACTCGTTGGCTCTCAAGTGAACCCCGTCCAACCTGCATGTACCTACATACATGAAAACATGTACGCCACAATTAGTGGGGAGTGACTAGAGTTCTCCTAGCCACCTTTTGTAACGGCACGTAACAAGCAAAGCATACAGAATACTCCAACATATATAAACATGTGAAGCATATCAATATCTCAATAACTGATCTCATACTATCATGCAATTACTAATGCACGGCTCTCGACCAACTTCATAAACCATTTGGAAAGAGAGCCGGTTTCCCTACTGTTAACCCAGTCGGGGGGTCTTTCAATCCAACTATTTATGAAACTAATCAAAGAGTCACCCAAAGCCTTGGATGAACAACATCAAAGTCAAAGTACTATGAACATCACTAAAATCATGCATATCTGACACCGTACCAACTCTAGGCAAACAGATAGACACACAAGTATAAGGTTCAGCGGTTAACTCAAAACATAACCTATACACCAATCATTCAACAAGTAAAAAGGTTCAGAGGCGACATCTTAACGCATAACCTAGATACCAAATTCACAATATCAAGCAAGGACTCAGAGGTGAAAACTCAACGCATGGACCACCTATCACAGAACACTAGAGTCAGAGGCGAAAACTCAACGCATGGACTAGCATTCAATTCACAATCACAAGTAAGGAACTCAGAGGCGAAAACTCAACGCATATTCCCCTACTACATCAAAAGATACTAGACTCAGAGGCGAAAACTCAACGCATGTTCTAGCATTAAACACCTGCACTCCGGGTAAGGTATGACAACCTGACTGCCCCGTCGTGCAGTTGTTCTACTCGTCAGACTCAGAGGCCAACTTAAGGCATTTCCTGACGCGATCACTCAAACATGTCTGGACTCAGAGGCGAAAACTCAACGCATGTCCCAGACACGACAAACAAACACATATGGAGCTCAGAGGCGACATCTTAACGCATACCTCCATATATGACAAGCAATCTACGTATTAAGTTCAGAGGCGACATCTTAACACATAACTTAATACGCATCACAACAACCATTCAACTTTAAACTACACTTTAGTTCTTATCTCTTATATCACTAATCAACACTTAATTGATCCCGGGAACTAAGTTGAGGGAGAGCCGGTTTCCTTTTCGGTTACCCGACCGGGGGGTCTCTATCCTCTCTCCATTCCCGAACCCAATAGAGCGTTGCCCATCCTCCGGGGACCTCAAACACATATCAAAGGTACACGGAACGAATCTCAATCAAAACCGATCAACCATTTAAAAGTTACGGACTAAATAGGATTTTAAAATAAAAACACGCATCAGGGGCCCCCAGCCGGTCGGCAGGCAGCCGGCCTACCGGCTGGACACCCATTCTTTCCTTCCTCTTTCTTTACAACACGAAATAGGCAAAGGGGGTTCCCAGCCGGTCGGCAGGCAGCCGGCCTACCGGCTGGGGAACCAAATCCCATACAATTATTACGCAAAATCTACAAGAAGAGGCTCCCAGCCGGTCGGCAGGCATCCGGCCTACCGGCGGGGCACCCAACACCCTACATTTACGAAATTCGCAAAAATCCTATGATGCACTCTCAGCCGGTCGACCGGCGGCCGATCGGTCGACCGGCGGCCGATCGGTCGACCGGCGGCCGATCGGTCGACCGGCTCAGAGTTCCTGAGCACGAAAAACGCAACTTACAATGATTTACAAATTCAACCAAATCGATATTAATCTTCTATAATCGCAACATACAAGGTCTACCTAGTATAACCAATCATCAAAACACTATCTATCAGCACTTAAACCCACACACAATCCTCAATACGAATATTATTTGTATCCGTCGCAAGTATACAATTTCAGAAATCTTAACAATAAACATGAATAACATATACCAAGCATATGAAGTATTTTTGAGGGTTCCTAGCATGATACTAAGTTCCATTATCCACCACAACAACCAAAAGCAGAAACTTAAGCATTCAAAACCAAGCAAAGTGCTAATTTTACAATAAAGGCCGAGTTTCTCATTATCGTCACCTTTTTCGCGATTAAGCTCCTATCCCCTCTTCAATCTCGACACTAACCTCCTTGTGATCTTCTATGTCTTCACCTACAACAAGCAAAACGGTAAACTCGAATTACCTAAAACAGGCCAAATTTCGAATTGAAGGAAACGGAAAACGGAAGTGACGGATGGCTTGCAAATTTCATGAGGATTCCGAAAATGTAATTATTACCTCGATTCGGTGAACGGATGATGACGGAATTTGAGAAAGAAGATGAAGGTTTAGGAGAGAAATGAAGAAATGAAGAACACTGTTTTACTATTTGAGAAGGATGAATGTGTCGACATTCATAAGGAGATGGTAGGGTTTTATTTGTCCTTTCCGTTTAAGTGAAACGGACTTTTGAAAGTGAACGGGTTTGTTGAGCCGGATTACTTGCCAAGTTATATTCGTCTTAAGGACTTAAGGTTCTTAAGACGGATCTTACGATTTATTAAAATACTTCTCAATAAATTATTAAAATATATTTCATTATTTAAAATAATTAAAAGCCTTTAAAATGTAATTCACGAAAATATGGGATGTTACACCTGCTATCTTTATGGACCAGAAGAACCGGACCTTTAGTGAGTTTCTTGACACTTGTGTTGTGGTGTTTATTGATGATATCCTCATTTATTCGAAGACCGATGCTGAGCATGCCGAACATCTTCGATTGATACTTGGGATTTTACGTCGACAGAGGTGGTTCGCGAAGTTCTCTAAGTGTGAGTTTTGGCTTTCTAAGGTTGCATTTCTTGGACATGTGATATCTAGTGAGGGAGTTATGGTTGATCCCGCGAAGATTGAGGCCGTTGTTGATTGGGAGAGTCCCAAGGATGTGGGAGAGATCCGTAGTTTCCTGGGTTTGCCTGGTTACTACCGTCGATTTGTTGAGGATTTCTCTATATTGGCTCGTCCGATGACTCAGTTATTGAAGAAGGAAGCTAAATTTGTTTGGACCGATAACTGTGAGAGCTCTTTCCAGGAATTGAAGACTAGGTTGACTTCCGCTGCCATACTTGCTTTGCCAGAGATTGGGATTGAGTTTGATGTTTACTGCGATGCTTCGATGTTAGGGCTTGGATGTGTGTTGATGCAGAGTGGTAAGGTGATTGCTTATTCTTCGAGACAGCTGCGAGTTCACGAGGTGAACTATCCGACGCATGACCTTGAGTTGGCTGCTGTTGTTCACGCCCTGAAGATGTGGCGTCATTACTTGATTGGATCTCATTGTCGCATTTTCACGGATCATAAGAGTCTAAAGTACATTTTCACCCAGAAGGACCTCAATATGCGACAGCGTCATTGGCTAGAGTTGGTTAAGGATTAGGACATTGAGTTATTGTATCATGAGGGTAAGGCCAATGTGGTTGCTGATGCGCTTAGCCGCAAGACTTCTCATTCGATGAGTGATATGCGTGTTCTACCTGAGGAGCTTTGTTCCGAGTTCCGGAAGTTGATATTAGAGATGGTTGGTAGTGCTTTTGATTGGTTATCTACTATGACTGCGGAGCCGACATTGTATTGGGAGATTCGCCAGAGTTTACCTACAGATGCTGCTTTCTGGAAGTTCAAGGCCAAGATTGCGAGTGGTCATGCACGGGATTTAGTCATTGATTCTGATGGTTTCCTTCGGTTCCGAGGTAGGATGTATGTTCCAGATGTGCCAGATTTGAGGAAGAGAGTTTTAGATGAGGCTCACCTGACGCCTTATTCAGTTCATCCGGGCGGAGAGAAGATGCACAAGGCCTTGAGACTTATATTCTGGTGGCCCGGGATGAAGAAGAACATCTTGGATTACGTGAGTATGTGCTTGACTTGTCAACAAGTTAAGATAGAGCATAGGAGGCCAGGTGGTTTCTTACAGCCGCTCCACGTTCCTCAGTGGAAGTGGGAGTGCATTTCGATGGACTTCGTGACTGCATTGCCTAAGACAGTGGGAGGCAAGGATGCGATTTGGGTTGTGGTTGATAGATTAACTAAGTGTGCCAGATTTGTGCCTATTCGTGAGACGTGGAATATGGACCGCTTAGCCCGAGCTTATATTGCCGAGATCGTCCGTTACCATGGTGTCCCGAGAGATGGTGATCGTGATCCTCGTTTCTGTTCCAGATTTTGGAAGGCTCTACTGGAGGCTATGGGTAGCCGTCTACTGATGAGTACTGCATTTCATGCCGCGACTGATGGATAGTCCGAGAGGACTATTCAGACATTAGAGGACTTGCTCCGTGCTTGTGCACTTGATTTCCAGGGTTCTTGGGAGCAGTGTCTTCCGTTAGTTGAGTTTGCCTACAACAACAGCTTTCACTCATCTATTGGTATGGCTCCGTATGAGGCGCTCTATGGTAGGAAGTGCCGTAGTCCGATCTGTTGGGATTAGGCGAGCCACGTGCACGACCTAGGACCGAACCAGTTAGCTGCGACGATTGATCACATCCAGCTTATCAGAGGTAGGATGAAGGCCGCACAGGATCGGCAGAAATCCTATGCAGATGTCCGTCGTAGACCTCTTGAATTTGAGGTAGGTGACAAGGTCTTCCTTAGAGTTTCACCGATGAAGGGCGTCAAGAGGTTTGGCGTTAAGGGCAAGTTGAGCCCTAAGTTTATTGGGCCGTTTGAGATCGTGAAGAGTATTGGTACTACTGCTTACCGTTTGGACTTGCCTCCTAGTTTGGGCAAGGTTCATAGTGTCTTTCATGTTTCTCAGCTCCGCAAGTATGTTAGTGACACGAGTCATGTGCTCCCCACAGAAATCGAGAACCTTGAGCCGAGTCTTGCTTTCGTGGAGCATCCCGTGAAGATCCTAGACCGTCAGGACAGGAAGCTTAGGAGCAAGGTGGTGCCCTTAGTGAAGATCCTATGGCGTTCCGGCGATGTTGAGGAGCAGACGTGGGAGACCGAGGCATCGATGCGTGCTGCGCATCCTTCGCTTTTCGATTGAGGTATAGTTATTTAGAAGTTATCTTCGTTCGAGTTTCGAGGACGAAACATTTTGAAGTTGGGGTGATTGTAACATCACGTATTTTCGTAAAATATATTTTAAGGGTTTTTAATTATTTTAAGTAATAAAATAATATTTTAATATTTATTGAGAAAGTGTTTTAAATAAGTCGTAAGATCCGTCTTAAGAACCCTAAGTCCTTAAGACGAATACAACTTGGCAAACTTAAGTCTGTATCATAAAACCCGTTCAGTCATCATCCGATTTCCGAATCAAGGTAATTTATACATTTCTGGAATCCTCATGAAATTTGCAAGTCATCTATCACTTCCAATTTTTGATCCCTTTCACTCGAAAAAGTGACTGTTTTTGTAGAATCCGACTTTTAGTCCCTAAAATCCGTTTTTTCTTGTTGTAGGTTAAGGCTTGGATGACCCTGGTGTGGATAGCTACGTTATTGAGGAGGAGCTTTGATCAAGATCGCTTTTAAGGTGACAATTAAGAGAAACTCGGCCTTATTTGTGATATTAGCACTTTTCTTGTTTAAGATGGTTTAAGTTTCTGATTTTTCATGTTGTGGTTGTTAATGGGACTTAGTATCATGTTAGGATTTCTTTATAAAGACTCTCACATGCCTTGTTTGTGTTATATATGCCTTGTTGTAGAATTTCAGAAATTATGTGCTTAAGACGGATACAAAGAATAGTTTTGTTGAGACTTATTTGTGGGATTTGATGCTTGTATTTGATGTATATGACGATTATATATGTAATACCGCGTATTTTGTTTATAATATTTCGTACTTATATAGTCACGTGTTGATAATATTTGAATGATATTTACCTCGGATTTGAGTATGACATTTATGGTTTATATTGACGTTTTTATCGTATTTGAACATTAGTATTCGATAATTATCTTATCGAATAAGTAATACCTTTCATTTTCGAAACTCGGGTTTTGACTCGGAGTTAGCATTATAGGTTTTATATTATGTTACGACTTTATATTAATTGCTATCGCAAGTAGATACCTCAACTAATAATAATGTTACGAGTTATATGTGTATAACGAGTTGGGCTCGGTTCAAATTATGTGAATAATGTTATGAGGATAGTCATAATAGACTATGAGTTGTGATTGGGCCAAGAACTTGTGTTTAACCGTATGCCCAATACACGGAAAGACCCTACAACCCTACACGCCCGTATGAATTATACGTATGCCCCATCCGAAACCCTAGTTTTTTTCCTTCATACCTGCCTCCCCTCAACACTAGCAACGACAACCGTCCAAACAAGAGAGGGAGAGAGAGAGAGAGTGAGGTGGCAGCGAGCGGCGGTGGTTAAGGATGTTCAGGGAGCCTTCGAAGCGGTTTCGAGTCTAACCTAAGGTGAGTTTAACGTTCTTTCTTTCATTTCGCGTCTATGGTGGTAAGCGTCGCTGTGGTCGAGTCTTCGTCGTGCCTAGGGTTGGTTACGGGAGTGAGTGCGAGTGTAGGGTTGGTGGTTGGCTGCCGTTAGTCGTCGGCAGTGGGTGTTGCTCACTTGCTTGGGGTCGGTTGCGCGTAAGGGGATTGGGTGGTACTACCGTTGACTCGGGGGAGGTCGACACGGCGGCACCATGGTGATAGTATGTGCCTGACGTCAAGGGGTAGTGATGGTGGTGGTCTTGGTGGTTGTCGGAGTTGCGGGCGTTGGTTAGGGGTAGTCGGGTTCGCGGGAGTGAGTTAAGGACGGGGCTGGTTGTGAGTTTAGTGAGACACGCAGGTTGAGGCGAGGGTGGTAGGCGGTGGTTGCCGGCGGTGGTGGAGGAGTAGCGTGGTGGTAAGGGTGGTTATGGGTCGCGAAGATGGTGTTCTGCCGTTTTGTAGTTTTGCGTTATACGTATAACAAATATGTCTTTCTTTTACTACAAATATTATTATTATATTGCTAATAGTGTATTATTATTATTATTATTATTATTAGATTATGGTTAATTATTGTATTGTGTAATTTTGGTTACAGTATTTTAAATAATTGGCTAAGATGAATAATTGAGGGGCTTTACGAGTCGGGAAAGTTTCGATTTAAGAAAGTTACTATTTCGGGAAAGTTACTATTTTTGGAAACTTTCCATTATCGAAGGTTTCTATTTATAGCAAGTATAGTTTGTTATGGGGTTTCGGGAAGGCTATTAATTCGTTATGTATACGTGTTTAGGGAGCGAGTTTCGCGTGGAACAGTTCTAACGAGCCTTGGACTTGTCTTCATTCTGCTATTCGAGGTAGGGGAATACCGTATGCCTGTTGATGAGTTATTTGATTATTAATCAATGTTAACAATGTTCATCTTATTATATTGAATGATTGATATATTGCTGTATTTGATTGAATAATTCTGTGACACAATACGATGTGACGAATAATGGGTCTTGTGATATGGAGCGGAGTATATTGGGTCTTGTGACTGGTGTGGAGTATATTGGGTCTTGTGTTTGGTGTGGAGTATATTGGGTCTTGTGACTGGTGCGGAGTATATTGGGTCTTGTGATTGGTGTGGAGGTAATGGGTTTTGTGATCGGTGCGGAGTTTATTTGGTGTTGGATCGGTGCAGAGTTTATTTGGTGTTGGATCGGTGCGGAGTTTATTTGGTGTTGGATCGGTGCGGAGTATATTATATTGTTGTTTATGTTTTAGCTGTTTTACCTACTCAACCTCGTGGTTGACCCTGTGTATTCGTGTGACACCTACGATGATCCGGAATGGGGAGTAGATTCTACAGGAAGGAGACAGATGAGCTAGGAGCTGGAACGGGAATGTGAGATGCAGATTTGTGACCGACTTAGAATTATATCACTAATAGAGTAGTCATCAGTTGTACTTTTATTCTGTTTCGTAGTCTTGTAATATCCAAGTTTAAGTTTAATCCGTTTGATATAAAGTATTTTGGTTTGATTTACTTTGTTATACACTACCTCGGATATTCCGAGATGGTAACAGCTCTATTTATTCGAGAATGTCTTGCTAAAGGCTCTTGAATAAATGGGGGTGTTACAAAGTGGTATCAGAGCGAACGATCCTCAGGCCTAAACCAAATGAATGATAATGAACATAGGAAGAGTCTAATAAAATGAACCCCGAGATGAAACTGTTAGGAGCCCCAAAAAGGAACGGGATGGGTTAGGGGCCCCCTCACACCAAACCTGGGCCCTTCCTGTTCTGTCTCGGGAACCCAATGAGAGTAATTGAAGAGTGGGGTAGATTATATAGTGACCTAGTTATCTTGTACTAACGTTCTTGCAGGAGAAGAATGAGGTAAGTAATATTTGAGTTATGATTAATGATGTCTGTTGGAAAGATATTTGTAATATGAAATGTGGATCAATCTGGATGATGGGATCAAAATTTTAAGAGTTTAGAGGTGTAATTGTGAACAATGGTTAGAGTAGCGTGATCATAGTATGTTGGTGTTTGGAAAGTTCATATGGTATATGGTTATTAAATGACTATCGTAGCTATGCAATATATTGTTCGTATTTGAACATGAATGATCAGACTTATATAAATTAGTAATCCATGTCTAGTGATATGCGGAATGTGTTTCCCGAAGCCATGAACGTATATAGTTATGTGTTGCATATACCATACTTAAGATTTTATGCATATTATATGCATTTAAGTTGTTATGAAGTTCGTAATCAATAAGGGATACATAGTAGTCTCCACTTGGATAAGTTGTGATGATGCAATGGGAGAAATTAATTTATTTTGATACACATGTATAACTATCAAGCTATTTAGTTGACCCTATTTCTAGTTCGAAACCTTTACTGCGTTTTAGATGGCAACTACAATTGAAATGAGGAATGAATGTTAATATGGTACAGAGTGGTGTCTATGGTTCACATGATTGTCAACGTGTTTCGGAATAAGAAAGGTTGGGTTTGGATGTAGTAGTGTTTATTTGCAAAGGAACCCAAAGTTTTAATCAATATTCAGAATGTTATCTGGTTTGTGTAGGATGTCATTTTACATGTGTTCCAAATATGAGTATGACAATTTTATGTATGATAACCTTCTAAGTTTGTTTTACAATGTTTTGGTTTCATGTTAATATGAGTTATATTCTGAGTGAAATAAATCTTCTAGTTGACCGTGGTTGAATTGTTGCTGCACAGTTCCGTTTTGACCCATCTTTGTGTAAAAGAAATCGTTTAAAACTTGGTTATGGTTTATGCATAATTCCACCTTTACTGTTCAGAATATGCGTTTACGTTTTCAAGATGATAGGCCATGTAAAATCTTATTGAGTCGTTATTTAATTGTGATTTTTGCAAGTTGCCGAATTTTCTGTTGAATTGCTGTAAAGTTCTTGTCCAGACCGATTGAGTTATGGAAATGGTATTAAATAATTTCCTTGGGATACGCATTCGATTCTTTTCCTGTGATTAGCTAGTCCTTTATATTTTCTAAAAGCTATGATCGCTCGCACGTTAGCTAAGCTGTTATTTAATTATGATTTGGTAGGTTACTGCGTAATGTATAATTGTTGAAATCGTGAGATATAAAAGTTTCATATAAAAATTTAACCAAATGTGATTTATGTGATGTGACCACGTGATATCCTGATATGGCATTAGTAACATGAATAATAAGCGTATATTGTGAGTATGAACCCTCACTATATGATAGCGTAACCTTGTTTATTTCGTCAAGTTTAATATATAATTGTTTCAATTATATGTCCAATTTTACGACCTCAAAATAACTATGTGCTACTCGTATGTGATGTCAAAAGCATGTTATCTGAGAGGAGTCTTGCCAAGTGGCAGAATGAAATTTTAACTGGTAAACTTGTTAACATGATATAACAATCTAATTGTTATAAGTAATGGTGATTATTTTGAACGAGGTGAATCGTGTTGATGTTCTTTCATATATCTAGGGTATATCGTTGTCTAGTTCACTAAGCTAATAATCTTTATATCACCTTCATGTATCTTGTTATGTCACAAACTGAATTGCATCTATTATGTTTAAAATCTGATCATAATATATTGAGTTGTTAACTGGTCGACATGTGATTTATGGAAGTACTAATCTTGCGAATTTGTTTACGTTATCGTTAAATTTTCATAATTCATGGGTTACAATATACAAGAACAATGTTTTAGTAAATGAGGGTCAGAATGTCTCCGTATAGTCTTGTTTCGATCTATAACTTGTAAAATTTTTCTTTTGATTCATGCTTATATTTACCACTTCAAGGTTTCCAAAGTTCAAAATGTTTTCCAAGTGATGATTATTCAGGATTAAGCTTGATGTTTGATAAATATGGTGTTTGTTTGCAAAATGACAATCCTGTAGCTATGTGTATATGAAATCCTGCTTCAATGTTAATTGCTGCGCATTGTATAAAACCCTTATATTGCAAGTCGTATATAATAATAGCTCCATGATAGATGATGTAATATGAGTGGACGGGGAATGTACCTAAGTGGCATATACTAACTAACTAATTGATATCTGGGAATGTTAAACGATCTTGCGAAGTCTATGAGTTATGTATATCTTGTGTGGCATGTCCATGTTCCATATTTAATTACGTTAAATAATTTTGCGCTATGTCTTTTCCTAAATATGATTTTGCTTCAAAAATATGTTTATGAACATGAAACGTTTTAAATTGTCAATTATGAACTGTGAGTTTTCCTGATTATTTATGTTGTTGTATATACTAGCTTTGCGTTGAAACTTCATGGGTGTGTAAGTGTTATCTACTCAGATTCTGTCTTACTGCATAACCCGAGTTCTACAGAACATAATACCCTTGTTATTTCTTGAGGTTGTATGAGTACATGATACTAGCTATGGCCTATGGGTCTCTTTTGAGTACTTATTTAAATTAAATATTAGTAGTTGTCCTTTTATTTTGATAGTTGAACTTTTCTATTGATGAGATAATTATTTTGTTTGTGAGATGGGAAAACTTTTAGTAATTGATTAGTCTGAGTTATGTACACGTTCTTGTTTTATGGCGTACACGTTCTTGTTTTATGAATAGTGGAATGATGAGTATATATACAAGTATGACAACGAACTTGGGAAGTAAGTACTGAGGAGATGGAGTTACTCGTGAGTTTAGAACAAAGACCATGGTTGGTTTTGTTTTAAGTTTGAGATTGCAGTGCAGTGTTTAGCATGTTGTCGCATTCTGGTGGAATATTTGATAATATCAATATTGAAATCGAGATGAGATTTGGTCTTTGGTACTGAGTTATGAGTTTAAAATCGATATTGGGACGAAGTATTGATTCGCATTTTTATTCCGCCAGTTCACTCACCCTTGTCTTTGGTCTTAAGTTCGACGATGATAATACAATACTTGGCTTCTTAGAGTAAGATTTTATGAGATAGAGTAAGGGTAAGACGGAGTAATGGCTGGAATTTTATAATGGGGTTACGGGGACGTAACCATGCTCTAAGGAGGATAGGATTGTAAAATCTTAATGATTTATGACATGGCTTTTGATATGTCGTGATTGTGTGAATACATATGATACTCCTGTTTTCTTCTGTTGTGCATTTTATTTTGTTTCGTAAGTATTCTATAATTTAGTATACGTTAAACTTTGAGGACAAAGTTTTCTTAACGAGGGTAGAATGTAACATTTTGGGTTTTAAAGTACTCTTATCAGTTTTGGATGTAATGTGGTGTCACATTTGACATGTTTGTTGACTATGGGGTGGTGAACTTCGGGACGAAGTTCATTTTAAGGAGGGAAGACTGTAATACCGCGTATTGATACGTGTCTATTTTATGATGTTTTACATCTATTTTTACACGTATTTGGTCGCTCATTTACTATGTTTTAGCCTTTATTTCCCACAAATCGTGTACTTTCGTATTTTTATGCACTTTTGCAGATTTATGCGGAAAAGAGACGATTTAGCACCAAAATTCGTATCCTCAAGTCTTTTGCTTAATTAAGGAATAAATGGAAAGTCAACTGGAGTCAAGATCAAGTACCAAGAGTCAAAACAGAAGAAATCCGAAGATTTCCGTACAGAAGCGGTCGACCGACCAGTTAAACGGGTCGGCCGACCAGGCCCGATTCTCATGAAGCCCATATTTCAAGAAGAGCCGGAAATAAGAGAAGCCCAGCAAGAAGCGGTCGACCGACCAGCTAAACGGGTCGGCCGACCAGAACAAAGCCCATGCGATTCTCTTTTCGGAAATAAAATAGAATTAGAGTCTTTAGGAAACTCTTACTTTTTCGCCCTATATAAGATAATCTTGTAGTTAGGGTTTTGCATCGAATCTTTTAGTATCAAGTTTTAGCATCCAGTTTTACTCAGAAAAACTTTAGTTTTGTAGTCTTTCAATAATTTCCAAGCATTCAATAAAGTTAGTTTCTTTCTGCCCTAATTCCAAATTGTGGTAATTACTCTTTTAATCTTGCTTTATTATAGTTCTTGATATTATTACAATTGTTAAGTTAGAATCCCAAGCTTTATTGAATCTTGCATGCTTAGATTATTTACTATGTTCTCCATGTTTATTCCTAATTTTACAATCGTCTTAACAGTCATGAGTAGCTAATTTTCATATGTTAGGATGTAGGGGATAATATGCATAGGTAAATAAAATCCGAAAAACCGACCTGTAGCAGGACCACGGTCGGCCGACTGGAATAGCCGGTCGGTCGACCGAGGCCGTGGTCGGCCGACTGGAGTAGCCGGTCGGTCGACCACTCGCGTATGTTTTCTTATTTCGTCTTTTCTTGTCAATTATAATATCCTGCAATGAGACCATAAGGAGACTTGTAGGATGTTAGTAATGACCTACCCAAGATTGAAAGATACGGGAAGGGCATTGGTTTACACCTTAAGACGGATAGGTTACTCAAGGCTGAAAGGTATGTAACCTGGGATTTAGGAATCACCCTTATTATTGACACCCAATAATTGTGAGACCTAGGAACTAATAGCATAGGCCGAAAGGAGCTATTAGGTAGCATAGACCTAAAAAGTTATGTTACACCCCCTTACGCGACTGCAATACATGTTGACCTTAGGATTTATTTTAACTTAGCTATTTGTTACCCAAACATCCTAGCATCTCTTTTAATATAGTTTTAATCTCATCTTTATTTTCTTGCTTTATTTTTATCTTTGCCTTAGACTTAGTAAACAACCTTAAAAACCCCAAAAAATTGTTACCTTAACATTAACACCAAACAATAAACATTCCCCACCTCCTTGTGGTTCGACCCTGACTTTCACTATCTATTGTTAAAGTTAGGAATTATAAATTTTATCTTTGGTACCCTCAACGACGGGCATCAAATTTTGGCGCCGTTGCCGGGGAGGTGACGCCAGCGTTTATTGTTTATTGTTTATGTTTTCCCTTTTTCTTTCGCTGTCATGACCATCGCCCCTTTCCCACAACTCGAGCATGAACCTTTGCATATCTATTGTAGTAGAATAACCTCTTTCCTTACTCAGTCTGACTATCCTGTTAGTATTGGGGAGGTTTGTCGTATCTTTTATGATGGAGTCACTGGTAAGACCTTGATCGAGATTGAGAGAAATTTCGGATGGGAATTTTTAGACTTACCCTGTGAGAAACAATGGGAGCTTCTCAAACACCTAATCCGAGCCAGCGAAGATACGGAGATGTATGAGGGTTTTAATATTAGTAACCCGGATATTCCTGTTGAGTGTGATCCTATCACACTCATTACTGAAGAGTCGCTCATTCTTAAGGATGAGAATGATAGGTTATTTGATTCCCTCTGCCTCCCCGTTGATGATACTGACTCGGATTTAGATACAGATGATGAGTTAGAAATTTACCCCTTGACTGACCAACCTATTTCTGTAGGTGTTAGTGATGAACATGTTCCTGACATGTTTGAACCCTCGGTTGATGAACCTTGTTTTTTGCAGGATTCTTCCATTGACATTTCTAATGTTTTTAATAATATTAGTGAATGTTATGTACAAGGATCCTTCACAAAGGATCCTTCGGAGGCTTTGATGTGTTTTGAGGCATGTGCAGGTGAATCTCTTGCTCATGATGCTGATTTGGATGCTCCAGAAATTGCGACACTAGTGGTAGAGTCTATAGGCGGTAGGAAGAGAGATGTTCTCGATCGAGTAGTACCACTTACTCGATCAAATGATGTAGAGAACGAGGTCACTCAAGCAAGTGATCATTTGGCTAAAGAAAAGAGCCCTAAGAAGAAGAAACCGAGAAAAGTGTCGGCCCACGACTTGGGAGTCGACAACCCTAGGAGACGGATGGCTAGAGCTATGGATGATGACCAACCCATCTACATGGTGGAGAGAAACTCATCTACCCAAATCACCATAGCTGAAGGAGTAGCCTGTAGTCAGAGCCCTTGGTCAAAGAAACGTCGAATCCTTCGCGGATGACTTCTTCTTTTTGCTCGTTTCTGTTTTTCTTAAGATATTTTTTTTTTTATTTTTTTTTTGTTTTGTTAAGACTTTCTAGTTTGCTTTCTTTAAGTTTTTAGGACAACTTTTCTGTTGTATTTTCGTAGTTAAGACTCTTTGGACTTGTTTCTGGGATCTCGCGCATTTGTTGGGCGCATATTTTTCTTGCTTTTTCAGGTTCTACGAAGAAAAACGAAGACCGCTGGGACAAAGACGGTCGACCGACCAGTTAGACCAGTCGGTCGACCTAGTCGCCGCATTGCTGAAATTTTCGGTACTTTACAGGAAGGTCGGTCGACCTGTTCTCTTGGTCGGTCGACCTACCGTTCTGTCGCAGTCCTTCGATTTCTCTTCCTCGGAAATCGCGAAATCAACTTGGGTACTTGAGTGGCACTGCTGGCCACCAAAACCTCCCAGCTTACGCTGGTTTGGGGAGGTTTTTCTCATGCATCTTTTAACCCAGTGAGTTCTTTCCAGTTTTTCCTTTATTTTATTTTACTTGCATTTGTCTTTAATTTTCTGAAACCTTCACTTAGGCTAATGCACAATGGGGACATTGTGCGGGTTGGTTTGGGGAATGGTTTCGTGTTACATGCATTACATTTTGTCACACGTTTATTGCATTTCTGTCTTGCATCGTTCTTTTCTTTATTTTCCTTATATATACAAAAATCCAAAAAAATTAAAAAAAAAATTCAAAAATTCCAAAAAAATGCACGTTTATTTTAGCATATAGGTCGAGTCGGAACGAGAGTATTTCAAGGATGATTTTGCTTTCTTACATGTTTAGGCCTTTACCTTGCCTTGTCAACTTGTTTTAGTATGAAAGTCTTTTGCATATCTACGAGTTTTTGTCAATTTGTATATCTTGAGACTTGACTTATACCTTGGCAACCTACTATACATTCTGAGTTTTAGAGCCTTATTCCTGGTTTCATTCTTAAACCAGTTGTCTAGGATATGAGTAGTACTCCCCTTGGAACATGTTACATCAATATGCATAAACATGAACTTGAATTGCTATATACTTGTTTTACTATCTCGTTTTGTGAGTCTTGATACGTGCATTTGGGATCCCTTTTCTCATATTTACCCATAAGCTTCACATAGCCAAAATTGCCTTTTTATTTCCCCAAAAAAACTACATCCCATACTTAGCCTACCCTTCCAAGCTAGTATTTGTGGTCATTGGATTATTTTTTGAGGCATCTTGGTTTGTATGCTATCATGAGCAAAAAGAGAAAAGAAAGAAAGAAAAGAAAAGAAAAAGAACAAGAAAAATTCAGAAAAAGAAAAAAAAAAAAAAAAGAAAAACGAAAAAAATCCGGAAAATACGGAAGTCAGTCGACCGACCAGCTTCTTTGGTCGGCCGACCACCTGACATCATCAAAAAAATCCCTTTCTTTTATATGTTATCACTCCCGTACTTCATTCAAAAATATTGGGGAGTCCTTTCTTATATTTAATGTGAGAGTTGTGCTACATAAGAGCACTTTCTTAATATCAAAAGTTGTGAAATATGTTGTTGGGAACCGGTTTTACTAGCTTGGCTACTAACCCCACAAATCCAAAAACACCTTAACCACTTTTACCTTTTACCTCACATATCTTTCATTACCTCATTTGCATATATCTAGGCCACTTAAATGAGATTGTTATACGAAGTTGTAGAATTCTTGTTCATGTTAGATTGCAGGCATGTTTCCATGGGTCGCAGTTAGGTGAGTGTCTCAACAAAATTACTTCTTCCTATCTTTTACATATACTCACCCTTTGCTTCATGAGTGTCTCGAGCGTACCGCGAGAGTCCATGGTATAAAGTCTCTATAGTTTTTATGTTTGCAAGTTTGACGACCCTATAACTCGTTTGCATGATTTAAATACTTTCTCATTTTGTTCCTGGCATTGGTATAGGCTTACATGTAAATTTCGCTCTAAGATTGAAATCGTTCCATTAGTTAGGATCGAGTCTATTTCTTGCTTGAGGGCAAGCAAGGGTTTGGTTTGGGGAATTTGATACGTGTCTATTTTATGATGTTTTACATCTATTTTTACACGTATTTGGTCGCTCATTTACTATGTTTTAGCCTTTATTTCCCACAAATCGTGTACTTTCGTATTTTTATGCACTTTTGCAGATTTATGCGGAAAAGAGACGATTTAGCACCAAAATTCGTATCCTCAAGTCTTTTGCTTAATTAAGGAATAAATGGAAAGTCAACTGGAGTCAAGATCAAGTACCAAGAGTCAAAACAAAAGAAATCCGAAGATTTCCGTACAGAAGCGGTCGACCGACCAGTTAAACGGGTCGGCCGACCAGGCCCGATTCTCATGAAGCCCATATTTCAAGAAGAGCCGGAAATAAGAGAAGCCCAGCAAGAAGCGGTCGACCGACCAGCTAAACGGGTCGGCCGACCAGAACAAAGCCCATGCGATTCTCTTTTCGGAAATAAAATAGAATTAGAGTCTTTAGGAAACTCTTACTTTTTCGCCCTATATAAGATAATCTTGTAGTTAGGGTTTTGCATCGAATCTTTTAGTATCAAGTTTTAGCATCCAGTTTTACTCAGAAAAACTTTAGTTTTGTAGTCTTTCAATAATTTCCAAGCATTCAATAAAGTTAGTTTCTTTCTGCCCTAATTCCAAATTGTGGTAATTACTCTTTTAATCTTGCTTTATTATAGTTCTTGATATTATTACAATTGTTAAGTTAGAATCCCAAGCTTTATTGAATCTTGCATGCTTAGATTATTTACTATGTTCTCCATGTTTATTCCTAATTTTACAATCGTCTTAACAGTCATGAGTAGCTAATTTTCATATGTTAGGATGTAGGGGATAATATGCATAGGTAAATAAAATCCGAAAAACCGACCTGTAGCAGGACCACGGTCGGCCGACTGGAATAGCCGGTCGGTCGACCGAGGCCGTGGTCGGCCGACTGGAGTAGCCGGTCGGTCGACCACTCGCGTATGTTTTCTTATTTCGTCTTTTCTTGTCAATTATAATATCCTGCAATGAGACCATAAGGAGACTTGTAGGATGTTAGTAATGACCTACCCAAGATTGAAAGATACGGGAAGGGCATTGGTTTACACCTTAAGACGGATAGGTTACTCAAGGCTGAAAGGTATGTAACCTGGGATTTAGGAATCACCCTTATTATTGACACCCAATAATTGTGAGACCTAGGAACTAATAGCATAGGCCGAAAGGAGCTATTAGGTAGCATAGACCTAAAAAGTTATGTTACACCCCCTTACGCGACTGCAATACATGTTGACCTTAGGATTTATTTTACCTTAGCTATTTGTTACCCAAACATCCTAGCATCTCTTTTAATATAGTTTTAATCTCATCTTTATTTTCTTGCTTTATTTTTATCTTTGCCTTAGACTTAGTAAACAACCTTAAAAACCCCAAAAAATTGTTACCTTAACATTAACACCAAACAATAAACATTCCCCACCTCCTTGTGGTTCGACCCTGACTTTCACTATCTATTGTTAAAGTTAGGAATTATAAATTTTATCTTTGGTACCCTCAACGACGGGCATCACGTATTTTGTTTATAATATTTCGTACTTATATAGTCACGTGTTGATAATATTTGAATGATGTTTACCTCGGATTTGAGTATGACATTTATGGTTTATATTGACGTTTTTATCGTATTTGAACATTAGTATTCGATAATTATCTTATCGAATAAGTAATACCTTTCATTTTCGAAACTCGGGTTTTGACTCGGAGTTAGCATTATAGGTTTTATATTATGTTACGACTTTATATTAATTGCTATCGCAAGTAGATACCTCAACTAATAATAATGTTACGAGTTATATGTGTATAACGAGTTGGGCTCGGTTCAAATTATGTGAATAATGTTATGAGGATAGTCATAATAGACTATGAGTTGTGATTGGGCCAAGAACTTGTGTTTAACCGTATGCCCAATACACGGAAAGACCCTACAACCCTACACGCCCGTATGAATTATACGTATGCCCCATCCGAAACCCTAGTTGTTTTCCTTCGTACCTGCCTCCCCTCAACACTAGCAACGACAACCGTCCAAACAAGAGAGGGAGAGAGAGAGAGTGAGGTGGCAGCGAGCGGCGGTGGT
Organism: Silene conica; assembly: GCA_029255685.2. Classification (NCBI taxonomy): domain Eukaryota; kingdom Viridiplantae; phylum Streptophyta; class Magnoliopsida; order Caryophyllales; family Caryophyllaceae; genus Silene; species Silene conica. The sequence goes on along the minus strand of CM055318.2, from coordinate 48,449,823 downwards.
TAAGGATGTTCAGGGAGCCTTCGAAGCGGTTTCGAGTCTAACCTAAGGTGAGTTTAACGTTCTTTCTTTCATTTCGCGTCTATGGTGGTAAGCGTCGCTGTGGTCGAGTCTTCGTCGTGCCTAGGGTTGGTTACGGGAGTGAGTGCGAGTGTAGGGTTGGTGGTTGGCTGCCGTTAGTCGTCGGCAGTGGGTGTTGCTCACTTGCTTGGGGTCGGTTGCGCGTAGGGGGATTGGGTGGTACCACCGTTGACTCGGGGGAGGTCGACACAGCGGCACCATGGTGATAGTATGTGCCTGACGTCAAGGGGTAGTGATGGTGGTGGTCTTGGTGGTTGTCGGAGTTGCGGGCGTTGGTTAGGGGTAGTCGGGTTCGCGGGAGTGAGTTAAGATGGGGCTGGTTGTGAGTGTAGTGAGACACGCAGGTAGAGGCGAGGGTGGTAGGCGGTGGTTGCCGGCGGTGGTGGAGGAGTAGCGTGGTGGTAAGGGTGGTTATGGGTCGCGAAGATGGTGTTCTGCCGTTTTGTAGTTTTGTGTTATACGTATAACAAATATGGCTTTCTTTTACTACAAATATTATTATTATATTGCTAATAGTGTATTATTATTATTATTATTATTATTATTATTATTAGATTATGGTTAATTATTGTATTGTGTAATTTTGGTTATAGTATTTTAAATAATTGGCTAAGATGAATAATTGAGGGGCTTTACGAGTCGGGAAAGTTTCGATTTAAGAAAGTTACTATTTCGGGAAAGTTACTATTTTTGGAAACTTTCCATTATCGAAGGTTTCTATTTATAGCAAGTATAGTTTGTTATGGGGTTTCGGGAAGGCTATTAATTCGTTATGTATACGTGTTTAGGGAGCGAGTTTCGCGTGGAACAGTTCTAACGAGCCTTGGACTTGTCTTCATTCTGCTATTCGAGGTAGGGGAATACCGTATGCCTGTTGATGAGTTATTTGATTATTAATCAATGTTAACAATGTTCATCTTATTATATTGAATGATTGATATATTGCTGTATTTGATTGAATAATTCTGTGACACGATACGATGTGACGAATAATGGGTCTTGTGATATGGAGCGGAGTATATTGGGTCTTGTGACTGGTGTGGAGTATATTGGGTCTTGTGTTTGGTGTGGAGTATATTGGGTCTTGTGACTGGTGCGGAGTATATTGGGTCTTGTGATTGGTGTGGAGGTAATGGGTCTTGTGATCGGTGCGGAGTTTATTTGGTGTTGGATCGGTGCGGAGTTTATTTGGTGTTGGATCGGTGCGGAGTTTATTTGGCATTGGATCGGTGCGGAGTATATTATATTGTTGTTTATGTTTTAGCTGTTTTACCTACTCAACCTCGTGGTTGACCCTGTGTATTCGTGTGACACCTACGATGATCCAGAATGGGGAGTAGATTCTACAGGAAGGAGACAGATGAGCTAGGAGCTGGAACGGGAATGTGAGATGCAGATTTGTGACCGACTTAGAATTATATCACTTATAGAGTAGTCATCAGTTGTACTTTTATTCTGTTTCGTCGTCTTGTAATATCAAAGTTTAAGTTTAATCCGTTTGATATAAAGTAATTTGGTTGGATTTACTTTGTTATACACTACCTCGGATATTCCGAGATGGTAACAGCTCTATTTATTCGAGAATGTCTTGCTAAAGGCTCTTGAATAAATGGGGGTGTTACAATATATGCTGGGTGATCTTTGTATGTTGCGATTTTAGAAGTCTCGAATCAATTTGAGGAGTTTTGTGTATTGTAGAGAATTGCGATTTTGCGTACAGGTGACTCTGAGCCGGTAGGGTGACCGGCAGACGGTCGGCCGACTCAGAGTCGGGGTGTGTTCTTTAAATGTTCTGAAATATAGGGAAAGGGTTTTGAGCCAGTAGGTCGGCCGCCGGTCGACCGACTCAGAATGCCTCTTAGGATTTGGTGAATTTTTGCAAAGGCTTGGGAAAGGACTCCCAGCCGGCAGACCGGCAGCCAGTCCACCGGCTGAGAGTATCTCCTTGTTTTTCTGAATTTTGAATAATGGCTTATGGGAAGGGACTCCCAGCAGGCTGGCCGGCGGACGGTCCACCGACTGAGAGCCTCTTCTCATTGTTTTCAAATTTGTAAAGGCTTAGGGGAAGGGACTCCCAGCCGGCCGACCGACAGACTGTTCCGGACCAGCTGAGAGCCCCTGTTCTCATTGTTTTGTGTATAACTTTGAAACGGCTTATCGGTTTTGTTTGAGATTCGTTCCGTGTACCTTATATGTGTGTTGAGGTCCCCGGAGGATGGGCGACACTATATTGGGTTCGGAAATGGAGAGAGGATAAAGACCCCCCGGTCGGGTAACCGAAAGGGAAACCGGCTCTCCCTCAACTTCGTTGTCGGGATCAATTAAGTGTTGATTAAAAGTATAAGAAAGTAGATCTATAGATTAGTTTCTATATTTGGATGATATTGTAATGATGCGTATTAAAGTATGCCTTAAGCTGGCCTCCGAGCATAATACGTGAGCTTGTTGTCATATATGGGGATATGCCTTAAGTTGGCCTCTGAGCCCTATATGTGTATGGTTGTCGTGTCTGGGATATGCCTTAAACTGGCCTCTGAACCCAGACATGTTTGATTGTGATCGCGTTGGAACATGCCTTAAGTTGGCCTCTGAGTCTGACGAGTAGAGCAGCTGCACAATGGGGTAGCTAAGGTACTGACACCTTGCCCAGAGTGCAGATGTTTATGCTAGAACATGCCTTAAGCTGGCCTCTGAGTCTAGTGTCTTGTGATGTAGTGAAGGGACATGCCTTAAGCTGGCCTCTGAGTCCTTTACTTTTGGATGCTACTCCATGCGTTGTGATGTTGCCTCTGAGTCTAGTGTCTTGCTGATTGGCAGGGCTATGCCTTAAGTTGGCCTCTGAGTCCTCGCTTGCTGAATGATTGGTATTTAGGTTATGTCTTAAGTTGACCGATGAACCTTATACTTGCTGAATGATTGGTATTTAGGTTATGTCTTAAGTTGACCGCTGAACCTTATACTTGCTGAATGATTGGTATTTAGGTTATGTCTTAAGTTGACCGTTGAACCTTATACTTGCTGTTTTATATCTGCTTGTCTTGAGTTGGTACAGTGTCAGATATGCATGATGTTAATGATGTTTACAGTTCCTTGACTTTGTTATTGTTCACCCAAGGCGTTGGGTGACTCTTTAGTCAATTTCGTAAATGGTTTGGACTGGAAGACCCCCCTACCAGGCAATAGGAAGGGAAACCGGCTCTCCTTTCAAATAGTTTCCAAAGTTGGTTGAGAGCCGTGCATTAGTGATTTCATGATAGTATGAGTTTCAGTTATTGAGATAATGTATACTTCACATGTTTATATATGCTGGAGTATTCTGTTTGCTTTGTTGTGTTACGTGTCGTTACAAAAGGTGGCTAGGAGAACTCTAGTCACTCCCCACTGATTGTGGCGTACATGTTTACATGTATGTAGGTACATGCAGGTTGGTAGGGGTTGCTGAGAGCTAGCGAGTGATGATCCGCTTGTCATCTTATGACTTACAGTTTACGTTAGCTAGACTCTAGTTTTGATACAGTTTATGTTTTGGTGCCTATAGGGATGTTCCATCCCAGGCTGTTGTATATATTTCATTTCAGTACTTAGACAGTATACTTATCTATTTCTGTTTATGTCAGTTTTCAGTTTTCAGTTTTAATTCTTCTCGCATGTTGTTATGTTAAAAAGTATTAATTCCGCTGCATTTTTAGTACTTTGCGTGATTTATATTTTCCGCTTTCGCGAGGGGTTTTACAGAGTGGGAGAAAATATTTCCCGCAAACCAATGGAATAAAAGTAAGATCTTAAAGAAGAATCTTACAAGGGTTTCTTATGAATAACCCTAGATGAATAAACAACAGAAACTATGAGAGGACACTGAAGAAACTACGGGAGGACACAAGAGGAAATGTTCCTTATGTTCATTGTTTCAGAGAGACTACAGGAGGACACAAGAGGAAATGTTCCTTATGTTCATTGTTTCAGAGAGAGGATAAAAGAAACCCCGTATGAAATCGGAAGGATAACGGTTCCTTAACAAATGAGATTTTTCAAAGTTATAAGATAATAGAGGAGATATCATCTCAGTTATCTCAATCATAGTATCTATTGTATCGAAAAGTGAAATTAGGAAATATCACAAGAAATGAAAAGTTCATTTAAGTAGTGATATCTGACTGATAATGGTTCAAGTAAAATCAAAAGGGATATAACATGCGATAAGAAATGATAAATCGAGTGATGTTGGTTTTAGTGGGAGCGATATTCATTAGAGAATTCAATGTACCATTTAGAGAGAATGGTGATTCTTTAAGGTGTAAGGAATAACAAGTTCTCAATTCTAGATGAATAAAATGCAATGTATCATAGGATGATGGAACTTCACGGGAAGGTTTATTATATTGATAATAAAAGGTCACCCATTATAAATCAAAATGGTTAGATACATTATTCATATTGATGAATATAAACCTAAAACATTTGATTAAATAGCCAAAGATAATTGAAAAATGTTGGAGTGATGAAATCATAAATAACTACAAAATAGATTTCAGTACATAAGTGACTAGGTACTTTAGAGCGATAATTGATCCCTATCATATACCAATACGTCACGAGTTATAAGATAACAGTGGGAGCTTCCCTCAGGAAAGGAAACTCAAGATCTAGAATGAGTTCTAGATATGTACTCAAATAAGATCATATTGTGCAAGATAATATGAGTTGGAAGGAGACCAAAATTTGTAGGTTATGAAACATGAATAAATGGTTTATTCGAAAATTCAAACCACTAATACAAATTGTGATGGGTTTTAGTTACTCATAAACTAAATATTTAGTCATACTAATCAAAATATATTAATTAACATTTTAATTAACTTATTTATATGATCTTATGCATGCTTAAAAATGCGGAAATAAGAGAGTTCTCGAACCCTTACACACGGTCCGAATAAAAGCAAGGATGATCCTCCGAGTATTCAACGAGAATACCTCCTTTGTGATGCACCAAAACAACCCCTTAACATAACCGAGATCTTGAACAAGCTAGCACAAAACCGGTTTTCCTTAAGATAAATCCTAATCTCTTAATTAGAATATTATTTCAATACTACCACTAGTATATATGTATGTTATCTTATAATATTAATTTTGAGGTTTGAAAATTCTCTCCTTTACTTAGTAATTTTCGGCTAAGAAGGAGTTTAGGATGAATGTTGCTTAGGTTATATATTACCAACATAATTAATTAAAACTAGTTAAATTAATTAAGTGGGTATGGGGAAGAGGGGAGAGCCGGCTAGGGTATGGGGAAGGAGAAAAGAAGAAGTCTTTTGCATTATCAATGACATAGGCATGCAACCCTAATCAATTAGGTTTAATGATAGGTTATGATTGTGTCCTTAACATTTAAAAAACACAATTTAAATGCCCTTAATCCTTCCCTCAAAACCGGCACCTCCACTTAAACATAGTCCATTTTATATTTGTCTATTGATCAATTGTATAAGTGTGACATCTAAGGTGTCACATTAAAAATAACAATTGTTTTAATTAACTAAAATGCATATTCATCATATAAATATCATTTGTAATTAAATAAATCATATTTATTATTTCGACATGTAATTCGAAATTACCAACATATAAAATGGTCATTTATAATTAATCGTCAATACGATTTACAACTTTTGTAATAATCATAACCCGATTCATTCTAATCACGATATAATAAAATATCGTTCAATGTTTACTAATTGACACGTTTCAATTTTAAACATAAATCTTACAATAAGATTTAACCTCTGATTTCCCGATATACGGGTTTAAGGAATATGATCAAATCGTATCAATATACATTTTATCATTTTATCATTTAAGGGAATTGTCCTAAAGGTGTGACCTAAAGGGATCAACTGACCACCACCGTCATACGACAGTAATGTCAAACTCTAGCTAGCCAATCATTACCGATTAATGTTGGTCAGTTGACTAATATAATTTCGTATCATCCCTTGCGCATTCTTGTCATGAGATTCAATTACGTGATCGCACTATTGTTGAGGACACATTTCCCAACAATCTCCCACTTGTCCTCGACAAGTGTGCGTCACCAATTCTCTTGTCCTATTATAATCTCCCACTCAATGCAAGATGTCTCTCTGAGCTCGTACTTGCATTTGATCATATCATGAGTGGTTTCCTCGATCTGGAGAATAACTGTTTGACCGGAATTATCTACCATAGATACCTTCCGAGCGTGGCCACGCATTTCCAGTTAACTTCTCCTCGAGTGGCCTTGATATTTGAACAACCCTGACAAGGGGTGGAAAATTTCTATCGCACTACTTCCTTCAACTAGTCACAGTCAGTCACAACCCAAAGCAATCCCATTTGACTCCAGTTAAGAAAAGTCGTAGAGAATGGATCAAGGTTATGCCTAAACTGTACCATCTTGGGAGAGTAGTCTTTAGTCTAAGAATTGACTCACAAGAATACTATAGCAGCTCTTGCCACGACCCGGCTATTATAAAATTTCCAGAACTCTATAAGCGGTCACATTTCCCGACAGAGTGTCTCTTGCAGTCTGCCTATGTGATCGACTAGTCATCACATATGACTCTATGGCACTTGAACTTGCCATCAATCGCCTCACATTCTAGTCGCTTTGAGATGTCACCTCATGTAAGCGGCTAGGGGCTATACTAAGTCAATCCAGTTCACTTATGGGGTTCAATATTGTCTCTTACAACCCATTTGGATTTTGACAAAGTATCTTTTATCTTGAGTTAATTATAACTCAAATGACATTGTCATGCAAAAACAGTCAATACTATTTCATTGCATTTGATGCACGATCATCTATTTGTATTAGTGTTTTGCGAATAAACCTTTTATTCATGATTGCAAAACTTTACAAATTTTGTTCTCCTTCCATCTAATATTATCTCATATAATATGAACTTTTTTGAGCACGTGTCTAGAACTCATTCTAGATCTTGAGTTTCCTTTCTTGAGGGAAGCTCCCACTGTTATCTTATAACTCGTGACGTATTGATATACTAGAGGGATTAAAGAATCACTCGGAATTATCTAGTCACTTATGTGCTGAAATCTATATTGTAGTTATTAATGATTTCATCATTCTTATAATTTTCAATCATTCTTATTCATCAATATGAATCATATCTAACCATTTTGATTTCTAATGGGCGACCTTTTATTATCAATATAATAAACCTTCCCGTAAAACTTCATCATCTCATGATATAAAGTATTTGCTCATCTAGAATTGAAAACCTCTTATTCTTTACACCTTCAAGAATCACCCATCCTCTCTAAATGGTAGGCTTAATTCTTTTAATGAACATTGCTCCCACTAAAATCAATATTACTCGATCTCTAAATGAACTTTTCATTTCTTGCATGTAAATCTTTTATTTATCTCTATCACTATCCGTATAGTGATTTATTTTCATTCAATCAATCATCACCCTCTTTTCATGTCTTCGTTTCCTCGAGGCGAATATGACATGATAATTTCCTTATAACTACATTGAGAGAATTGAGATGATTTCTTCTCTTTTATCTTATAAATTTAGAAAAATCATTTATTAAGGAACCGGTCTTTCCTCCCGTATAGATAGATGATTTCTCCTCTATTATCTTATAATCTTTAAAAAATCATTATCTCAAGGAGCCGATATTCCTTCCGAATTCATACGGGGTTTCCCTCTGAAACAATGAACATAAGGAACTTTCTTCGTGTGTCCTCCCGTAGTTTCTTCAGTGTCCTCTCGTAGTTTCTTCAATTCATTCATTTAGGGATCTTCTTAAGACTCCCAATGTAGGAATCTTCTCTAAGATCCTTTATTTTCATCATTGGTTTGCGAGCGAAATATTTTCTCGCACTCTATCCTTCTAACAATAACCTTTATTCGTATAAGGATAGCTATTTCGATTAACCAATGGATATGAATGTTTGATGTTTTATAGGTGTGATCATGAATACATTCTCATTTTTACTTAAAATGAAAATCTTATAATGAACTGATGTTGTCTCATTTTGATTGAAAGTATCTCATGGGGTGTAGTTCTCCGTTTTAATCAACACTTTGATTACATTATATTGATCGTATCAATGTTTATTGCGTGATAAAATCACCATTATTCATGTTTAAACAAGGTATGCAATTTATTTGAGAAATCAAGACATTGATTAAGAACAAAAGTAGTGACTCGGGTTGAAAACCAAGTCACCAATATCCAAAATTACAACCATTGTTTTAGGATTTTAATCCTTGTCTTACAAGAAAGTAAATTGTTCCATAAATAAAATGCAAAATATGAAAGAAGACGATATGAAAATTAGAGCCTAGCTCTTCAAGTCTTCGATCAATTGGATGTTACCGTAGCCATCCAAGTAAGGAACCTCATGCTTCCTTCTCCTTGCCCTTATCATTATTAGGAGGTGGCCTTTTAAAACAATTAAAAAGGGTAAGTATCAACACATTTGTATCACTATACATAAGTTGATAAATGACATGAATCATAAACGAGAATTATTACCTACGACGGTTGCCTTCCCATTTTTGAGATCGCTTAAGTATTTGGGGCAATTACGCTTCCAATGACCGATCCTCGTGCAATAATGGCACTTGTCTTCGGATTTTGAAGACGAGGTGAAAGCGCCTTTCGAAAAGGTCTTTTCTTTGGTCGCTTTGGGCTTGAACGTTTTCTTGCCCTTGCCTTTAAAGGCATTCTTCTTAAAGCTCGTTTTCCCTGTCTTTTCGATGTTTAAAACATCCTTGGTGGAACTTTCATGAAGTCCCATGTCCCTTTCGGCTTGGACGAGCATCTTACGCAACTCATCCAATATTGTCTCTTGGTTTCGCATATTAAAATTCACCCGGAATTGAGCATACAATTTGACCTTATTGAGCGAGTGAAGAACTCGGTCAATTATGAGAGAGTCGGGAACATCAACGTCTTGCGTTTTTAGAGTCTCCGCGAGCTCAACGAGTTTGAGCACATGAGGGCTTATCTTTTGCCCTTCCTTCAAGGTAATGTCGAAGAAGGCGGAAGCCGCCTCATATTGAATCACCCTTGGAGTTTGCGAAAACATGGTCGCAAGTTTGGTGTATATCTCATACGATGTGGTCAACTTGATCATACTCCTTTGGAGATCCGGCTCCATGGAGAAGATGAGCACATTTTTAAGAGCGGAGGACTCTTTCATGTAGGCTTCATATGCCTCACGAGTTCCGATCGCAGAACGAGCGGTTGGAGCGGGAGGAGCGGCTTCGGATAGGTAACGACTCTTATCGTCACCTTGAGCGGCCAAAAGTAATTGCGCATCCCAATCCTTAAAATTGGAACCATGCTTATCGAGTTTGCAACGATCCATAAAGGACCGAAGCGATGAAACGTTAGTGAGAGGTAGAGCGTTGGTTGCCATAGATGATGTTGAAAAATAAACTACAATAAAAAAGAAGGAATTAAAACAACGTCATTTTCAAAACTCGTAAATAATTTTAAACAAGTTTAGTATATTTACTTAATGATCTCTTACCCAATTAAGTAAACAATCCAGAGACCCAAACCCATACTAATTCGGGCACGGTATAGCCGATTCATCCCTAATTGGTATAATTTGGTGGATTAACCTCTTAATAGGTTCTACCTTAGAACTCTCGGTCGACAATTTTCTAAAATCGTCTTTACCCCGAACTTATTGCAACTACGGTTACGAATACTTTTGTTGAGATCAACCAAATTTCAAGGTGTAATCTTATTACCCCACTTACCCAACGTGACAATTTTAGTACCCGGTATAGCCGAGCCTACGTTCTTGTGAAGAAGGGATTCATGGGTCCGTACTTTTTGGTAAGGCTAAGTCTCAATATTTATATGTAAGAGATCTAGTCAAATTATTATCTATCTCCGTTTAAGTGAACTAAGTCGGTGAATTATCGATAAAATAAATGACTAGGTCGACTAAATCGAAAAATGCATGAGACGATATATGACGATTTGGCTATGCATGCAAACATATAAAAAGCAAAAATAAAAGCATAAAATAAACCCTAGTATGGCCTTTCCTAAAAAAGAAATTATAAAAGTACAAATTCGGAAACCAACTCTTTTGATCCCTTGAACATCACGAGGCACGCACTTCGAGGTAAACACCGTCTTGTTCGGAACTCCTTTCCGAAAGGCATCGTCTTCAAGGATATCCGGAATTTACAAAAATTACAACTTTTCTAGTCTACTTTATACATTATAAAATAGAAATAAATTACAATTGGGTGATACGAGATCACAAAATTACAACCGAATCGGTAACCTTTTACATTACGGGAAATACCGATTTAAAACTAAGGCCATACTAAGTAAAAAATTACGTAAATAAAATCATGACATTCATAATTAAAATATGCAATGCTTATGAATATATGAACTATCATGCAAACCCTAAACCAAATCATCCTATTTAAATATCAATAATATAAATAGTTATCGTGTACGTCGGTTTATGGAATTGTGTGTTTTAACGTTTAACAACACTATGCATAATATGAATCGGAATTCACTGTTAAGTTAATCATCCCAACTCTTTTAGGTTTCAAAATTTAGTCTTACTCAAATTTTGAACATGACTTAACTTAATATATATTAATATTGTTCGGTATTAGCTCGGTTTTACGGGAAAAATAATATAAAAATAAAAAAGAGTCATAAAAATTTCGAAAAATTCAAAATTCAAATTTTGAAAATTCCAGAATGTTATTAAAATTCCAGAACCTTAAAAATATATGTATTTATACGGTTTTAAGATTATTTCGAAAATAATACGTAAAACGAGCATTTTAAGTCGGAAAATTCAATAATTAGCTTCATTAATGCAAATAAAATAATAATAATATTATTACAATTTCCAAAACATTTTAAGAACATAAAATGGACAGAAAATTAAATGGCACCCTGCCCAATAGCCGAAATTTTTAAATAGATGACTCGTATTATTCAATTTTAAATGCAACTTTTTAACAATTTAAAATTAAATCAAAACAGAAACTTTTGGCTCCCAAGAATAATTTAGTGATGAACATATCATATATGACTATTATGGGTTAAATTTTCCGGCCATTTTAACAACTATTGTAAATTTTAACGATTTTCGTCATATATCGTATGATTTTAACCTTTAAAATTATTTCTCAAGCATAAAATAAGATAAAAATCTCGAAATTTTTATACATGCTGGAAAAAATATATATGACATCGTGTTAAATTTTTATGGCCAAATTCCAACTTAAACTATTAAAGTCGAAATAATGTCACTAATTACCCGATTTTTACATTAACAATCTATAATATTGAAAAATATTTGAGATAAATTTCTGGAAAATTCAAAATATATTTTAAATATTGCATGTGACATACTCATAAATATTTATAGCCAAATTCCAAATATAACTATACAAACCCATTTTTATTCATCTTATTGCATTTTAACATTTAAAATTCATATCACATGTTTTATAAGTCCATAATTTACGAAAATTCTGTAAGGTTTAACTAGTTGCTCATAAACTAACTTAGTCATACTAACAAACCTTTTAATTAACCTTTAATTAACAAAATAATAAACTCGTTTATTATGATCTTATGCATGCTAATAAAATGCGGAAAGAGGAGAAAACCGTGTTCTTACACTCGGTCCAAGTATTGCAAGGATGATCCTCCGAGTACCCAATATAGAATACCTCCTCCGGATGCACCAAGACAAGCCCCAAATGAACCGAAACTTTGTATGCTAGACTAGGAATCGGTTTCTCCCTTAAACTATTTCTAATCACTCTTATTAGAAATATATGAATACTACTCTTTAGTATATATATTTTATTATCTTATAATAAGTATTAGAGGGAAACAAACTCTCCTTTCTTGTGAAGTATTTCGGCTAGCTTAAAAGGAGAAGAGAGTGTTTTATTTTCTACACTTAGAAAATTATGCAAAATTAGAACTAGGGTTTTTAGGTTAGTATCATATACATATTTAAAGTGGTGTCTTGGGGTGTTGTGTGGCCGGACCTAGAGAAGAACAAAAGGGGAGACAACTCTCTAACCCATGCTCCATAGGGTTGCCTTAGTTAGTGTTTCCAATACATGCTTTAAACACAATGATTAAAGCATGTTTAATTAAAACACTAACCATCCACAACAACTTACACTTAGCCGTGCCATATAGTCTATAATATGGACTTCATTTTACAATTTGTCAAATGTACAATTGTATAAAGTGTGACATCTAATATGTCTTTAAGAAATAAAATACTTTAGTACATTTTAAAACATATAAATATTTATCCCATAAATATTATACATAATTAAATAAATCATATTTATTTAATTAATAAGTAATTCGAAATTACCATTGTAAAATAATATTTTATCGTCAATACGATTTACAACCTTTGTATTAATTTCAACCCAATTCATTCTAATTACGATATCTTAAAATATCGTTTAATGTTTAACAATTGACACGTTTCAATTTTAAACATAAATCTTACATTAAGATTTAACCTCTAATTTCTCGATACACGAGTTTAAGGAATATGATCAAATCGTATCATCATACATTTGATCACTTTATCAATTAAGGGAATTGTCCTAAAGGTGTGACCTAAAGGGATCAACTGACCATCACCGTCATACGACAGTAATGTCAAACTCTAGCTAGCCAATCATTACCGATTAATGTTGGTCAGTTGACTAATAATTCGTATCATCCCTTGCGCATTCTTGTTATGAGATTTAATTACGTGATCGCACTATTGTTGAGGACACATTTCCCAACAATCTCCCACTTGTCCTCGACAAGTGTGCGTCACCAATTCTCTTGTCCTATTACAATCTCCCACTCAATGCAAGATGTCTCTCTCTGGTCGTTCTTGCATTTGATCATATCATGAATGGTTTCCTCGATCTGGAGAATAACTGTCTGACCGGAATTATCTACCATAGATACCTTTCGAGCGTGGCCACGCATTTTCAGTTAACTCTCCTCGAGTGGCCCTGAGATTTGAACAACCCTGACAAGGGGTGGACAATTTCTATCGCACTACTTCCTTCAACCAGTCACAGTCAGTCACAACCCAAAACAATCCCATTTGACTCCAGTTACGAAAAGTCGTAGAGAATGGATCAAAGTTGTGCCTAAACTGTACCATCTTGGGAGAGTAGTCTTTAGTCTAAGAATTGACTCACAAGAATACTATAGCAGCTCTCGCCACGACCCGGCTATAAAATTTCCAGAACTCTATAAGCGGTCACATTGCCCGACAGAGTGTCTCTTACAGTCTGCCTATGTGATCGACTAGTCATCTCATATGACTCTATGGCACTTGAACTCGCCATCAATCGCCTCACACTCTAGTCGCTTTGAGACGTCACCTCATGAAAGCGGCTAGGGGCTATACTAAGTCAATCCAGTTCACTTATGGGGTTCAATATTGTCTCATACAACCCATTTGGATTCTGACAAAGTATCTTTTACTTTGAGTTATTAATAACTCAAATGATGTTGTCATGCAACAATAGCCAACACTATCACATTGCATTTGATGCACAATCATCTATTAGTATTAGTGTTTTGCGAATAACCCTTTATTCATGATTGCAAAACTTACAAATTTTTAGTTCCCTTCATTATCATATTATCCCGTATAATATGATTCTATTTGAGTACAAATCTAGAACTCTTTCTAGATCTTGAGTTTCCTTTCCGGAGGAAAACTCCCACTGTTATCTTATAACTTGTGACGTATCGATATACTGGAGGGATTATAGAATCACACTCTCTAGTCACTTATGTACTGAAATCAATATTGTAGTTTACTTATGATTTCATTATACTTATAATTTTCATTCATCTTGGCTTATTTGATAATGGTTTTATTCATCTTTATGAATAACGTATCCAACCATTTTAATTTCTAATGGGCGACCTTTTATTATCCATATAATAAACCTTCCCGTAATGATACTCCATCATCATATGACATAAATTATTTTATTCATCTAAATTGAGTACCTCTTATTCTTTACTCTTAAAGAATCACCCATTCTCTCTAAATGGTAGGTTTCAATTCCTTTTTATGAAAATCGCTCCCACTAAAATCAATATCTCTCGATATCTTAAATGAACCTTTCATTTCTCGCATGTTAAACTATTACTCGAATCATTATCACTATCACTATCCCTATAGTGATCTGTTTCCATTCAATCATTCATTACCTTCTTATCATGTCTTCGTTTCCACGAGACGAAAATGACATGATAATTTCTTTATAACTACATAGGAACCGTTTTCCTACCTATGATTTCATACGGGGTTTCAAGTTTCCTCTCTATGAAACAATGAACACAAAGAACCTTTCTTCGAGTGTCCTCCCGTAGTTTCTTCAAATCACTTAGGGTTCTTCTTAAGACTCCCAAGTAAGAATCTTCTCTAAGATCCTTCCACTCCCAAGTAAGAATCTTCTCTAAGATCCTTCCTTTATTTACATCATTTGTGAGCGAAATATTTTCTCCCACTCTATCCTTCTAACAATAACCTTTACTTGTTTAAGGATAGCTATTTCGATTTACCAATGTATTTGGATGTTTGAAGTTTGATAGGTGTAATGAATACATTCTCATTTTCACTTAAAATGAAAATCTTATAATGAACTGATATAGTCTCATTTTGATTGAATTTATCTCATGGGGTGTAGTTCTCCGTTTTAATCAACTCTTTGATTATATTATATTGATCGTATCAATTGTGATTAGATCACCATTATTCATGTTTAAATGAGGCATGCAATTTATTTGAGAAATCAAAACATTGATTAAGAACAAAAGTAGTGACTCGGGTTGAAAACCAAGTCACCAATATCCAAAATTACAACCATTGTTTTAGGATTTTAATTCTTGTCTTACAAGAAAATTAAATTGTTCCATAAATAAATGCAAAATATGAAAGAAGACGATATGAAAATTAGAGCCTAGCTCTTCAAGTCTTCGATCAATTGGATGCTACCGGAGCCATCCAAGTAAGGAACCTCAAGCTTCCTTGTCCTTGCCCTTATCATTATTCGGGGGTGGCCCTTTAAAACAATTAAAAAGGGTAAATATCAACACATTTGTATCACTATACATAAGTTGATAAATGACATGAATTATACGCGAGAATTATTACCTACGGCGGTTGCCTTCCCATTTTTGAGATCACTTAAGTACTTGGGGCAATTTCGCTTCCAATGACCGATCCTCGTGCAATAATGGCACTTGTCTTGCTCTTTTGAAGACGAGGTGGAAGCGCCTTTCGAAAAGGTCTTTTCTTTGGTCGCTTTGGGCTTGAACGTTTTCTTGCCCTTGCCTTTAGAGGCATTTCTCTTGAAGCTCGTTTTCCCTTTCTTTTCGATGTTTAGAACATCCTTGGTGGAACTTTCATGAAGTCCCATGTCCCTTTCAGCTTGGACTAGCATCTTATGCAACTCGTCTAACGAGGTCTCTTGGTTTCGCATATTGAAATTCACCCGGAATTGTGCATACGCCTTAACCTTATTGAGCGAGTGAAGAACTCGGTCAATGATAAGAGAGTCGGGAACATCAACATCTTGAGCTTTTAGAGTCTCCGCGAGCTCAACTAGTTTGAGCACATGAGGGCTTATCTTTTGCCCTTCCTTGAAAGTTATGTCAAAGAAGGCGGAAGCCGCCTCATATTGAATCACCCTAGGAGTTTGCGAAAACATGGTCGCAAGCTTGGTGTATATCTCATACGATGTGGTCAACTTGATCATACTCCTTTGGAGATCCGGCTCCATGGAGAAGATGAGCACATTTTTAAGAGCGGAGGACTCTTTCATGTAGGCTTCATAGGCCTCACGAGTTTGGACCGACGAACGAGCGGTCGGAGCGGGAAGAGCGGCTTCGGATAGGTAACGACTCTTATCGTCACCTTGAGCGGCCAAAAGCAATTGCGCATCCCAATCCTTAAAATTGGAACCATGCTTATCGAGTTTACAACGATCCATAAAGGATCGAAGCCATGATACGTTAGTGAGAGGTGGAGCGTTGGTTGCCATAGTCGATGTTGAAAAATTAAACTACAATAAAAGGAAAAACAACATCATTTTTAAATTTTAAATTATAACTTTAACAAGTTTAGTTATATGTATTTACTTAATGATCTCTTACCCAATTAAGTAAACAATCCCGAGACCCAAACCCATACTAATCCGGGCACGGTGTAGCCGATTCAACCCGTATTGGTATAATTTGGTGGATTAACTCTTTTAATCGGTTCTACTCTTAGAACTCTCGGTCGACAATTTTCTTAAAATTATCTTTAGCCCGAACTTATTGCAACTACGGTTACGAATACTTTCGTTGAGATCAACCAAATTTCAAGGTGTAATCTTATTACCCCACTTACCCAACGTGACAATTTTAGTACCCCGGTGTAGCCGAGCCTACGTCCTTGTGAAGAAGGGATTCATGGGTCCGTACTCTTTGGTAAGGCTAAGTCTCAATATTTATATGTAAGAGATCTAGTCAATTTATTATCTATCTCCGTTTAAGTGAACTAAGTCGGTGAATTATCGATAAAATAAAAGACTAGGTCGACTAGGTCGAAACATGCATGATACGATGTATGACGATTTGGCTATGCATGCAAACATATAAAAGCAAAATAAAAGCATAAATAAACCCTAGTATGGCCTTTCCTAGAAAAGAAATAACAAAGTACAAATTCGGAAACCAACTCCTTTGGTCCCTTGAACTTCACGCGGCACGCACTTCGAGGTAAACTCCGTCTTGATCGGAACTCCTTTCCGAATGGCACCGTCTTCAAGGAACTCCGGACTTTACAAATATTACAACTTTTCTAGTCTACTTTATACATTATAAAATAGAAATAAATTACAATTTGGTGATACGAGATCACAAAATTACAACCGAATCGGTAACCCCTTACATTACGGGAAATACCGATTTAAAAACTAGGCCATACTAAGTAAATTACATAATTCCCAAAATTACGTAAAAATAAATCATGACATTCATAATATAAATATGCAATGCTTATATAAATATGAATTAACATGCAAATCCTAAGCCAAATCGTCCTATTTAAAACACTTATTTAAATAGTTATCGTAAACCTCGGTTTTTATGGAATTGCGTGTTTTAACGTTTAACAACACTATGCATTAAATGAAACGGTTTTCATCCTTAAGTTAATCATCCTAACTCGTATAGGATTCAAAATTTAGTCTTACTCAAACTTTGAACATGAATTAACTTAATATATTTTAATATTGATCGGTATTACTCGGTTTTACGGGAAAAAAATAATATAAAATTCAAAAGAGGCATTAAAATTTCGAAAATTCAAAATTCAAATTTTGAAAAATCCAGAATGTTCTTAAAATTTTCAGAAAGTTAAAATATTAGTATTTTACACGGTTTTATTATTATTTCGAAAATAACACGTAAAACGAGCAATTTAAGTCGGAAAATTCAAAAATTAACTTCATAAATGCAATTTAAATACTAATAATATTTTTATACCTTCCAAAACATTTTAAGAACACAAGATGGACAGAAAATTAAATGGCACATTGCCCCATAGCCGAAATTTTAAAGCATGCCTCCTTTTAATTTAATTTTAAATGCTACTTTTAATAAAACAAAATTAAATCAATACAAATCAAATCTGAAACTTTTGGCTCCCAAGAATATTTTCATGATGAACATATCACATATGACTAATATGGGTTACATTTTCGGCCATTATTAACAACATTTGCAAATTTTAACGATTTACGTCATATATCGTACGATTTTAACCTTTAAAATTATTTCTCAAGCATAAAATAAGATAAAATTCTCGAAACTTTTATACATGCTGGAAATAATATATATGACATCGTGTTAAAATTTTATGGCCAAATTCCAACTTAAACTATTAAAGTCGAAATTATGTCACTAATTACCCGATTTTTACATTAAAAATCTATAATATTGCAATATTTGAGATAAATTTCTGGAAAATTCAACATAAATTTTAAATATTGCATGTGACATCCTCATAAATTTTTATAGTCAAATTCATAATATAACTATTTTAACCCATTTTTATTCATCTTTTTGCATTTTAACACTTAAAATTCATATCACACGATTTATAAGTCCATAATTTACGAAAAATCATATTCATATTATAGAAAATACATGTGATATCATACTGAAAAATCTCGGCCAGAAGTTAATTTTAACTATTTTTCCCAAAATTAATCATTTTTAACCATTAAAACGTATTAAAAACCGAAATTAAAATACCAATGATCAATATTCATGCAAAAATATATTCCAAATCTTCTAAAACATTTTAGAAAACAGTAGGTATTCATGCTTAAATTATTTCGTGCATATCATATATCAAAACGAAAATTATCAAGTTTTATTTTGTTATCTAATAACTCCGTAAAAACGAAACGGAAAGCATGCAAACAACCCTCTTGCTCTGATACCAATTGTAAGGTTTAACTAGTTGCTCATAAACTAACTTAGTCATACTAACAAACCTTTTAATTAACCTTTAATTAACAAAATAATAAACTCGTTTATTATGATCTTATGCATGCTAATAAAATGCGGAAAGAGGAGAAAACCGTGTTCTTACACTCGGTCCAAGTATTGCAAGGATGATCCTCCGAGTACCCAATATAGAATACCTCCTCCGGATGCACCAAGACAAGCCCCAAATGAACCGAAACTTTGTATGCTAGACTAGGAATCGGTTTCTCCCTTAAACTATTTCTAATCACTCTTATTAGAAGTATATGAATACTACTCTTTAGTATATATATTTTATTATCTTATAATAAGTATTAGAGGGAAACAAACTCTCCTTTCTTGTGAAGTATTTCGGCTAGCTTAGAAGGAGAAGAGAGTGTTTTATTTTCTACACTTAGAAAATTATGCAAAATTAGAACTAGGGTTTTTAGGTTAGTATCATATACATATTTAAAGTGGTGTCTTGGGGTGTTGTGTGGCCGGACCTAGAGAAGAACAAAAGGGGAGACAACTCTCTAACCCATGCTCCATAGGGTTGCCTTAGTTAGTGTTTCCAATACATGCTTTAAACACAATGATTAAAGCATGTTTAATTAAAACACTAACCATCCACAACAACTTACACTTAGCCGTGCCATATAGTCTATAATATGGACTTCATTTTACAATTTGTCAAATGTACAATTGTATAAAGTGTGACATCTAATATGTCTTTAAGAAATAAAATACTTTAGTACATTTTAAAACATATAAATATTTATCCCATAAATATTATACATAATTAAATAAATCATATTTATTTAATTAATAAGTAATTCGAAATTACCATTGTAAAATAATATTTTATCGTCAATACGATTTACAACCTTTGTATTAATTTCAACCCAATTCATTCTAATTACGATATCTTAAAATATCGTTTAATGTTTAACAATTGACACGTTTCAATTTTAAACATAAATCTTACATTAAGATTTAACCTCTAATTTCTCGATACACGAGTTTAAGGAATATGATCAAATCGTATCATCATACATTTGATCACTTTATCAATTAAGGGAATTGTCCTAAAGGTGTGACCTAAAGGGATCAACTGACCATCACCGTCATACGACAGTAATGTCAAACTCTAGCTAGCCAATCATTACCGATTAATGTTGGTCAGTTGACTAATAATTCGTATCATCCCTTGCGCATTCTTGTTATGAGATTTAATTACGTGATCGCACTATTGTTGAGGACACATTTCCCAACAAATTCATATTCATTACATAGGATGTACATGTGAAAACATACTGAAAAATCTTGGCCAAAAGATGATTTTAACTATTTTTCCCAAAATAAACAATTTTTAACCATTAAAACTTAATAAAACCGAGATTTAATATACCAATAACCAATATTCATGCAAAATATATTCCAAATATTCTAAAACATTTTAGAAAACAGTAGGTATTCATGCTCAAATAATTTCGCCAATATCTTATATCAAACGAAATTCCAAATTTTATTTTGTTATCCTAATAACTCCGTAAAAACGTAAACGGAAAGCATGCAAACAAACTAGTTGCTCTGATACAAATTGATGGGTTTTAGTTACTCATAAACTAAATATTTAGTCATACTAATCAAAATATATTAATTAACATTTTAATTAACTTATTTATATGATCTTATGCATGCTTAAAAATGCGGAAATAAGAGAGTTCTCGAACCCTTACACACGGTCCGAATAAAAGCAAGGATGATCCTCCGAGTATTCAACGAGAATACCTCCTTTGTGATGCACCAACACAACCCCTTAACACAACCGAGATCTTGAACAAGCTAGCACAAAACCGGTTTTCCTTAAGATAAATCCTAATCTCTTAATTTGAATATTATTTCAATATTACCACTAGTATATATGTATATTATCTTATAATAGCTACTGTAATTCTTCCGGTAATTGCTGCTACCTCCGGACTTCGCACCCCCTCCATAGCCTAACATGGGAGTACGGTATCCACCACTACCATAGGATTGCGTGCGTGATCCACTATACCCTGATGTTGGTGTACGGTAACCCCCAGTATGGTATCCTCTTGATGATCCACACACTGCCTGCTTGTGTCCTGTCCTTCCACAGCCAAAGCAAACTATTCCCACAGAACCATTACCCAAACCTTCACTCATGTAGCTACCCCCACTCTGGTTCCTCACACTCCCCGAGGCACTACTGGCGAAATAACCACTGTACTTGTTGGAGTTCTGCTTCTTCGATCCCGAATTTTTATTTACAGCTTCAGCTTTTATCTTATAGGACTTAGTCTTCTTGTCTTGTTTGATCATTTCAAATAGTCTCTCCGCCGCCCCAGCCCTTAGGTAGATGTCCTGAACTGTGGTGGGCTGAGCTACAATGAGTCTCTTCTTGATGGTTTGTGGGGAATAAAACGCGTATTCACCCCAAAATTACAGGATTATAATGAAATATGCAATTGTGAATATCGTCATAAGATTAAAAACATGGGAAAAGAAGTACAACCTTTAGTCCTCGCGCAAAAGGCCTAAGAACAGGAATTAATGCAAATTCCCTCCTATAACTTGCACCCAAGACTTTGTCTGAGACGAGGCCGCGTGTGCTAGAAATCCTCTCCAATTGCCTTGCAATATAGGGAGAGCCCTTGAGGTTTTAGATGTGAGATCTGAGGTTTTGGGAGAAGAATGCTCTCAAACCCTAATTTTACTTGAGAATTATGTTACAGTGCAACAAGAGTAACTGACATAAGGAGAGTCCTCCTCCTTATGTAGTTATTTCGGCCGAAACTAGGGTTTGGGTGGGAGTGGGCTTTCCACTCTTACCTTATTCCAATGCGTGATTCGACCCGATTAGCTTTAATATATTTCGCGGGTTTATGATTATAAATCGTAACATGTTATCAGATATTAATACAGTCGATATATTAATAATGGTCTGACAAAATACGATATTGTATAATTACCCAAATTAATATAACTGTTTATATTAATACGCGAATATAATATTTAATTAAATATAACCGTTTATATTTAATTTACGAATTAATCTTGTAATCCGTATTAGCTAAAATTATTTAATCCGTATTAAATAATAATTCTCAACATCTTATTGACTAATTTAATGGTCAATACCTCTGACTAACCGTTTAGTCATATCCGGCAAAATGTGACTGTATTTTCATACCTTCACATCTCTCAAACGTGTCCTATAGGTGTGACGTATAGGGACCAGTTGACCACCGCCATCCGTATGACAATAACGTCAAACTTATCTAGCAAGCCAACCGTTATTGATAAACGTGGATCAACTGGTAATAATACAAAAGTATGCCCTTGTGATCCTTAAAGAGATTTAATAAGTCATTGTACTTAATTGTCAAGGACACCAGCCCCAACAATCTCCCACTTGTCCGTACAAGGGTATGTGCAATGACGTTATCACACTACATGTGGAGGACACAATCTCCAACAAACTCCCACTTGTCCGTACAAGTGTAGGTGCGATAACCGAATCTCATATCCTTTTAAAATTTCTCCCACTCAATGTAAGACAATTTGCAAATCCGCATTCGCAAAGGTCGTATCTCACAAGCGATCTGTATCAAGAGTGGTTTCCCCGACTAGAGAGTAACTTAATTGATAAAACGAATCTGTATTCGAGCATGGCCATGCATTTCAGTTACTACTCCTCGAGTGGCCCTGAGAAATGATAAAATCCTGATAAGGGTTTGGATATTTCCCTCAACTCGAATCTTGCCGATATCGCCCAGCATGAAATAACCCAGAAAAAATCCTCTTGGTCCCTGTTACGGTGACCGTGGGAAAGAAACCAAAGTTACCCAAAAATCTGTCTTAATCTCAAGAAACAGTTGAAAGTCAAAAGACTCGACTCTAAGGAACACTATGGAGGTCCTATCCACGACCCGGCACCCAATGTTATAAAACATTTAGGACTCCATAACGCTGTCACGGGGTGTCCTACGAGATATCCGTATAACTCGCCTTTGTGATTGGTCAGTCAGCCGCGTGACTTATGGCTCGTTGAACCCACCATCAACCAACGTCACAAAATGATTACCTGAGTTATCAGCTCAAGTGGGTAATCAAGGACCAAAACGATGTAATGTTAATCAGTTCACTTTGTGGTGTTCAAAATTGGCGTACAATTCCACATGAGAAACAAAACATTTTATATCATAACAATAAGGTTGAATAGAGTACACGAGAAAATGAATTATTACATGAATTCATAAAAGAGTACTACAACTTAGGAACATATCCAATTCTCATGGAATGAATGTGCCCTTCATGCTTATCACGTGGTAATGCTTTTGTGAGAGGATCAGCTATGTTGTCATCCGTAGCGATCTTATCAATTAATATCTTCTTTTACGCGGACTCAGTCGTAGAATCTGCTGTAACATTCTGTTTAGAACTTTTCCAGCTGACAGCAGCGCCATTAAGAGTAAAGACAAATCCAGACTGAGATTTCGAGTCATCTCGATCTGTTTGGAAGCTAGCATCTGCGTAACCCGTGGCGCAGAGCGTCGAGTCGCCTCCGTAAGTCAATCCCCAATCTTTAGTCCTCCGTAGGTACTTAAGAATGTTTTTCACGGCCATCCAGTGTAGTTCACCTGGATGAGCTTGGAATCGACTGGTCATACTCAATGCATATGCAACGTCTGGACGTGTGCATATCATGGCATACATGATCGATCCTATTGCCGAAGCATAAGGAATCCGACTCATGCGCTCTTTCTCTTCCACTGACTTAGCTTCTTGAGTCTTGCTCAAGTGAAGCCCAGGAGTCATAGGAAGGAACCCCTTCTTGGAGTTCGTCATGCTGAATCTCTCGAGAATCTTCTCTATATAAGATTCCTGACTGAGAGACAACATCCGTCGTGATCTATCCCTGTAGATACGGATGCCCAAAATTCTTTGTGCCTCTCCCAGATCTTTCATCTGGAAGTGGTTTTTCAACCATGCTTTAACCGAAGATAAGAGAGGTATGTCATTCCCAATCAAGAGTATGTCATCAACATACAGTACTAGGAATACAATCTTACTCCCACTCGACTTGATATAGAGACATGGTTCCTCGACTGATCGAATGAACCCATTCTCTTTTATCACTTGGTCGAAGCGATGATTCCAACTCCGCGATGCTTGCTTAAGTCCATAGATGGAACGCTTAAGCTTGCAAACTTTCTTAGGATGTGCTGGATCGATAAAACCCTCGGGTTGTACCATGTACAACTCTTCCTCCAAATAACCGTTTAAGAAGGCGGTTTTAACGTCCATTTGCCATATTTCATAGTCATGAAATGCGGCGATCGCTAAGATAATCCGAATGGAACGTAGCATGACTACGGGTGCAAAGATCTCATCATAGTGCAAGCCTGGCACTTGAGTGAAACCTTTAGCAACTAGTCTAGCCTTATGGATATCTTGTTGTCCTTCCACGGCATGCTTTATCTTGTAAAGCCATTTGCATTGAAGGGGACGCACCTTTGCAGGTAGGTCCACAAGATCCCACACGTTGTTCTCATACATGGAGTCCATTTCGGATTGCATGGCTTCTAGCCATAGCTTTGAGTCAGAACTGGTCATGGCACTTTTATAGGTTGTGGGTTCATTACCCTCTAGGAGTAAGACGTCATCTGTATCATGTTCCTCGACCATACCAATGTATCTGTCCGGTGGAATAGAGACTCTTCCCGACCTCCTAGGTTCCTCAGGGATATCTACCGCAGCCTCGGTTGGAGGTACTGTTTCCTCCAATGGTTGCTCGGTAGTTGGTTCTTGAACCTCCGATAACTCGAAAGTTCTATTACTCGACTTGTTCTCGAGAAATTCTTTCTCTAAGAACGTCGCACTAGCCGCAACAAAAACACGTTGTTCGGTAGGCGAGTAGAAGTAATGACCAAAAGTTCCCTTTGGATAGCCTATAAAGTATGTCTTGACCGATCGCGGGCCGAGCTTATCCTCGTGTCTCCACTTGACATAAGCCTCGCAGCCCCAAACCCGAATAAAGGACAAGTTAGGGACCGTTCCCTTCCATAGCTCGAATGGAGTCTTGTCAACAGCTTTAGACGGACTTCGGTTAAGTATTAGAGCGGCTGACAAAAGAGCATAGCCCCACAATGAATCAGGCACAACGGTGTGACTCATCATGGATCGAACCATATCAAGTAGAGTTCGATTTCTCCGTTCGGACACACCATTTAATTGTGGTGTTCCAGGTGGAGTCAACTGTAGTACGATCCCACAGTCTTTTAGGTGTTGATCAAACTCGCGTGAAAGATACTCACCACCACGATCCGAGCGTAGTGCTTTAATCTTTCTACCCAGCTGGTTCTGTACCCGATTCTGGTATTCTTTGAACTTGTCAAAGGATTCACTTTTATGTTTCATCAAGTAGACATAGCCATATCTACTCAAATCATCCGTGAAAGTGATGAAATACCTATAGCCATCTCGTGCGTTGATCGACATAGGGCCACATACGTCCGTATGTATGAGTCCTAATAGGTCGGCAGCGCGCATTCCAACACCTTTGAAGGAAATACGAGTCATTTTGCCGATGAGACATGATTCACACGTGCCATATGATTCGAAATCAAAGGGCGAAATAGCTCCATTCTGTATGAGCTGTTTAACGCGTTTCTCATTTATGTGTCCCATACGACAATGCCATAAGTAAGTTTGATCTTTGTCACCTACCTTTATTCTTTTATTATTCACATGTAATATCTCGGTAGTTTGATCTAAAACATAAATTCCATTCATGGAAACTGCCTTGCCATAAATCATATTGTGTAAAGAGAAAATACAGCTATTATTCTCTATTACAAATGAAAATCCGAGTTTGTCAAGTGCAGAAACTGAAATAATGTTTTTGGATAAACTAGGAACATAATAACAGTTATACAAAAATAACTCGAATCCACTTGGAAGCTGGATTACGTATGTTCCCTTCGAGACTGCAGCCACACGTGCTCCATTCCCGACACGCAGGTCCACCTCACCCTTGATTAGGGGTTCTTGGTTTCGGAGGCCCTGCACATGATTACATAGATGAGAACCACAACCAGTATCAAGTACCCAAGTTCCGCAACTTGCATGGTTAATCTCAATCATGTGAATAAAAGAAGAAGAAGACATACCAACAGGAGTAACACGGCCTGCCTTAATGTCCTCACGATACACGGGGCAAGAGCGCCTCCAATGCCCAGTCTTGTGGCAATGGTGACACTCCATGCTTGTATCCTTGCTCTTTGTCTTGCCTTGTGAGTTACTCGACTCACCTGGCCCACTCTTAGCAAATCCTGGTTTCTTGAACCTGGGCTTACCTACTGCTAGGTCGCCTTGAGCTTTAGCCTTCCCTTTACCTTTTCCCTTACTGGAGATCATGAGAACATCCTGCTACAGACTCCCACTCAACTTTAGATCCTTCTCAGTCTGTACGAGAAGGGAGTGGAGCTCATGAGGAGTCTTCTTCATGTCGTTCATGTAGTAATTGGCCCTAAAGAGGGCGAACCCATCATGAAGCGAATGAAGCATGCGATCAACGATGATGTTCTCACTGATCTTGCAGTTTAGGGACTCCAGTTTCTCGATATTCTCAATCATGTTGAGAATATGTGGGCTAACAGCTTGGCCCTTCTGGAGTTTCGCCTCAAAGAAGCGACAGGTATGCTCATAAGAAACGATTCTCGGAGCCTTGGAGAATTCGTTAGTGAGCGTGGTGAAAATCTTGTTTGCACCATGGTTTATGAAGCGTCTTTGCAAATTTGATTCCATTGCATAGATGAGTACGTTCTTTATCGCACCCGCTTCCATAACGAAATCGCTATGAGCGCGAATTTCGTTGGCTCTAGCTCCAGTTCCTGGGTGTGGCGGAATGGGCTCAGTTAAGAACTTGAGCTTTCCGTCAGCAATGGCAGCATTCCGTAGTGCTGCCTCCCAGTCAGAGAAGTTTGACCCATCATTCCTCAGTCTAGTTGACTGATTCATGGAGTCCATGAAGGCTTTTAGCCAGGATTCACGTGCTAGCTTGGCACTTGGCATTGGGTCTTCACCAGCCATTTTAGTTTTACAGCAGTTTTATTGAACGTGTTCTACACTGAAAAGGAAGATAAAACAAAACCATATAAGCAACTTATTGTTGTGATTTAAGTCTATATTAAATTGAATTTAAACTCGTAGACTCAAGCATTTATATAATTGATCTCCCTCAAGAATTATATAAACGATCCCAAGACTCAATTTCCGTATATTGATAAGCCCACAGTTTGGCTAATTCCAATCGTTGGAACTCTTGGTCGATAGATTTCCGTAAATCCTATCTATTAGTCCATCTCAGTCACTGGAATATTATCGAGTGACCATGATGTTGAGATAAAATAAATCATCTGTTCCCACTTACCCGACGTAGAAGGGGTCATATTATGCCTACCGACGAAGAAGGGATTCATGGGAGGCTGATTTATAAAGACTAATCTCAATTTTTGGTTATACGAGGAAGACCCCATCAACTTTTATTTATCCATATATAAGTGAACTAAAAACTAGCAATTGCGTGAATGAATTAAATAAAGTGATGGCTTTTAAATGACATGTGACATCTGTATTGTCACAGAAAACTAACGCGTAACCTCTACATGAGTCAGTTTTCAGGCATGATATAGGTGGTTTGGTTTTAGGCGGAAAATGATGCAAACTATTATCGATGAAAGCATAAAGATAAATGCAAAAAACGTAAATAAAAGTCCTAGTGTGGCCTATCCTACCAAAATAAACATAAAACAACTTGGAATCCACTGTTGGACCCTAGAAGCTTGTCTTGATGTTCCATCTTGGTCCTTGCAGCGGGAGTGAGCATCCGGTCTCCGTCTTGTCTTTGGTCTTCGCAAAATTACTAATTTAAATTACAAGAGTAAACCTAGATACATTCTAATTTAAATACAAAAGTAATTACATGGCAAAAACCCAAAACGGAGATTCAAGATCTCAAAATTACAAGCAAGATCGTGTCCCATCATTACGGTGACACAATCTTCTAAGGCCACACTAAGTTACAACCGTTTGCAAAAATTAAATACGTTATTGAAAGCATTCAAAGCATTCACAAGACGATAAATAAAATGCATCAACTAAATAAAATTTATACTTGACATAATACTGTTATTATGATAAATTTATACCAAACCACCTTTTAGGATTAAAATTAAGTGACTATACCGTTTTAATCACCAATTTTAATAAACATATAATCCATTATTTTAAACCGTTTTAAAACAATATGTATCAAACGAGGGTGAACCGTTTCACTAAATAATATACTATTTCCGTATACAGTATATTATTTTAAGCCATGTGAAAATAAGAAAACAAGTTATTTTCGAAAAAAAACACCCCGAAACGAGAGCACTCGATCGAGTAACAGGGGCACTCGATCGAGTGTCAGGGTCACTCGATCGAGTGCAGCAGGGCTCGATCGAGTGGCTTATAAAATATGCAAATCGCTGCACTTTTACATTAAAACGAGTTTATAACTTGGATTTAAAACTTGTAAATCATATATAAACAAAACAAAAGATTCACATATTGCTAAAAATATCGATTAATTAACAATATGCAAATTATAATCGAAAACAAGATCGATTTCTCACTAAAAAACCCTCGCACGGCAGCCTGGTACGATGGCACTCGATCGAGTGTCACAGGGACTCGATCGAGTGCCTTCGACAGAAGGTACGGTTTTCAAAATTTTAAAGCTTATGAAAGACACAATTGTAAAATTTTCATGGCCTAAGGCTCTGATACCACTTGTGGGGAATAAAACGCGTATTCACCCCAAAATTACAGGATTATAATGAAATATGCAATTGTGAATATCGTCATAAGATTAAAAACATGGGAAAAGAAGTACAACCTTTAGTCCTCGCGCAAAAGGCCTAAGAACAGGAATTAATGCAAATTCCCTCCTATAACTTGCACCCAAGACTTTGTCTGAGACGAGGCCGCGTGTGCTAGAAATCCTCTCCAATTGCCTTGCAATATAGGGAGAGCCCTTGAAGTTTTAGATGTGAGATCTGAGGTTTTGGGAGAAGAATGCTCTCAAACCCTAATTTTACTTGAGAATTATGTTACAGTGCAACAAGAGTAACTGACATAAGGAGAGTCCTCCTCCTTATGTAGTTATTTCGGCCGAAACTAGGGTTTGGGTAGGAGTGGGCTTTCCACTCTTACCTTATCCCAATGCGTGATTCGACCCGATTAGCTTTAATATATTTCGCGGGTTTATGATTATAAATCGTAACATGTTATCAGATATTAATACAGTCGATATATTAATAATGGTCTGACAAAATACGATATTGTATAATTACCCAAATTAATATAACTGTTTATATTAATACGCGAATATAATATTTAATTAAATATAACCGTTTATATTTAATTTACGAATTAATCTTGTAATCCGTATTAGCTAAAATTATTTAATCCGTATTAAATAATAATTCTCAACATCTTATTGACTAATTTAATGGTCAATACCTCTGACTAACCGTTTAGTCATATCCGGCAAAATGTGACTGTATTTTCATACCTTCACATCTCTCAAACGTGTCCTATAGGTGTGACGTATAGGGACCAGTTGACCACCGCCATCCGTATGACAATAACGTCAAACTTATCTAGCAAGCCAACCGTTATTGATAAACGTGGATCAACTGGTAATAATACAAAAGTATTCCCTTGTGATCCTTAAAGAGATTTAATAAGTCATTGTACTTAATTGTCAAGGACACCAGCCCCAACATGGTTATCGTATGCCCCCTTTCAAATTTCATAGCCAACATCGCATCATCAAATCCTATCTCTCCCACATAACTCAACAATTGGATGAAATTCCGATAATAGACCGCTACTGTCATATCCTCGGTCATTCTGAAAGTATCAAACTCCTCTCTCAGTTTACTTTTCTGGAATTCAGGTAGGAACACTTCATACAAAATCCTCTTGAATGTTATCCAATCCACATGGTTGCTTCCATCCTCTCTTGCTGCTTCACGAATTTCCCCTTTACTCCCGGTTCACTAGTCTTCGGCCATACCCCTGAGATAGTTGGCAACTTGGTCAACCCTCAGTTCCTCAGGACAGTCCACTAGCTCGAACAACTTGCTGAATTCTCGGCACCATTCCCCCAGTAAGTGAGGTTCCCCTTCCCCCATTAAATTGAGTAGGGTGATGCCTCACAGTTGTCGTACTCATCTTCGCAGAATCCAGGCATCTGGCTTTCAGAGCCTCATTCTTAGCTAGCAACTAGTCTAGTTCCTCTTGTGTGATATTAGCAACATTATTCCTTCTCGGAGGCATCTCTATAACACATAAGGAAGAAATTGAGTTCCCAACTTAAGTAGGGGTACTCACCTAGGTTAGGGTTACATTCCATAAGCATCAGAATCCGGATGCTTATACTAATACTACCAACTATTTCTTATTATCATTTATCTGTAATCATGGCTCAAGGATCACATAACTGCATATCACTAAACATGATGTAATTTCTAATACAATAAAGATCATCTCATGCATCCACATCATTATACACTTATATGAAATCTCAAGCACGTAATTCCTTCATCCACATACCCTTAACTTTCATGTTCATAAAATTCACAAATCAAAAGAACTCTTATAGAACTCCTTTATCATTCTTCACCACCAACTTCCATCTCTTCCTATTCTACCATTTTTCTCTCGTATGCACTCAAGGTACCCGGGTAAAACTGAGAGGGCCAATGGTTCGGTGTGAGGGGGCCCCAGACTAATCCCTTACCATTAGTGTGCTCCTAACAGTTCTATCTCGGGGTTCATTTTATTTAGACTCTTCCTAAATTCATTGGGTTTATTAGGTTAGGCCTGAGGATCGTTCTCTCTGATACCACTTTGTAACACCCTCATTTATTCAGGGGCCTGGACTTGGACTCCCCAGATACTTAAGGGTGTTACCATCTCGAAATACCGAGGTAGTAGATACAGTACTTTATTAATTATAAAAAGTCAAACCAACGTTCTTACAACTGTTTCATAAACAAAAGTGAAAAGTTCAACAACCCATAAAAGAATAACTATGGTGATCTAGACTCTAGTCTGGTCCGGATCCAAGCTCTACCTTCCTTTTCAGCTCCCATAGTCTCACGTACCTGTCAATCTGCTCCCCAATAATTTGGTTCATCAAAAGTGACCATGAATACACAGGTTCAACCACGAGGTTGAGTAGAGGAAAACCAACGAATAAAACATAAGCAATAGTAGAAATGCATCTTCCTCCAACTCCAATCAAAAGACCCAATAACTCCACTCCATATAAAAAGACCCAATATCTCCACTCCATATCACAAGACCTAATATCTGCACTCCATATCACAGGACCCAATATCTCCGCTCCATATCACAAGACCCATTATCACATTTCCGCATCACAAGAATATACAGATAATTAATAATATTATAACATTATTCATTCAATATGATTTATAAAACTCACAACAGTTAATAATCACGTTTCATATCATAAACGAGTTCACAGTTATTCCCCCTACCTCAACGAGCGGAATAGAAATGTCAACCACGCAGCGGAATAATCACGTTTCATATCATAAGAATAACAAAGACACCCAAGCAACTCTACTACGACCCACCAACCCGCGGAAAAACTGACCCCCATATCATCGTGTAACACCACCTCTACCACCGACAACCACCATACCCAGAACTCACTACTCCTGCTTCAACACCGACAACCAGCCACCCCTTCGACAACCTCCGGCGAGACGAACCAGGGCCCCAACTAGGCCTGGTTCTTCACCCAAACACCCCAAACCCGTCTGCACTAACCCCTACCGACACTACTACCAACCCCAACACCACCTGAAACCACCGCCAATACTGCCCCCGACAACAGACCCTTACGCAATGGTGGTACCACCGTGTCAACCTCCACCGCGTCAACGATGATACCATTCCCAAACACCCCTGGTATCACACACAAACACCAAAACCGCGACAACAGAAGGAAAAAAAATGTCCCTCTAACACCAATTCTACCGACTGTACACCACCGTGACTACAACCATACTTTTACCCTGAATACCACCAGTAAATTCGTGCTAACATAGACCAAGAATAAAGACAAACTACCCCCTCGAATCCTACTGTAACACTACGCAAAACACAACGACAGCGTGTTGACATACCTAATTCACGACCAAAACGAACAGCCCTAGACCGGTCTAAACTCGTCGTACGAACCTCCTCTCCCTTCTCTGTTGTGGCGGCTGCAAGTGGTAGCTGTTGGTTGTGTATAGAATAGGGTAAACTAGGTCAAAAAACAGGGTGATATATAACGGCAGGAAGGAGATGTTGAGCGTGGGAGTTGAGGGTTTTTAGAAGGTTATGGGCTGACTTGTAAAGGCACAAACCTCGAGGCCCAAAGTTGTGCCAAAGGTCTTAAAATCCAACCCCACTAGCAACATGTAAATAAAATACCATTCGATAATTTTTTTATCGAATAATAATAACGTTTAACGTTTAAATACTATCGACACGACAATTATAATCGCAAATATTGTAACAAATTTGCGAGGTATTACATATCAACGGTCATACCAGACGCGACGCAGTCTGGTGAGAACAAGAGTCATATAACAGCTCATAGTATAGGCTCCACATATCATACAACATCATTCTCAATTATATGACTACTATAAATATATATCTATTCTAAACATCCATTCAACACCTAGCCAACTTCGGAAACTATTTCGAAGCGAGAGTCGTTCTCCCTTCCGGTGGCCCAGCCGGGGGGTCTTTCTCTTCGAAATAATTTCCGAACCCGACAAAAGTGTCGTCCAACGCTCTTCGACTACAAACAATCATACAAACCATACGGGAAAAGAATTAATGGAATCCGACATGTGAAACAAAAGATACAAATGATTTTAGTGTGGACTTCAAACAAGCATGCAAAACACAAGGGAAAAGAATTAATGGAATCCGACATGTGAATCAAAAGATACAAATGATTTTAGAGACAACAAGGGCTCTCAGCCGGTCTAGGCCTACCGGCTGCCTCTCAGCCGGCTGGGAGTCCCACCCATATTACCAAAATCTAACAATAGAAAGAAGATGGGCTCTAAGCCTATCGACCGGCTGAGAGTCCCACTCAATAAATTCACATATCAACACATAGGCCTCTAAGCCTGTCGACCGGCTGCCTGTCCACCGGCTCAGGACCCCATAGGGCTCTAAGCCTGTCGACCGGCACAGGACCCCTTCTCAAAAAATTCACCTAACACACATTGGACTCTAAGCCTGTCAACCGGCTACATGTAGGCTGACCGGCTCAGAGTCCCTGTACGCAGAAAATGTTACTCGCGACATTCCAATTCATCTAAAAACCATAGAAATACTCCCCAACCGTAATTCTAATCATAAAATCTACATACCCAGATGTTTTACTCGTATTTAAACATATGAAATATATCTTAATCAATCTAAACAACACTTCCGTAATCATTAACCCAATTTCATTATATTTCTACCCATCTTATGTTTATAGAAAATAATCATCCAACATATGAAATTAAGCATGGAATCAACATAATAATTAGATTACTAACATCCTCATAGTTCATCATAATCATTAGCTTCACTAATTTCATACAAACCCAATAAAATCACATAGCATGCTAATATATGACATAGGTAGAGTTTCTCATTATTGTCACCTTTACTTAGCAAAATCTTCGAGTTCCTCTTCAACAATCACCAAGACTTCTTCCGGGTTATCGCAAGCACCACCTAAAACCACAAAAACATGAATGAAAAGCATAATCTCGAGATTAAGGCAAAATAGCCCGGAAATCTAGTTTAGTGACTTGAGAAACGAAATTGATAGATGTGAGGGCGTTGACGAGAGGAACGCGTATGAAGAAACCTTACCTCGATCCGATTAGAAATGAGTTCTAGGTTGATGATTTAAGAAGCTTGAGAATATGAGAAATGGTGAAATGGTTTCATTGTTTCTTTTTCTTTTGGAAGGGAAGGTAGAAAGAATTGTGAAGGAGAAATAAGAAGAAAAGCTTTTATGTTACTTATGAGACGAGTTTCACTTAAATTGATCGGGAATGTTTGATACGGAAATGCCAAGGGAAATATTCACCTTCAGATTAAATAAATCTCAGGACGGAACTAAATCCATATTTCTAACATATAAGTCACGAAATTAAATAAAATATTATTAAATTTCGAAAAGTACTTTAATTAATTTAAAATAACGTTTACGAAACTAAGGGATGTTACAATCACCCCATCTTTCAAAAAGTTTCGTCCTCAAAACTTGAAGACGAAAATAACTAAAAGACGACGCTAGCCACCAACACGTATTACCGGGGTTCTAGTAACTGAAAACTTGATCTTTCATAAAGGTTTCAAAATAAATTCCAAGGCACAAGTCTTTGTCAATGGGCGTTGGTGTAACACCTCGATATTTTCCGTATTGTAAATTTAAAGACTTAATTGAATTTCAAGAATAATTTATATTTTATTAAATTTCGTAAATATCTTTTTGTAATAAGAATATTTCGTTTTAAAGCTTTTTAGTTTCAATTTATGTTTCGAGTTTTATAAATCTAAGTTTCGGTTTTTATTTTCGAGAAATGACATGTATGGCGGATAATTTAATGAAATGTGGTTTACTTGCATATTTTTATCCCATCTTGAGTTATAATAGACTTGAGAGGTTGTTTCCGTCTTAATTAGTCAAATCCGAGTCCATCCTGACTCATTAAATGAATTCCGAGTCATTCCCGACTCAAAACCCCTTATAACCTTTATGTTGTGTTCATTTCACACAACCCATTCACTACTTCTTCATCTTCAAAATCAGAGAACCCCCAAAAACCCCCATTGTTGGTATTTCTCAAGAACACAAATCCGACTCTACCACCTTCGTTTCTTGCTCAAATCCCGAGCTCTTTACATGTAAGTTCTCCTCTTCTCCTTCTCCTTCTCTTCATGTCTTTAAAAGCTAGTATTGTTGGGTTTTTGGAAGAACCTATTTTTTTAGGGTTTGATTGTGATTCGTTTTTCGTATCGTTCTTGAGCGAGAATGGATGCTTGGACTTCAATGAAAGATTCTTTGAAGATTTGAAGAGCTTTAAAAGTAACTTTGAGAGGTTACTCGACTTTGTGTCAAAAATCGTTCATGTGTGGTTATTGTTGGTTTAATTTCTGAAATTGTGATATATTGTGCTATTTAGTTCATCATTTATTCGATTGAAATGAAATTCATGATTGATTTGGTAGTAATGAATGATAAGATATGATGTCATATAGGCACGAGAATCTAGGTTCTTTTCATCTCCAAAATAAAGCCTAAAACGCGAAACAGAGCTGAAAGTTCCAGAGAAAAGCGCAGGCTGCGGTATATAGCGCAGGCTGCGGTTTAGTCTGACAGCAGCATCTTCGAAAGGCCATATCTCTCTCGTTTCTTATCCAAATGAGGCGTGTGACCTATCGTTGGAAAGCTAAGATCACAAGCTTTCACCTCCACTTGGCCTTGCATCAATAGGATCTCTATAACTCGAGATATAGTCGTTTGAAGTTGACCCTTGTGAAACCGAGTTTTCAATTCTTCATTTTGGCTTTGGTTTGTGTATGCCAAGGCTTCAATTCTTCCTTTTTGCTTGCTTCTCTTTACTTTTCACTTATTCCCTTGGTTAAGCTTTGCCTCTCCTTCTGCTCCTTGATATATGAGTATATTATATGAGTTCCGTAAATTATACTTCCGTTAGCCTCATGTTAATCGACCATATGCTTAGTAATAAAAAGCTACTCATCGATTTGTCGCTTGTTCGGACCTTGTTTAAGCATGTTAAATCTTTATAAAACTTATGTTAGGAAGCATATATATATCATGTATGATTCGGGAATTGAATTTCGT
Source organism: Silene conica (assembly GCA_029255685.2). Classification (NCBI taxonomy): domain Eukaryota; kingdom Viridiplantae; phylum Streptophyta; class Magnoliopsida; order Caryophyllales; family Caryophyllaceae; genus Silene; species Silene conica. Next base: position 48,414,095 of record CM055318.2, on the reverse strand, counting down.
CCGTCGTCTATTGTTTAATTCATATGTTTACGATCATTAACTTGTCTTTCTATTCTGAATTTGTTTTACTTCCGAATGAAAAGTAAGCTTGTAGAATGAGACTTGTTAAATGAATTCTTATTGTTTTATTGCTCATGTGAGTTAAATGTTTGGGTGATTCCGTTGTAATTGTACAGTTGAATGCTTAAGCCGTTTTAGTAGCTAAGTTGAGGAGAAAGACCCCCCGGCCGGGCAACCGGAAGGGAAACCGGCTCCCGCTTCAAGTTAGCTTCTCAAAACTAGCTTAAGTGTTGTCTTGATTGATTTGAAGCTCACATGTTTTAAATGAGTTAGTTAACGGTTATGTTAGCTCGAGTTAAATTGACAACGGTTATGTTGTCTTGTGTTGAGTCGAGTAACGGTTATGTTGCTTGACTTATATTTTGATAACGGTTATGTTGTCTTGAATTGAGTCGAGTAACGGTTATGTTGCTTTACTTGTAATTTGATAACGGTTATGTTACCTTAAGTTGAGTCGGGTAACGGTTATGTTACCTAGCTTGTGTTGGGTGACGGTTATGTCATCCTGTGTATGTGAGTGACGGTTATGTCACCTTGTTTGTGAATGGATAGCGGTGGTACGATTGGTGTATCATTGTAATGAACTAATGCCACCCCGGTTATGGGTTTTATCTATGTTCGGGATTGGTCGGTGTCTGTGGTTATGCGGCCCGGTCCCCGTGTGTCGTTCGGTGTAGGTTATTACATCGAGAGGTCTGGCCAGGTCTTAGGCATATAGTTGTCGGTTATGCACTATACATAGAGTCGGTGTCGTGGTTATGCGTCCCGATAGCTAGCGTCGTGGTAATGCGACCTAGCGGTCAGTGGTATTGGTTATGTTCCCTGACGGCGTTCATTCTATTCTTGTATGTTCTGTGATTGGCCATGCCATCTAGTGTTGGCCTCTGAGTCAATTACTTACTTGTTGTTTGTGTGAATGAACATGCCATCAAATGTTGGCCGTTGAGTCATTCACTTGGGTTGATTATCCGTTTGATATAGTTCACATGATGACCTTGGTTGTAAATCACATGTTGGTTCATGCTTGATCATGTTTGTCATATTTGATCATGTCATATTCGATTATGTCATATTTGATTATTTATCATTGTATATGCATGTTCATATGTATATGTTGTGTTGTATTACCGTTTACGTGTTTTCTGACAAAAAGTGGCTGGGAGAACCTCGAGTTACTCCCCACTGACTGTGGCGTACATGTTTCATGTATGTAGGTTGGAGCTGTTTGGGGAAGACGTGTGGCTAGCGGGCATTGTTGATTAGTCGACAATTACCTATTTACGTTTAGCTTAGATTTAATTATGTTGCTATCGAGGGATACCTTATCCCTCGTAACCTTTCATTTATCTTGTATGTAATACTTCGTATTTTATGTCGTTTATTTATTTATCTAGGTTAACTTTATTAGATTTCGATGTCGATGAGTTATAATAAAAGCGATGTAATATTGGTGGACGAGGTGTTTTAAGCGTTGTTTTTAGAATCGTATAAGTGAGTATTTAACGAACCCGTACTTGATTCATGTTATGTGGGCATTGGGGTACGTGATGGGTTGACTTTACACGGGTAGCTGGGTCAGTTGGGCCTAGGGTCGCGTGCCCAAACCCTAGCCCATACACGTTATTACCCCTTGATTTTAGAAATTCTGAAATCAAGGCTCAGCCGTCCTATTTATAGCATTAGAATAAGACCTCTCTTGACCTAATCTTCATACACTCTTACACCATTCTGTCTGCCGTCACTGCTGGGTTTGCAAAGAGGGGATTTGCACGGTGGTTCTAGGGGTTTAAGGGTGGTCTTTGGCAAGGGCAAGGAGGTAAGAATGCAATGCTAATCTCGTTTTCTGGAATTCGTGTTTTCTGCCTTTCGTTCTGAGTCAATCTGTGTTTACATCCTACGATTAAAATCATGTTTCTTTGTAAATTTATAATCTGTGTTATGAGTTCTTCATGTTTTGATCATTTATAAATCGTCTTTTATGTCCTAAGTCGTCTCCTAGGGTATCTCGTTTCTGGGTTGGGTGTATCGGGTTTTAGCAGAGAAACAGAGACTGCGGGTTGGTGGTTTGTATGTGGGATTCGAACCTTGCTTTGTGTTTATGTTTCCTGTGTCGTGGTGGTTGTGGTAGGGTTGTAGTATAAGGTGTCGAAGGGTGGTGGTAGTGTCTGGTCGTGGTGGCACACGGTGGATCAGGGGGTGGTTACAGGTCAAGATATTGAAGACTGTTGCTGTAAGTCTGTGTGGTTTTGTTTTCGTGGGTCAGTTTTCGTGAGTGTTGCAGGTTGGTTGTGATTACTTCCTCCACCACTGGAACCACCAAGGCTCAGTGGCGAGTTTGGTGGTGCCATGGGTGAAGGTGGTGGTCACGGCGGGTGTCTAAGGTTGGTTTTAACACGGTACAGAATAGTAAACACAGAACACGATATTTGTTGTTGTCCAACTTAGAACAAGTCGTGTGGTGCCACAGGTGGTAACTGGTGGCCGCTGAATCCTCCCATGGAACCACCGTGGCTCAGTGGCGAGCCTGGTGCTGCCAGTGGGGAAGCCAGGGGCTGCTGGTGGTGCAGGTAGTGATGGTAATAGCGGTGGTCAGGCGGTTTTGAGGGCTGGCGATAGCTGCGGGTTTCTTAGGGTTTTCGTTTGTTTTTTTTTCGTTATGGTATGATAAGTGTAATTAAGTTTAATGTTAAAGTTTCTTATCAAATTTAGTAATTTTATTTTATTATTAATGTAGTATAATTACTCCTATTATTATAATAATTGTGTCAATGATTGTTATTAGTTATATTAGCAATAGTGTATGAACATATATTAAGTTGGTAATAATTGATCAATTGTTATGAGCTATATTTGGTAAGTTTATTTTTAGTAAGTCAATGGTCAGTAAGCTTATAATTAGTTGGTATGAGTATAATTTAATATTAAGTAATATTATAGGAACGGAATTCGAGCTGGAGTACTACTAGACGATATTTGCTTGTCTTCAGCTTGCTATTTCAGGTAGGTTACACTGGTGCTTGTTCTGTGTTAAAGATTTGTATTGATGTGCATTGTATGATATAAATGCAAGTATGAGTTCTGAACATGTTTGATATGGTTATTTATTTTGGTGTTGCATTCATACTTATAATTTGTGCATTGGTCACTGAGCGAGATGTGAATCAGATATTGTTCTGATATAAAGCCAAGGGTGGTTCTGCAGACTAGGCCTGGTGTCTTATCAGCTTTTGAGCTGGTGTTCGGCGACGGCCGATGATAATCTGCCGGGAGGTTCGGTATGGCTGGTAGTTACGGGTTTGAGAATGAGATTGAGCTCGAGCATGACATAATCATTTGCATATTTTGTTTGTTTGCATTATTTACTATCGTGTTATGCTACTCAACCGCGAGATTGACAGTGTATTCGTATTCACCTACAATGATCCGGAATGGGGAGTAGATCTTTCAGGTCAGAGACAGGTGGACTAGGACTGGGCATGGAGGAAAGACATGGACTGGACCTACCTAGCCACTAGATCACTTAGCTTGTTTTCATAGTCGAACATTTATTTTTTTAATTCAGTTGTTTTGGAAGTTTTGGACTAAGTCATGTAATAGTTTCAGTTTAACTATTTATCTTTAAAGTACTGTGCTTCTTTCTCTATGTATATCTACTACCCTGGTCTAACCAGGACGGTAACAGTCTTATTTACCCTGGAAGTCCTAATTAAGGCTCCTAGGTAAATGGGGGTGTTACAAAGTGGTATCAGAGCGAACGATCCTCAGGCCTAAACTAAAATGAAAATAATGACGTAGGAGTGTCTAAAATAAAATGAACCCCAGGCTAGTAACTGTTAGGAGCCCCATAGGGTTGGGATGAGTTAGGGGGCCCCTCAAACCAAGCCACTGGCCCTTTCAGCCTAACCTGGTTACCCTGAGAGTTGAAGAGTGTGTGTAGTATGGAAAGACCCAAGGCAAATGTATAATATGTGTATGTTGTACTAACATTTCAGCGCCAACGAATGAGGTAAGTTATGATGTGAATAATGGATGAGTATGTACATGTATACTGTAAGGCATGAAAGTGATGTTATATGATAATTGGCACGTATATGTTGTTTTTTTTCTTTTGAATATTGAGAACATGAGATTATATCTAAATTCTTGACTATGAGTGAGATTTGTATGAATATATGCATGTGGTTATGTGATCCCTAAGCCTTTAGGTAGACCTTTAATAAGGATTTAATTGAATGGAAAAGTTACATGCTAAGTATGTAAGTTAGCAAGACCAAGTCAGAATAGGAGTTGACCTAGGATGCTTATAAAATTTTGTCACTTGTGTAGCAAAATGCCTCCCAGGAGAGAACCCAACACTGCTAATGTATCACAAGAGGAATTCGATCGCCTAGTAGCTATGAACGCTGCTCTCCTAGCTAGGATTGGGGCAAACACTCCGTCTGATGCCATCAAGATGAGTAATAATATTTCTAGGCATAACCCCACCAAGTACGATGGGAAGGGAGCACCGAGTTTACTTGCGGAGTGGTGCCGAGAGTTCGAGAGTATCTTCGAACTACTATCTGTACCAGAATCGATGAAGGTGGACCAAGCTGTATTCTATCTGAAGGGTACGACTAGGTTATGGTGGAATAACAATAAAGAAGAAATCAAGGCAGCTGCAGAAGAGATCGGTTCAGAATATGTACGCTGGGAGGGGTTCAAGGGCATTTTATCCTCTAAGTTCGTGCCGGAGCATGTAAAAGGGAAGTTGCGAGCAGAGTTCAATTCATTCCAAATGGCCGAAGGGATGACTGTGGAGGAATATCACAGTAAGTTCTTGCAGTTGGCAGAAAATGTAGCTGACCTAGGCTACACTCAGGAGATGTTAGCAGCCAGGTTAGAGAAAGGACTGACTCTCAATATCAAGAGAAGCATGCTGGCGACTAAGCCCACGACAGTGGAAGATATATATGGGAGGGCTGGCCAGGCAGAGAGGCTCGCTGACATGATAAAGGAAGAGGAAAAGACAAAGGGCGAGAAGAGAAAGGCTGAGTCAGCAACTGGGGGCTCAGGAAATAAGAAAACAAACAACCAGTATCGGTCATTTTTCTCCAACAGTGCACCTGGAGGAAATGGCAATCGAGGAGGGAACCGATCCACATCTGGGGCAGGTAGTGCGGTCCTTACATGCTTTAAGTGTGGAAAGGTCGGACACAAACAAATCAATTATTGGTCGGGAACTCAGAGTGCGGGAAGCAGTTATCAAAGGAGTAATCAAGGCAGTGGTTTTCGAACACCAAATGCGGGTTATGGGAATAACAGATCTGGAGGTAGCAACTATCAGCGGAACTACAATAATTACAACAACCAGAACCGCTACCAAGGAAACCAGGGTAGTGGCAATGGTAACTTCCAGAAGACTTTAGCAGAAGCTAGTAACCAGAGTGGTGCGGGATCCGTGAACCAGAGCGGGGCGAAGAAAAGTGGGACCCTGTTTATGATGGGCAAGGAGGCTGCAGAGGAGGATGCTCATGTAGTTACTGGTACATTTCTAGTGCATTCTTTTCCTACTTTCGTTTTATTTGATTCCGGTGCATCACATTCTTTCAAATCTGTAGAGCACGCTAGGGCTATAGGACGCAATGTATTTAGTAGTATAGCTGATTCTGTAACCATACCATCTGGGGAGTCCATAGCTTGTAATAGGGTTTACACCCATGTAATGATCCAAGTAGGAGCAGTAAGTTTTGAGTCGAACTTGATCGAGTTTCCTTTGGGAGGCTTTGAGGTGATACTGGGTATGGATTGGCTGAAAAAGTATAAAGCCTACATTGACTGCTATCAAGGGAAGATCACTTTGAGGGGACCCAAAGGAGTGAGGGTATCTTACAAGGGATATGCTGTAAAGCCTAAACTGAAGCTGATAACCGTCAATGCTCTGAAGACTTGCCTGAAGAGGGGTGATGAGATGTTGTTGTGTCATGTGAGAGATTTGACTGCGGAGAAACCCCAAGCCAGTGAGATCGAGATTGTAAGAGATTTTGAAGACGTGTTTCCAGAAGAAATTCCTGGGTTACCGCCAAAAAGGGACTTGGATTTTGGCATTGATCTGAAACCTGGGGCTGAGCCAATATCTAAAGCACCTTATCGCATGGGACCTAAGGAATTGGAGGAGTTGAGAAAGCAGCTGGATGAGCTAGCAAGCAAGGGATACGTAAGAGCAAGTGTGTCCCTGTGGGGAGCACCAGTGTTGTTCGTAAAGAAGAAGGATGGAACAATGGGACTGTGCGTGGACTATAGGGAGCTTAACAATGTGACGATCAAGAATCGATATCTTTACCTCGCATCGATGATCTATTTGACCAGTTGAGTGGGCCTGGTGTGTTTTCCAAGATCGATTTGAGGTCAGGGTATCATCAGCTGAGAATCAAAGATGCAGATATTCACAAGACTGCGTTCAGATCGAGGTATGGGCATTATGAATTCGTTGTGATGCCATTTGGTTTGACTAATGCACCTGCAGTTTTCATGGATTTGATGAACAGAGTGTTTAGTCCTTATCTGGACCAGTTTGTGGTGGTGTTTATCGACGACATCTTGGTGTATTCAAAGAATAGAGAAGAGCACGCTAAACATCTGAGCTTGGTGTTACAGACTTTGAGGGACCATCAATTATATGCCAAGCTAAGTAAGTGCGAGTTTTGGCTCGAGAAGGTTGCCTTTCTGGGGCATGTGGTGTCTAAGGAGGGTGTGTTAGTTGACCCTAGCAAAATTGAGGCCGTTTCGAAATGGGAACGACCAAGGAATGTGGCCGACATCCATAGCTTCTTGGGTTTGGCCGGTTATTAAAGAAGGTTCGTGAAAGATTTTTCAAAGATAGCCAAACCAATGACTTCGTTGATGCGGAAAGAGAACAGATTCGTCTGGGATGGGAACTGTGAGAAGGCATTTCTAGACCTGAAAGAGCGTCTCACCACAGCTCCTATCCCTGCCTTGCCGGAGGGAAGTGAAAATTTTGAAGTCTATACCGACGCTTCCAAGAAGGGTTTGGGATGCGTGATGATGCAGAATGGGAGAGTGATTGCTTATGCTTCTAGGCAGTTGAAGCCTTATGAGGAGAATTATCCGACGCATGATCTGGAGCTGGGAGCGGTAGTTTTTGCACTTAAGTTGTGGCGACATTATCTTTATGGAGCTACATTTAAGGTGTATTCTGATCACAAGAGTTTGAAATATATTTATACTCAGAGAGAGCTGAACATGCGACAGAGGAGGTGGATAGAGCTTATTGGAGACTATGACATGGAGATTTTGTACAAGGAGGGAAAGGCCAACGTTGTGGCTGATGCATTGAGTAGGAAGTCCGTTCACGCTCTGTGCACAGCTATGTCCAGATTGAGTATGTATCGTGAGTTGGGACAGATGGGAATCGCATTGATAGGGAAAGGTGAGACCATGAGGGATTTGACAATCGAGCCAGAGTTATACGCTGAGATTCGAGAAAGACAGAAGAGTGATCCCAGGATTCAGAAGTGGCGTGAGGCAGTGAGCAAAGCTAGTGATGACGAACCATATTCTATGTTCGAGATTTGCAGTGATGATAGTTTGAGATTTGATGGGAGATGGTGTGTACCTGAGGATGAGGAATTGAAGAGAAAGATACTGGTCGAAGCTCATTCTACGCCTTATTCCGTTCATCCTGGAGGGGATAAGATTTACAAAGACCTGAAGAAAACATTCTGGTGGCCAAAAATGAAGCTGGAGGTGGCTGAGTTCGTCTCTCGATGCTTGGTATGTCAGAGGGTGAAAGGAGAACATAAGAGGCCGCAAGGGAAGTTACAGCCACTTGATGTACCTGAGTGGAAGTGGGAAAGCATTTCCATGGATTTCATTGTGCGCTTGCCGAGGACTTCTAAGGGAAATGACATGATTTGGGTGATTGTAGATAGGTTGACTAAGTCAGCTCACTTCATACCAATGAAGGAGACTTGGAGTAAGTGTAAAACCCCTCGCGAAAGCGGAAATATAAATACATAAAAGTACCAAAAATGCAGCGGAATTAAAACTTTTTAGAAGATGAAACAACATGCGAGAAGTCTTAAACTGAAACATGAACTGAAACTGCAAACCAAAATAGATAAGTAACAGTTCTAAGTACAGAAGTGAAATATATACATCGCCTGGGATGGAACATCCCTACAGGCACAAAAGCGTAAACAGTAAAAGTCTAAGAGTCTAGCTAAGCGTAAACGGGTAAGTCATCTGATGAATGGATCATCACTCGCTAGCTCTCCTGTAACCCTGATCTCCAACCCTGCATGTACCTACATACATGAAAACATGTACGCCACAATCAGTGGGGAGTGACTAGAGTTCTCCTAGCCACCTTTTGTGACAACACGTAACATATAAAACAATACAGAATACTCCAACATATATCAACATGTGAAGCATAAACAACTCATCATTTGATCTCTTACCAACATGCGATTATCATGCACGGCTCTCAACTAACTTCATAAACAAATAGGAAGGAGAGCCGGTTTCCCTACTGGTTACCCAGTCGGGGGGTCTTTCAATCCAATTATTTATGAAACCGAACTAAGAGTCATCCAATGCCTTGGATGATTAAACCACAACTAAGTAACAACAACAACTCGACATGCATATCTGACACTGTACCATCATCTAGGCAAGCAGATAAACATCCATAACAAATCATGCATATCTGACACTGTACCATCATCTAGGCAAGCAGATAAACATCCATAACAAATCATGCATATCTGACACTGTACCATCATCTAGGCAAGCAGATAAACATTCCTAACACTAGCAACGGGTCCAGAGGTGAACTTAACACATATCCCATTACTATACTATGTCGGGTCCAGAGGTGAGCTTAACACATATCCCAACATCTAATCAAGTAAAGGGTCCAGAGGTGAACTTAACACATATCCCTAAACTTACACACATGAAAAGGGTCCAGAGGTGAACTTAACACATATCCCTAATCATCCAAAAGCAAAGGGTCCAGAGGTGAACTTAACACATATCCCAATGCTACAAACATGTATTGGGTCCAGAGGTGAACTTAACACATATCCCAATACACAGTCATCGCACAACGGGTCCAGAGGTGAACTTAACACATATCCCGTGTACGACAACCGATCACGTGTCAGGTCCAGAGGTGAGCTTAACACATATCCTGACACGCCCAAGCAAAACACGTAATGGGTCCAGAGGTGAACTTAACACATATCCCATCACGCGACAGATAAACACGTAGTGGGTCCAGAGGTGAACTTAACACATATCCCACCACGCGACAACCAATGTAACACTGAACAACCAAAGGTAGAAACTAACCTATAGTTCTAGCTTCTTAAACCTCTAATCGACATTCAATTGATTCCGGGAACTAGGGCGAGGGAGAGCCGGTTTCCCTTTCGGTTACCCGACCGGGGGGTCTCTATCCTCACTACATTCCCGAACCCAATATAACGTTGCCCGTACACCGGGGACCTCAAATACATGCCACGGGTACACAAAACAAGTTTCAAGTAAAACCGATAGACCGTTTAAAAGTTACGATCAATTTACGAAAAACTCAAAATGACATACAGGGATCCCCAGCCGGTCGGCAGGCAGCCGGTCGGCCGGCTGGCAATCCCTCAGCCTACATCTCTTTTCAAAACCGAGAAAACACCAAGAAGGACTCCCAGCCGGTCGGCAGGCAGCCGGTCGGCCGGCTGGGAACCCCATTCCCTAGCCTTTACTAACATCGTATCCATCCCCATATGCACTCCCAGCCGGCTGGCAGGCGGCCGGTCTGCCGGCTGGGCTCCCTCCTATACTATGTTTCTCGCAAAACACACAATACAAGGAAAGATGACTATCAGCCAGTCGGCAGGCAGCCGGTCGGCCGGCTGGCAGTCTCAAGGCCAAATTCTCAAAACTTTCGAAAATACAAGACGCGCTCTCAGCCGGTCGACCGGCGGCCGGTCGGCCGACCGGCTCAGAGAGCCTGATCACCAAAACGTGATTTTCCAGATTTCTCAAAACATCAATAAACGACACAAATCCTTATGAAACGCTACAAATGGTGTTTACCCAGCATTACCAATCATTCAATACTACTATCTATCAGCAAACAAATCCCATAACAATCCTCGAATGAATTATACATGTATCCGTCGCAAAATGATGAAAACTGAAAATATACTTAAGGGCATTTGACAAGCAATTCAAGCATAAATTCTTCACATATACAACATCCTAAACATATTACTAAGTCCAATCAACAAAGAACTTGAACAAAATCAGAAGAATAATCATCAAAATCATCAAGCATGCTAATATACACAAAAAGGCCGAGTTTCTCATTATCGTCACCTTTAAGCTTAATCCGGCGAATGATCCTCCTCTACAATGTAAGAGTCCACGTCAGGATTGTCGAGACCCACTCCTATAACAAAGAAAACGGTTTAGAATTACCAAAAACGAATTAAAGGCAAAACAGCCCGATTTTTGAAGTCGATAAAATGAAAAACGAAAGTGATGGATGTCTTGGAAATCGCGCGAGGATTCCGAAAATGTACTTACTTTCGCGATTTGGAGAGCGGATGATGGAGAAAAGCTTGAAAAGAAGAGAGTATTAATGGAGGTTTTGTGAGATTTGAGTTTACAGTGAAATGAAATTTGAGGGAGAAGAAGATGTCGACATATAGGGTTTATAAGGTACAAGTGGGTCCTTTCCGAATAATTAAATGGAACGGACTTTTAAACGGATACGGAACGAGTACTTGAGTCGGATATTTAATTATGCCAAGTTGTATTCGTCTTAAGAACTGGAGGTTCTTAAGGCGGATCTTATTTATTTATAAAAATTTCCTAATTAAATTATTAAAATATTATTTTATTATTTAAAATAATTAAAATCGCTTAAATTAGGTTTTACGAAAATACGGGATGTTACAATCACCCCAACTTCAAAAAGTTTCGTCCTCGAAACTCGAACGGACATAAATCTATATACAATACCTCAATCAAATAAGAAAGGATGCGCAGCACGCATCGATGCCTCAGTCTCCCAAGTCTGCTCCTCGACTTCGCCGCAACGCCATAGGATCTTCACCAAGGGCACCACCTTGCTCCTAAGCTTCCTCTCCTGTCGGTCAAGGATCTTCACGGGACGCTCTTCAAAAGCAAGACTCGGCTCCAGGTTCTCAACCTCTCCAGGCAAAACATGACTCGGGTCACTGATGTATCTGCGGAGCTGGGAAACGTGAAAAACGTTATGAACCTTGCCCAAACTAGGAGGCAAGTCCAAACGATAAGCTACGGCACCAATCTTCTTCGCGATCACAAAAGGTCCAATGTACTTAGGGCTCAGCTTGCCCTTAACTCCAAACCTTTTGACACCCTTCATCGGAGACACCCTCAAAAATACACTGTCACCCTCCTCGAACTCTAAGGGTCGACGACGGACATCTGCATAGGACTTCTGCCGGTCCTGAGCGGCTTTCATCCTATTCCTAATAAGCTGTACACGGTCAATGGTCTCAGCTAGCTGATCAGGTCCAAGGTCACGAACATCGCTAGCCTGATCCCAACAAATAGGGCTACGGCACTTCCTACCGTAAAGAGCCTCGTACGGAGCCATACCAATGGAAGCATGATAACTGTTGTTGTAAGAAAACTCTACCAACGGCAAGCTCTGCTCCCAAGAGCTCTGAAAGTCGAGAGCACAAGCGCGGAGCAAATCCTCAAGTGTCTGTATAGTCCTCTCGGATTGACCATCGGTCGCAGCATGAAAAGCAGTGCTCATCAACAAACGGCTACCCATCGCCTCCTGCAAGGCCTTCCAGAACCTGGAACAAAACCTCGGGTCACGATCTGAAACTATCTCTCTCGGCACACCGTGATATCGGACTATCTCAGCAATATAAGCCCTGGCTAAACGATCCATGTCCCACGTCTCTCTGATCGGTACGAATCTGGCACACTTAGTTAGACGATCAACAATAACCCAAATCGCATCTTTGCCTCCCACGGTCTTAGGCAAAGCAGTAACAAAATCCATAGATATGCACTCCCACTTCCACTGAGGAATGGGAAGCGGCTGTAGCAAACCACCAGGTCTCCTGTGCTCTATCTTGACTTGTTGACAAGTCAAGCACCTACTAACATAATCCAAGATCTCCTTCTTCATACCAGGCCACCAAAACATAAGCCTCAAATCCTTGTGCATCTTCTCTCCACCTGGATGAACGGAATACGGTGACAAATGAGCCTCATCAAGAACCCTCTTCCTCAAATCTGGCACATCAGGGACATACATCCTACCACGGAACTTAAGGAAACCATCAGCATCTATCACCAAGTCGGGTGCAACACCACTCGAAATCTTAGCCTCGAACTTCTTGAAGTCGGCATCTAAAGGCAAACTCTGGCGAATCTCCCAATATAAAGACGGCTCGGCAGTCATAGCAGACAACCAATCAAAACCACTACCCACCATCTCTAATCTCAGCTTCCGGAACTCGGAACACAACTCATCGGACAATACTCTCATGGCACTCATCGAATGAGAAGTCTTGCGACTAAGCGCATCTGCAACTACATTGGCTTTTCCCTCATGATACAACAACTCGATGTCATAATCTTTCACCAACTCTAGCCAACGCCTCTGTCTCATGTTAAGGTCTTTCTGAGTGAAAATGTACTTTAAGCTCTTATGATCTGTGAAAATACGGCAATGAGATCCCATCAGGTAATGACGCCACATCTTCAAGGCATGAACAACTGCGGCCAACTCCAAATCATGTGTCGGATAGTTCACCTCATGAACTCTCAACTGTCTAGATGAATATGCTATCACCTTACCACTCTGCATCAGTACACACCCAAGTCCTAACATCGAAGCATCGCAATATACATCAAAGTCCACTCCGATCTCTGGCAAAGCTAACACTGGGGCGGAAGTCAATCTGGTCTTCAACTCCTGGAAGGAACTCTCACACTTGTCGGTCCACACAAATTTGGCTTCCTTCTTCAGCAACTGAGTCATCGGGCGAGCCAATCTCGAAAAATCCTCAACGAATCTACGATAATAACCAGCCAAACCCAAAAAGCTACGGATCTCTCCCACATCCTTGGGACTCTCCCAATCAACCACAGCCTCTATCTTCGCGGGATCTACCATCACACCCTCGCTGGATATCACATGTCCTAAAAAGGCAACCTTCGAGAGCCAAAATTCACACTTTGAAAACTTTGCGAACCACTTCTGCTTGCGCAGAATCCCTAGAATCAATCGAAGATGCTCAGCATGTTCTTCATCGGTCTTCGAATATATCAAGATGTCATCAATGAAAACTACTACACAAGTGTCAAGATACTCGCTGAAAGTACGATTCATCTGATCCATAAAAATCGCCGGTGCATTCGTCAACCCAAATGGCATAACTACAAACTCAAAATGTCCATATCTGGTACGAAATGCAGTCTTCGCAATATCAGCCTCTCTCACTGGAATCTGATGATAACCTGATCGAAGATCAATCTTAGAAAACCTCGAAGCACCTCTCAACTGATCGAACAAATCATCTATCCTAGGCAAAGGATATCGATTCTTCACTGTCACTCGGTTCAGCTCTCTATAGTCAATGCACAATCTCATGGAACCATCTTTCTTCTTGACGAACAACACAGGAGCACCCCACGGAGAAGCACTAGGTCTAATGAAACCTTTCTCGATCAACTCTTCCAATTGCTGCTTCAACTCTTTCAACTCTGGCGGAGCCATACGGTAAGGAGCTTTAGAAATCGGTCCGGTACCTGGAACAAGCTCAATAGTAAACTCCACATCTCTCTCTGGCGGTATCCCTGGCAAGTCATCTGGGAACACATCTGGATACTCACGAACAATGGCTACATCTTCAAGCTTCGGTAGCGATGGTTTAGCAGCTGTAACAACACACAGGAAGGCTTGGCAACCCTTCCTAAGAAGATGAGATGCTTTCATCGAAGAAATTACACGAACACCCCTTTGAGGGCGAGTTCCCCTATAGGAAACACGAACTCCTGAAGAACTCCTCAAGCAGATTTTCTGGTCGCGACACTCGAAGCGAGCATGGTATCGCGATAACCAATCCATACCGAGGATAATGTCAAACTCCTCGAGAGGAAATCTCAGTAAGTCCGCTGGAAATGTGGCTTGACCAATAACAATAGGAACATCCCTATGGGACGAAGAGCATGAAAACACGTCTCCAGAAGGTAAGGAAATAGAAGTCTCCTCGACCAATGAAGACTCAAGAGCTAGACGGTCGGCGAACTGAGTCGATATAAATGACAAAGAAGCTCCAGTATCGAATAAAATAAGGCACTCAGCGCCAAGAACAGAAAATATACCGGCAACAATGTCAGGATGCGCCTCTGCCTCCGCCCTAGTCATCACAAAAATCTTCCCTTTCGGCTTCCCTCCTTTCGTCGCTGCAGCAGCAGTGGCAGCCTTGCCAAGTGCGGTGTTCCTCTCAGGACACTCATACGATCGATGCCCAAATCCATTACAAGTGAAACACTTATAGGCATTCTTGAAACAGTCAAAACCCGGATGAGAAGGTTTACCACAACGGTGGCAAACACTAGGAGATGTGTCGGTGTGAACAAAGGTCTTAGCAACCGGAGCAGAGAACCTCTCAAAACGCTTCTTCTGGGAAGAAGGCGAAGAAGTAGAAGGAACAAAAGGTCTCTTCCCCTGGTACACGGATCTCTGGTGAGGAGTCACACTAGAAGTAGCGGCACGGGTCTCAGCATCAATGGCACGAATAGAACTCTCGGCCCAAATAGCATCGTCATATACCTCCACAAAAGAAGTAGAGTCACGACGAACCATACTCTCAATCCTCGGCCCTAGCTTCCCTCGGTAGAAATACACCCTCTCAGCCTCATCACGAACAAATCTCGATGCAAAGTGAGCTAACTGGTTGAACTTGTCAGTGAATTCTTGAACGGTCATCTTCCCTTGCTTCAAATCCATAAATTCTTTCAACCTCTGCGATCTCATCTCTTTGGGGTAGAACCTCGCCTCGAGCCTGTCTTTGAAAGCCTCCCAATCGAACATCGGGTCAAGAATAGCGGTAGGTCCAGTCAATGCCCACCAACGGTCAGCCTCTAATGTCAGGAAGTGAGCGGCTAAACGCACTCTATCCTCCCTAACGACTGAGTATAAGGTGAAGCTCTTTTCCATCTCTCTGAACCACTCTGTGAGGGCTACAGGGTCAGCCTCGCCTCCGTAGGTCCTAACATGGCTTCTGGACATCTGAGAGGCAATCCAGGAAAAGCTACCCGGACGATTAGTCTCGCCGCCCGGCGGTGGAGGAGGTGGAACATTCCCCGCTTGCTGTCTCTGTGTCTCAAGCAAATGCTGAATTGCTTGCAGTACTATGTTATCAGCAGCTCTAGGTCTCACCATCCTTCAAAAGAGAAAATAAGGATTAGCTTAGCAATTAGCAATCACAAGTAGGCTACAAATTAAGTCCTTAGATCTACCCATCTCTCATTCATTATTTGTTTATTTGGTCAAGTTAAGGTTGGGGGTCACATGAGTGCGTCGGGAGCAATAATGCTCTGATACCAACTGTAAAACCCCTCGCGAAAGCGGAAATATAAATACATAAAAGTACCAAAAATGCAGCGGAATTAAAACTTTTTAGAAGATGAAACAACATGCGAGAAGTCTTAAACTGAAACATGAACTGAAACTGCAAACCAAAATAGATAAGTAACAGTTCTAAGTACAGAAGTGAAATATATACATCGCCTGGGATGGAACATCCCTACAGGCACAAAAGCGTAAACAGTAAAAGTCTAAGAGTCTAGCTAAGCGTAAACGGGTAAGTCATCTGATGAATGGATCATCACTCGCTAGCTCTCCTGTAACCCTGATCTCCAACCCTGCATGTACCTACATACATGAAAACATGTACGCCACAATCAGTGGGGAGTGACTAGAGTTCTCCTAGCCACCTTTTGTGACAACACGTAACATATAAAACAATACAGAATACTCCAACATATATCAACATGTGAAGCATAAACAACTCATCATTTGATCTCTTACCAACATGCGATTATCATGCACGGCTCTCAACTAACTTCATAAACAAATAGGAAGGAGAGCCGGTTTCCCTACTGGTTACCCAGTCGGGGGGTCTTTCAATCCAATTATTTATGAAACCGAACTAAGAGTCATCCAATGCCTTGGATGATTAAACCACAACTAAGTAACAACAACAACTCGACATGCATATCTGACACTGTACCATCATCTAGGCAAGCAGATAAACATCCATAACAAATCATGCATATCTGACACTGTACCATCATCTAGGCAAGCAGATAAACATCCATAACAAATCATGCATATCTGACACTGTACCATCATCTAGGCAAGCAGATAAACATTCCTAACACTAGCAACGGGTCCAGAGGTGAACTTAACACATATCCCATTACTATACTATGTCGGGTCCAGAGGTGAGCTTAACACATATCCCAACATCTAATCAAGTAAAGGGTCCAGAGGTGAACTTAACACATATCCCTAAACTTACACACATGAAAAGGGTCCAGAGGTGAACTTAACACATATCCCTAATCATCCAAAAGCAAAGGGTCCAGAGGTGAACTTAACACATATCCCAATGCTACAAACATGTATTGGGTCCAGAGGTGAACTTAACACATATCCCAATACACAGTCATCGCACAACGGGTCCAGAGGTGAACTTAACACATATCCCGTGTACGACAACCGATCACGTGTCAGGTCCAGAGGTGAGCTTAACACATATCCTGACACGCCCAAGCAAAACACGTAATGGGTCCAGAGGTGAACTTAACACATATCCCATCACGCGACAGATAAACACGTAGTGGGTCCAGAGGTGAACTTAACACATATCCCACCACGCGACAACCAATGTAACACTGAACAACCAAAGGTAGAAACTAACCTATAGTTCTAGCTTCTTAAACCTCTAATCGACATTCAATTGATTCCGGGAACTAGGGCGAGGGAGAGCCGGTTTCCCTTTCGGTTACCCGACCGGGGGGTCTCTATCCTCACTACATTCCCGAACCCAATATAACGTTGCCCGTACACCGGGGACCTCAAATACATGCCACGGGTACACAAAACAAGTTTCAAGTAAAACCGATAGACCGTTTAAAAGTTACGATCAATTTACGAAAAACTCAAAATGACATACAGGGATCCCCAGCCGGTCGGCAGGCAGCCGGTCGGTCGGCTGGCAATCCCTCAGCCTACATCTCTTTTCAAAACCGAGAAAACACCAAGAAGGACTCCCAGCCGGTCGGCAGGCAGCCGGTCGGCCGGCTGGGAACCCCATTCCCTAGCCTTTACTAACATCGTATCCATCCCCATATGCACTCCCAGCCGGCTGGCAGGCGGCCGGTCTGCCGGCTGGGCTCCCTCCTATACTATGTTTCTCGCAAAACACACAATACAAGGAAAGATGACTACCAGCCGGTCGGCAGGCAGCCGGTCGGCCGGCTGGCAGTCTCAAGGCCAAATTCTCAAAACTTTCGAAAATACAAGACGCGCTCTCAGCCGGTCGACCGGCGGCCGGTCGGCCGACCGGCTCAGAGAGCCTGATCACCAAAACGTGATTTTCCAGATTTCTCAAAACATCAATAAACGACACAAATCCTTATGAAACGCTACAAATGGTGTTTACCCAGCATTACCAATCATTCAATACTACTATCTATCAGCAAACAAATCCCATAACAATCCTCGAATGAATTATACATGTATCCGTCGCAAAATGATGAAAACTGAAAATATACTTAAGGGCATTTGACAAGCAATTCAAGCATAAATTCTTCACATATACAACATCCTAAACATATTACTAAGTCCAATCAACAAAGAACTTGAACAAAATCAGAAGAATAATCATCAAAATCATCAAGCATGCTAATATACACAAAAAGGCCGAGTTTCTCATTATCGTCACCTTTAAGCTTAATCCGGCGAATGATCCTCCTCTACAATGTAAGAGTCCACGTCGGGATTGTCGAGACCCACTCCTATAACAAAGAAAACGGTTTAGAATTACCAAAAACGAATTAAAGGCAAAACAGCCCGATTTTTGAAGTCGATAAAATGAAAAACGAAAGTGATGGATGTCTTGGAAATCGCGCGAGGATTCCGAAAATGTACTTACTTTCGCGATTTGGAGAGCGGATGATGGAGAAAAGCTTGAAAAGAAGAGAGTATTAATGGAGGTTTTGTGAGATTTGAGTTTACAGTGAAATGAAATTTGAGGGAGAAGAAGATGTCGACATATAGGGTTTATAAGGTACAAGTGGGTCCTTTCCGAATAATTAAATGGAACGGACTTTTAAACGGATACGGAACGAGTACTTGAGTCGGATATTTAATTATGCCAAGTTGTATTCGTCTTAAGAACTGGAGGTTCTTAAGGCGGATCTTATTTATTTATAAAAATTTCCTAATTAAATTATTAAAATATTATTTTATTATTTAAAATAATTAAAATCGCTTAAATTAGGTTTTACGAAAATACGGGATGTTACAGTAAGGCTGAATTGGCCAAGGCTTTTGTAAAGCATGTGGTGAAACTGCACGGTGTGCCTAAGGACATTGTTTCTGATCGTGATTCCAGGTTCATCTCCAAGTTTTGGCAAGAGTTACAGACATTGATGGGAACTACTTTGAAGATGAGTACTGCATTCCATCCAGCAACTGATGGTCAGACTGAGAGGACTATCCAGACACTGGAGGATATGTTGCGGGCTTGTGTACTAGAGTTCGGAGGATCTTGGGAGGACAGACTTGATTTGATAGAGTTTTCTTATAACAACAGCTATCACGCTAGCATCGGGATGGCTCCTTTTGAGGCGTTGTATGGGAGGAAGTGCAGGAGTCCAGTCTGCTGGGATGATCGAGCTGATACAGTAACTTTGGGACCTGAGATGATCCAGGAAATGATAGCACAAGTACAGGTCATCCGCCAGAAGATGAAAGCTGCCCAAGATAGACAAAAGAGTTATGCGGATCTAAAGACGAGTGACATCACCTTTGAAGCAGGAGAGAAGTATCTACTGAAAGTGTCACCTATGAGAGGAGTGATGCGGTTTGGCAAGAGGGGCAAGTTGAGCCAGAAGTTCATTGGACCATTCGAGATTTTGGAGCGGGTTGGTGAGGTAGCTTATCAATTAGCCCTACCTCCAGCTTTAGCCAGAGTATATAATGTGTTTCACGTTTCACAACTGCGGAGATATATCAGTGACCCTTCGCATATCCTTGACCATGAGGTCATCGAGGTCGACGAGCAGTTGACCTACGAGGAGAGACCCAAGGAGATCCTTGACAGGAAGGTGAGGAAAACCCGGAATGGAGAGACCGCGCTAGTCAAAGTATTGTGGACAAATCATAACGTCGAGGAGGCCACCTGGGAGACTGAGGTTTCGATGAAGGAAAAGTATCCTGAACTGTTTAATTGAGGTATGTCACGAGGACGTAACTTTCTTTTTAGGAGGGTAGAATGTGACAATTAGTGTTTTAAGGTACATTTGTTAGTTTCCAATGTTATATGATGTCACTTTCTATGGTCGCTACATATATTTTTGCTCGGTTGTGTTGATCTTGGGATGGTGAACTTCGGGACGAAGTTCATTCCAAGGGGGGAAGACTGTAATACTTCGTATTTTATGTCGTTTATTTATTTATCTAGGTTAACTTTATTAGATTTCAATGTCGATGAGTTATAATAAAAGCGATGTAATATTGGTGGACGAGGTGTTTTAAGTGTTGTTTTTAGAATCGTATAAGTGAGTATTTAACGAACCCGTACTTGATTCATGTTATGTGGGCATTGGGGTGCGTGATGGGTTGACTTTACACGGGTAGCTGGGTCAGTTGGGCCTAGGGTCGCGTGCCCAAACCCTAGCCCATACACGTTATTACCCCTTGATTTCAGAAATTCTGAAATCAAGGCTCAGCCGTCCTATTTATAGCATTAGAATAAGACCTCTCTTGACTTAATCTTCATACACTCTTACACCATTCTGTCTGCCGTCACTGCTGGGTTTGCAAAGAGGGGATTTGCACGGTGGTTCTAGGGGTTTAAGGGTGGTCTTTGGCAAGAGCAAGGAGGTAAGAATGCAATGTTAATCTCGTTTTCTGGAATTCGTGTTTTCTGCCTTTCGTTCTGAGTCAATCTGTGTTTACATCCTACGATTAAAATCATGTTTCTTTGTAAATTTATAATCTGTGTTATGAGTTCTTCATGTTTTGATCATTTATAAATCGTCTTTTATGTCCTAAGTCGTCTCCTAGGGTATCTCGTTTCTGGTTTGGGTGTATCGGGTTTTAGCAGAGAAACAGAGTCTGCGGGTTGCTGGTTTGTTTGTGGGATTCGAACCTTGCTTTGTGGTTATGTTTCCTGTGTCGTGGTGGTTGTGGTAGGATTGTAGTATAAGGTGTCGAAGGGTGGTGGTAGTGTCTGGTCGTGGTGGCACACGGTGGATCAGGGGGTGGTTACAGGTCAGGATATTGAAGACTGTTGCTGTAAGTCTGTGTGGTTTCGTTTTCGTGGGTCAGTTTTCGTGAGTGTTGCAGGTTGGTTGTGATTACTTCCTCCACCACTAGAACCACCAAGGCTCAGTGGCGAGTCTGGTGGTGCAATGGGTGAAGGTGGTGGTCACGGCGGGTGTCTAAGGTCGGTTTTAACGCGGTACAGAATAGTAAACACAGAACACGATATTTATTGCTGTCCAACTTAGAACAGGTCGTGTGGTGCCACAGGTGGTAACTGGTGGCCGCTGACTCCTCCCCTGGAACCACCGTGGCTCAGTGGCGAGCCTGGTGGTGCCAGTGGGGAAGCCAGGGGCTGCTGGTGGTGCAGGTAGTGATGGAAATAGCGGTGGTCAGGCGGTTTTGAGGGCTGGCGATAGCTGCGGGTTTCTTAGGGTTTTCGTTTGTTTTTTTTTTCGTTATGGTATGATAAGTGTAATTATGTTTAATGTTAAAGTTTCTTATCAAATTTAGTAATTTTATTTTATTATTAATGTAGTATAATTACTCATATTATTATAATAATTGTGTCAATGATTGTTATTAGTTATATTAGCAATACTGTATGAACATATATTAAGTTGGTAATAATTGATCAATTGTTATGAGCTATATTTGGTAAGTTTATTTTTAGTAAGTCAATGGTCAGTAAGCTTATAATTAGTTGGTATGAGTATAATTTAATATTAAGTAATATTATAGGAACGCAATTCGAGGTGGAGTACTACTAGACGATATTTGCTTGTCTTCAGCTTGCTATTTCAGGTAGGTTACACTGGTGCTTGTTTTCTTTTTTGGTAAAATGTAAGAAATTATATTAACCAAAACTTGTGACTATTACAAACTAATCAGCTCATCGAGCATCAAGGCAGCCTACAGCAACATATATTACATAGATAAAAGATGTTCCATATACTTCCTATCTCTGGTTTTGAGAACTCCTTTTGTTATGCCCCTGAAATGGACTTGCATATCCTCTCTAATCTTCGCGCAAACTCCTTCTGGTCTCATTAACACACCCTCAAGTCTGCTTTTATTTCGTTGAGCCCAGATGTGGTAGATAATGGCATTGATAATTCCATTCAAAATACCTCTCTTAAGCTTGGATCCTCGAAGCCTTGTTCTCCAAATATTCTGAATGTGACTTTGCAGTGGGTATTTCACCCATGAACTCATCCTGTCAACAATAAGAGCACTGTACTCACACTTACAAAATAAGTGTTCATGATCTTCTATGGTCTTCTGACAGATGCAACATAGGTTATCTTGTAGCAGCTGCAAGTTATACAGTTTCTCTTTCGTATTCATAGCCTTATGTTGATGCAACCAGCTCACAATACGATGTTTAGGTAAAGTCCATTTCTGCCATACCAGTTTATCCCAGTGTACAATAGGGCCCTTTGTCCTACACCAGTGATAACCCTTAGTAATACTGTAGCCATGTTCCTCTGTCCATTCCTGATCAATGTAACCTTGTTTGAACTTGTCCTTGACCTGGCAAATCTTTCTCCAGCCCCAGCTGGTGTCAGCCTTAGGTTGATAATCCAACCATGCTTCCCCTTTTAGGTAAATGGCATGAACCCATTTCACCCAAAGCTTACCTGGGTCTGTCATAATCCACCAAGCAAGCTTTCCTATTGCAGCCCTGTTCCACACTGTGTTTTGCAACATATTCAACCCACCTTCATGATAAGGAGTACAAACCTTGTTCCAGGCTACAAGGGGTGATCTACTGTGTACAGTAGATGCCTCCCAAAGGTAAGTTCTGCATATACTTTCAATTCTTTTAATGATTCCTGAAGGTAGCACAAACATACTTGCCCAATAGGAGTGTAAAGTGTTCAGCACAGCCTTGATGACAACCAAACGTCCTGTATAACTGAGTTTCCTGGCCCCCATCCTTCTAATTCTTTCCAGTACCTTATCAATCAGAGGTTGGCAGTCGATGAGATTCAAACGAGAAGCTTTGATAGGTACCCCAAGGTACTTGAAGGGTAATTGTCCATCTTTGCAGCCTGATACTTGGAGAATATCTGCTTTCACCTGCTGAGTTAAGCCAGCAACATAAATATTGGACTTGCCTTGACTTAACTTCAAACCAGAGGCCACTGAGAACGTTGCAAAGGTACGCAAAAGGATCATCATGGAAGGGAGATCTCCTTTGCTAAAAAGTAAAAGGTCATCAGCAAACATAAGACTTGTTAACTTCATGGTTTTACACATTGGATGATACTTAAACTCAGAATTGGAGGTGGTATGTTGGAGGAGCCTAGATAAGTATTCCATGCATATTGTAAAGAGCAGAGGGGAGAGGGGATCCCCTTGCCTCAAACCTCGTCTTCCTTTAAAGAAACAAAAAGACTCCCCATTCAATTTCAGTGTGAAACTAGCAGTGGTGACACATTGCATCACCAGAGTGATGAAGGCATCAGGAAAATTTAGAGCAATCATCATATCTTCCAAAAACTTCTACTCCACTGTGTCATACGCTTTCTGCATGTCCATTTTTATCAAGCATCTGGGAGTTACAGTCTTCCTATTATAATGTCTGATGAGGTCTTGACATATTAGGATGTTTTCAACTATGTGCCTGCCTTTGACAAAGCTTCCTTGTGTAGGAGATATTATGCTAGGTAAAACTTTGGCCAGTCTAGCACACAAAAGTTTAGAGATGCACTTGTACACAGTGTTACAACAAGCAATGGGCCTGAAATGTAACACTGATGTAGGTTGAGCAATCTTGGGTAGCAGGGATATCACAGTGTTGTTGATTTGAGTAAGCATTCGACCATGATGGAAGAAGTCCTTTATGGCTGTGCATACCTCTCCCCCAATTAACTCCCAATTGGTCTTGAAGAAATGACTATTATAACCATCTGGGCCTGGTGCTTTAGCATTAGGGATACTAAACATGGTGGCTTTGATCTCATCATCTGAGATAGGGGCTAAGAGCAGATCATGGTGAGTAGGAGAACATATAGAGCCCTGTTGTACTATTGTAGATGAAACCCTGGTGACTGTCTTACACTCCCCAAGTAACTTCATATAATAATCTAAGAAGGCCTGTTGAACAGTCTCAGGATGGTCCTGCCACTGGCCATTCTCATCCATAATTTTATGAACTTGATTTTGAGCTTTGCGACTTCTGAGTGTTCCATGAAAGAAAGTTGTATTACAGTCCCCTTCTTGAATCCAAGTGGTTTTTGCCCTTTGTCTAAGGAAGCTCATTCTAGCCTTATCCAACTCCCTATACTGTTCCTGTACCTGCAGTTCCTGCTCAATCAGAGAAGTATCAGATGGCCTTTGGAAGAGCTGCTTCTGGATAGCAAGCAGCCTGGTATAGGCAAGGTCTGCTTGATGTTCAATACCCTCAAACTTCTCCTTATTTAGAATCTTCAGAGGCCCTTTCAATCTCTTCAATTTAGTCACAAGTTGGTACATGGGAGTACCATACACACCCTCTATCCATGACTCCTTGACCAGATCAAAGAATTTTGGAGATTGACTCCACATGTCATAATATTTGAAACTCCTGTTCCTCCTCTGATGATGGGTTGCCATGGCCAAAACACAAGGTGAGTGGTCAAAGTCCCCTGAAGGCAGGAAATTTGCTTTGTACTCCTCAAACTCACTTATCCAGTCTTGGTTAACCAGGACCCTATCCAATCTGCTGAAAACCCTAGTTTCAGGTGGTTGCTTGTTAGTCCAAGTGTAGAAAGCACCTTCACTTGGAATGTTCATTAGTTCACAGCTATCAATACAATCTTGGAAAGGATTAGCCTCTGCTAGACTGAAACCACCACCTAACCTCTCCTCAGGCTTCAAAACACAGTTGAAATCACCCCCCACCATCCATGGGCCTTGAATATTAGTACTAAGGGCACGAATATCCTCCCACAAATCTTCCCTCTCACGAATATGGTTGAAGGCATAAACAAAAGAAGTATAGAACCATTGCTGAGTTACCAAGTTCTGCACATGACAGTGGATCAATTGTGCAGTGTATTTTAACACATGAACCTGACATTGCTGTGGATCCCAAAGAACCCAAACTCGACCACCTTGATGATGATGATTATTAGTAGTAACACTCCATTTATTAAAACCTTTATTCATAACTAATCTGAAATTATTGGCTTTCACCTTCGTTTCAAGTAAGGCAAACAGACCAATTTTATTCTTATTCAAAAAACTATATACAAAGTCTTGTTTCGAGGGCATATTCATCCCTCTAACATTCCAAAACCCTACTATCATTAGGAGATTGGAATGTGTTACCTGCTGATGCTCTCTGTGAAGGGATCTGACCAACTAATGTTTGTTTGTATGTAGGACTGCCTCCCCCTTCCTTTCCTGCAGTTAGCTCTGTGCTCAGCTGAGTGGTACCCACCATAGCAGCACTCCCAGTCCCTGTGTCTACAGATGCTGGTACTGATGCAATAAGTGGAACCTGCTGGCCATGCTTTTGTTGGGGTTGTTTGGGAACCCACTTTTTGCGTATCACTGGTTTCCTAAGCTTCCTACAATCCTTCCGTTCATGCCCTATTCTTTTACATTCAGTACATAAACTGGGCTTACAATCATACTCGATGTCAAGGCTAATAACTTGCCCCTTTTCATCTTTAAAACTCAACTGATCAGGAAAAGCTTGATCAACTTTCACTTCCACCAACACCCTTGCAAACCCTAAACGTGTCTTATTCTGAGTAAAATCATCCTTCTTTAGATATGTTCCTATGAGGCTTGCGAGTTTGGGTAGGCTATTACCCCAAAACTTCATTGGGAGTTTGTGAATACGTATCCACGTGGGCACTACTTTGACATCTTCCTTCTCAAGGTCGATATCTGGTTGCCATGGTTTCAAAACCACTGGCCTGTTATCAAACAGGTAATGCCCAGCGTTCAGCACTGTATTTTTCATAGTCTCAGTTTGAAATCTGACGACAAATACGCCATTAGGGAGATAAGAAATCTTGTCGATGACATGCTGCTTCTATATTCGCTTAAGGAATCCTTCAAGGACTTGCCATGGAGGAGAGCCTCCTACAATAAACCCATACACAGCCGTACTCCAGTATTCAATCTCCTCCTTCACATCATCTTCAGTGATTTGAAACAGGGTATCAGGATCCACAACTAGCATGTTCTTCTTACCTTGCTTCGTATACCATTGTCCTTCCTATGTTTCTCCATCCATCTGTGATACATGGCCTGGTAATGCCTCTGTTGGTGCCTTCTGACTTTCCTCTGTATCACTATCCACTTCCTCATCAGTCACAACTTCAAAAGGAGGTACCCCTCCTAATATGTCGTGCATGGACTTCTCCCTACCATTATTGTTCGCTTCTGTATCCGCTCCCTGTCTAGAGGACCCTGCATTCTGATCCTTACTTCGTGTTTTCTTCCTAGTGGTGATGCCAATCATGGGTGGGGAAGGACTTTTGGCCATGGTGCCGTGAAAGTCCTTGCCGTCGCCACCACTGGTGCTTGTTCTGTGTTAAAGATTTCTATAGATGTGCATTGTATGATATGAATGCAAGTATGAGTTCTGAACATGTTTGATATGGTTATTTATTTTGGTGTTGCATTCATACTTATAATTTGTGCATTGGTTACTGAGCGAGATGTGAATCAGATATTGTTCTGATATAAAGCCCAGGGTGGTTCTGCAGACCAGGCCTGGTGTCTTATCAACTTTTGAGCTGGTGTTCGGCGACGGCCGATGATAGTCTGCCGGGAGGTTCGGTATGGCTGGGAGTTACGGGTTTGAGAATGAGATTGAGCTCGAGCATGACATAATCATTTGCATATTTTGTTTGTTTGCATTATTTACTATCGTGTTATCCTACTCAACCGCGAGGTTGACAGTGTATTCGTATTCACCTACAATGATCCAGAATGGGGAGTAGATCTTTCAGGTCAGAGACAGGTGGACTAGGACTGGGCATGGAGGAAAGACATGGACTGGACCTACCTAGCCACTAGATCACTTAGCTTGTTTTCATAGTCGAACATTAATTTTTTTAATTCAGTTGTTTTGGAAGCTTTGGACTAAGTCATGTAATAGTTTCAGTTTAACTATTTATTTTTAAAGTAATGTGCTTCTTTCTCTATGTATATCTACTACCCTGGTCTAACCAGGACGGTAACAGTCTTATTTACCCTGGAAGTCCTAGTTCAGGCTCCTAGGTAAATGGGGGTGTTACATTGTATAAGTTATACTTTTCTTTAGTTTTAAATCTTCCGCATGTTGTTTTTGATATTCCGCGATTAAGTTTATTTATTTATGTCGAAAGTTTTTAAAATACCGTATTTCCGCTGCAAGTTGCTTGTTTATTTTTATGTAATATCGCGGGGTGTCACAGTTGGTATCAGAGCAGTAATGCTCCCGACGCACGCACGTGTACCCCAACTTAAATATGAACTTTACCTGAAATAATGAATGAGAGATGTGTAGATTTAAGGACCAAGTGGTAGTCTGTATTGTGATTTCTCTATGTTAGGTCTAACCGGTTTGTTCATTGTCCTTGAGTTTATTGTTGTGCTTTAGAACAGGTGAACCGCGAGCTTATCTGAATGGCGATAAAGACAGGTGTCTACTACCGAAGTTGGAGGATTCTTGTTATCCTTGGTAAAGGTTTCCTTGTTCCCTAATCTACTCATTGTTCTCATGCATCCTCTTTTTTCTCTTGTCTCCGGATGTATTTCCTTATCCTTAAAACCCCCCCTCCGATCTTGCCTCGGAAGCTACTTTTGTAACCTTCCGACTTAACCCCATGCTTGTTACTTTCCTCTTCTCTTGGCACTTCATAAGTAACTTACCTTAGTAGTTGAAATTTGAGGAACTTGTTCAAGGATGACCCCTTAACCTTCTTTGGGAAAGATAATGTTTTGGAATGGTTTAGGGAGTGTAATAGACTTTGTCTTAGTGAACTTAATGCTTAGTTCGTTGCCCTATGATGAATGGAATTGGTGGGTAGAATTTTTGGCTTAAATAGTGAGTAGTGTAGGTGATACTTGGTGAAACTTAACCTTTGGAATCATGATTACGATTGAGAGCCTTTGGATTGAAATGTGTCGGTTCCAGAGTACAAAGGAAGTGTTAGGACTCATAAATATGAATTCGGGAAGTATGCTTGGGATACTAACAAAGATGGATAGATGAGTAAAGTGAGCCAGTAATACTTGACCTTGAGAATCTGTTCTAAGTTTAAATGGCATGATATGTTGGCAAATAAGAGTCGTTCATAGCTACGGATGAGTAATGGAGAAATTAGTATTGTGGGCCTTAGAAGGATTTATTGGGATTTATGGTCTTAGTTGCTTGAACGGAATTAGTGTTATGCTATTTGTGGAGTTACTTAAAGGTCAAATCTTAGAATGTCTGAGTGGCGTAGTGAAGTATAATTTGTGGACTTGTAGGTTTTCGAGCCTAAAATGTTTAAAGGGTGTTTGGTCCCTTAAATAGAGGTGAGGACGTTGATAGTGAATCTTAATGTTCACGTTCTGAGGGATTTTGAGGAATCTACTTCTTTATGGGATTGAGTGGGAGTGAGGTGATGAATTGTAAGTAACGTCGTTATAGAGATGGTTGATCCTGGAGTGTTATAGGAAGTATCACTTGAGGAATTTAAGATATAGAGGTACCCGTTTTTTATAGAGTTGTTGATATTGAAATGACCGTATACCTTTAATTTTGGATGAACTTATCGTATGGTGGAACATCCGGGAAGATGTGTCTTGGAAAAAAAAAATTAGTCGACATGCGTGAATTGGGAAATAGGAGTTGAGAGCCTTGTGAGGATGCCAGAAATCCCGAGCCGTGAGATTTGTGCCAGTTGAAATCCTAACAATTCTTACTTGGCCTTCGGTCATATCTTATATCTTCTTAACTCTAATGCTTACTCCTCCATTCCGGGCTTCACTTTCATTGGCATTCTTAGCCTGGAATTTCCAATCTTGTTACCTTGTCTCTCTCTCTTTCTCTCTCGAGCTGCTGTATCCCGTTTTCCTCTGAGTTTGTATCATGCCCTTACCTTTGTAAACCTTGCCGTCTTTCTTCATGCTTAGTTGTGAGGTCGACTTGGTTGGTGGAGTGGTAATATGTGTTTGAGGACCTTCGGTTTGGTTTTATCGAAGTTAGTTGAGAGAGGTTGCAATGATACCCTTAGGTAATGAGGTGGTATGCCATCCTAGTGGTTTTGTGTTAAGGACTTAGCTATGTGGGTGGTTCCTATGTTTTGGTGACAATCGCGAGAGTGGAGTTGTTAACGGGATTCTATGAGAGTGTTAGTGGCTGAGTAGAAACCGTTGGATGAGAGTTGCCTTTTGGACTGAATGTCGTCCTTATGGTGATAGAACGTGGTAATTGATGTTACAAGATGTAATTTGTGGTTTGGGTTGAGAGACCTTGAGTAGATGGAACTAGATGCTTGGGTGTTGGACCGACAGTCCTATGTTTGGACCTTTTTCGAGTCGAGGAATATCGTGTTGTGCTTTGGAATTTGAGGATGTGGGTGAGTGTCTCACGGCCTTTAGGTGGGAATTTATGAGATTCATAGAATGCAACTTTCATATTTTGGTTATCGGTATGAGTACATTGGACTTTGTAGGGTTGATTGGGGGACCTAATGTGTGATGGGTCCTAAGTTGGGATCCTTGTTTGGTGATTCCCCTTAGTTAGGGCCTTACAATTTATGTTGGCTGAGAGTGAGAAAGGTCGTGTTGATAGTTATGGACCTAATCTTTGGAGGTTGTTGAATGTTTGGTTGATCGCGAGTGGTGATGTCCTTTGGTAATGAGATACCTTGAACCGTAGATAATCTAGAAATGAGTGACCCAAGTGAGTTAAGGAAACCTTGAGAGTGTTATGGATTGAAAGAGCTGTATTCCGAGGTGTGCAAGGAATCGTGATGACGATGTTTCTTTTGTGGATCGAGTGGTTAGTGCCTCCGTATCCTAGGAGAGTTACCTACCCTCCCTTAACCTTAAGCTCTTGTTTCCATACTCATGTTCCTTGTGGTTTCCCTCTTTTCCTGTCTTGCTGAGGACCGTCCTTGACTTTGAAAACGATGGTTTGATGCGTTGTCTTAGTTAGTTTCCCTTGTTGACCTTGTTGTGTTTCGAGTTCGTTAAGGGTCCGATCCGACTCTCCTTGGTTGCTTATGTGTAGTTTTCATGCTTGTGTTTTATTTGAACAATGTTCAACTTGTCCTCCATTTATGTACTTTATAATTAATTTGAGTAGCATTGCTTATGTTGTTGGAAATTTTTATTTCGGTTATAATCTTATTTATTTGAAGATTTTCAAAATGAAAATTTCCTTTCAAAACAACGTGTTTTGGAAACTTTAAACCGACTTACAAATTTTGGATTTATTTTGGCGTTTGATTTGATGTAAGACTTGTTATTGGAGACGTCTGATGACTTGAATTACGCTTGTCGACGTGGGATTTAATTTTGACTTTTGAACTTGTCCTTGTTTCGGAATGTCGGGCTCTTGAGTACGTAACGAGAACCTTAACGCTCCGTTGATGAGGACTTGTGCCTTTAGATTTTCCTTTCGAAAATATTTGAAAGAAAGCTATGTTTTAGAATGTCAACTTTTGATAGACACCCTTTCTACTTACAAGTTTCGAGGACGAAACTTTTTAAAAGGTGGGGTGATTGTAACACCCCGATATTTTCCGTATTGTAAATTTAAAGACTTAATTGAATTTCAAGAATAATTTATATTTTATTAAATTTCGTAAATATCTTTTTGTAATAAGAATATTTCGTTTTAAAGCTTTTTAGTTTCAATTTATGTTTCGAGTTTTATAAATCTAAGTTTCGGTTTTTATTTTCGAGAAATGACATGTATGGCGGATAATTTCATGAAATGTGGTTTACTTCCATATTTTTATCCCATCTTGAGTAATAATAGACTTGAGAGGTTGTTTCCGTCTTAATTAGTCAAATCCGAGTCCATCCTGACTCTTTAAATGAATTCCGAGTCATTCCCGACTCAAAACCCCTTATAACCTTTATGGTTTGTTCATTTCACACAACCCATTCACTACTTCCTCATCTTCAAAATCAGAAAACCCCCAAAAACCCCCATTGTTGGTATTTCTCAAGAACACAAATCCGACTCTACCGCCTTCGTTTCTTGCTCAAATCCCGAGCTCTTTACATGTAAGTTATCCTCTTCTCCTTCTCCTTCTCTTCATGTCTTTAAAAGCTAGTATTGTTGGGTTTTTGGAAGAACCTATTTTTCTAGGGTTTGATTGTGATTCGTTTTTCTTATCGTTCTTGAGCGAGAATGGATGCTTGGACTTCAATGAAGGATTCTTTGAAGATTTGAAGAGCTTTAAAGGTAACTTTGAGAGGTTACTCGACTTTGAGTCAAAAATCGTTCATGTGTGGTTATTGTTGGTTTAATTTCTGAAATTGTGATATATTGTGCTATTTAGTTCATCATTTATTCGATTGAAATGAAATTCATGATTGATTTTGTAGTAATGAATGATAAGATATGATGTCATATAGGCACTAGAATCTAGGTTCTTTTCATCTCCAAAATAAAGCCTAAAACGCGTAACAGAGCTGAAAGTTCCAGAGAAAAGCGCAGGCTGCGTCTACTGGCGCACGCGGCGTCAAATAGCGCAGGGCTGCGTTATTTAGCGCAGGCTGCGGTTTAGTCTGACAGCAGCATCTTCGAAAGGCCATATCTCTATCGTTTCTTATCCAAATGAGGCGTGTGACCTATCGTTGGAAAGCTAAGATCACAAGCTTTCACCTCCACTTGGCCTTGCATCAATAGGAGCTCTATAACTCTAGATATAGTCGTTTGAAGTTGACCCTTGTGAAACCGAGTTTTCAATTCTTCATTTTGGCTCTTGTTTGTGTATGCCAAGGCTTCAATTCTTCCTTTTTGCTTGCTTCTCTTTACTTTTCACTTATTCCCTTGGTTAAGCTTTGCCTCTCATTCTCCTCCTTGATATATGAGTATATTATATGAGTTTCGTAAATTATACTTCCGTTAGCCTCATGTTAATCGACCATATGCTTAGTAATAAAAAGCTACTCATCGATTTGTCGCTTGTTCGGACCTTGTTTAAGCATGTTAAATCTTTATAAAACCTATGTTAGGAAGCATATATATATCATGTATGATTCGGGAATTGAATTTCGTCCGCCGTCTATTGTTTAATTCATATGTTTACGATCATTAACTTGTCTTTCTATTCTAAATTTGTTTTACTTCCGAATGAAAAGTAAGCTTGTAGAATGAGACTTGTCAAATGAATTCTTATTGTTTTATTGCTCATGTGAGTTAAATGTTTGGGTGATTCCATTGTAATTGTACAGTTGAATGCTTAAGCCGTTTTAGTAGCTAAGTTGAGGAGAAAGACCCCCCGGCCGGGCAACCGGAAGGGAAACCGGCGCCCGCTTCAAGCTAGCTTCTCAAAACTAGCTTAAGTGTTGTCTTGATTGATTTGAAGCTCACATGTCTTAAATGAGTTAGTTAACGGTTATGTTAGCTCGAGTTAAATTGACAACGGTTATGTTGTCGTGTGTTGAGTCGAGTAACGGTTATGTTGCTTGACTTATGTTTTGATAACGGTTATGTTGTCTTGAATTGAGTCGAGTAACGGTTATGTTGCTTTACTTGTAATTTGATAACGGTTATGTTATCTTAAGTTGAGTCGGGTAACGGTTATGTTACCTAGATTGTGTTGGGTGACGGTTATGTCATCCTGTGTATGTGAGTGACGGTTATGTCACCTTGTTTGTGAATGGATAGCTGTAATACCCCGCATTTTAGACTCGGTCGACGACAGTCAATCCGTGTTTTATACAAGTATTTCAAAAGGAATGTTTATAAAGTATTTTACGTAAACCGTTATTATTATATAAATCGTATTTCTATGATTATTTCGTATTTCATAATCATTTATATTTGACGATTAATTCTTAAAATGACATTTCATTCGTATATCTTTAATTTTGATAATATATTTATAATTAAATATAATTCCTATTTCATATATATTTCTCATTTTATTTGTTT
Organism: Silene conica; assembly: GCA_029255685.2. Lineage (NCBI taxonomy): Eukaryota > Viridiplantae > Streptophyta > Magnoliopsida > Caryophyllales > Caryophyllaceae > Silene > Silene conica. The sequence continues at coordinate 48,381,357 of CM055318.2, read as the reverse complement.
TATTATTTAAGTCGTAATTATATTTAAATTCTAATTTTATATATATTCTTATATAAGTGCTAATAAGTTTATATTCTTATAATTAATTTAATTAGTATTTATGCATACTAAAGTACATAATTTAATTAGTATAATTTTGTATATGTCGCGTTATTTTAAGTTACGAGCTAAGAACGAGTATAGTCATATAGGTTCGCGGGATGTGTAATGGACTTGGGCTTGGTATGAGGACCGTGTACGGTACCGTGTTTGGGAACAAAATAATAAACAAACCCTAGCCTACTCCATTCGACATACTGCACATTAAGAAACCCTAACCCCCTATTCTACCTTATGCCTCCATCGACACCATAACCTGTCCTATCAACACTCACCAAAACCCTACCGCTACTTACACCTCGTCTGCCTCCAACCTTACCCTAAACGCCACCTTAACCACCGTGTGGTTGGAGGAGAACTCAGAGAAAGAAAACGCAGCAAGAACCGTTCTCACCATCATCGTTCTTATCTTTGCACAACAACGATTTCGTAAGTAATTTATCGTGCCATTTTCATATCGTATATCTTAGTAGTATAGCTATAAGTACTCTGTGTAGTTTTAATAACATGGTTGTCAACCTTAAACCACCATAAGACCACCGTGGGTATCCGTAAAACCGTCATAAAAGTCGACAGTAACTGGAATCTGCTCTGTTTTCGTTTATTTACTCTACTTTGTTTTGTATTACGTTTTAACGTGTTCTTGGGTTGCTGCTTGTTGCGTGTGAACGAACTCTGGTTGTGGGGTGTTTGTATTTTGCGTTAGTGGTGGTAGAGTGGTGCTTAGTGGTCTGGGAAACCTTGGTTGACACGGGTTTCAGGAGAGTGTTAAACGGCCAGAAACAGGGGACGTGTGGGTAGTATGAGCGTTTTTATGTGGTTATTTCAGGGTGTTTGGTTAGTATCGAAGGCTAGTGTTTTCCATCGTGGGGTTAAGGGTGATGTGAGGTGTCAAGGGTAGTCATAGGCGGTGGTGATAGTGGTGGTAGAAGGTGTTTAAGGGGCTGTTTACAGAGGGTCGGTAAAATACGTATCGCAAATGAGGTTGTGACAAGGAGTTTTGGGACTGGTTTCGAGGGCTGTTAAAGTGGTGTCAAGGGTCGTGGTTGGTGTCAATGTGTACGTCATGGTGCATAGGTGGTGACCATGGTGGTGAGGTGGTGGTGTAAGCGGGGAAAGGGCGTCGGGAAGGCTGTGAAATTGGTGGCCAGGAGGGTGGTGTTCGTGAGGGGGTCTGTTGGTGCGCGGGATTTGGTTACATTTGAGTTGCGTGAGTGCTGTATGTGTCACTATCATTATTATTATGATTATTATTATTATTCTATCATTATTATTATTATATTATTATGATTATTATTATTATTATTATTATTATTATTATTATTATTATTATTAAGACTATATTAGTAGTTGTTTGCATTGTTGTTTTGTCTTTCTTCTTCTTCTTATTATTAATAAGTTATTATTATTATTATTATTATTATTATTATTATTATTATTATTATTATTATTATTATTATTATTACTAATGCTATTATTATTATTAGTAGTATTAATACTATTATTGTTAATGTTGCTAATGATATTGTTATTATTGTTATTATTAGTAATAGGTATGTTATTATTGTTAGAATATGTCATTCATGTTATGTAATTATTAAAGTTGTTAAGTGAATTTTATTATACAAGAAAGTGACGGTTATCAATAGTCGATTAAATTTTCAATATTCATTTATTTAATTGAAGTTAGTTATAAAAATAATAATAACGAGTTGTTTAAGTTAATTGAAGTAGTCATGTTTAATACGATCTCGTTATGCGTAATATATGGGTTAAATAATTAATTTGAATAATTGATATGTTATATTAGTTTGCGTAATTGTATTAGTTAGTAATTAAGGATATTATTTTGTTAGGTGTTGAGTATGTAATGAAGTGATTCGGCTGATTGGATGTTAGTTGCATGAGGAGATTATATTGCTATCCAAGTAGGATACACTGACACCATACTCTATGATGTGTTATGAATGGATGCTGGATTGTGTGTATTGGATGCTGAGCATGATTTATATGAGAATGATATTGGTTGGTTAGAGTGTTGATTATTATTATTGGTATGCGCATTGCATTATTTAATAGCATGATTGATTAAGAGTATTGTTGCATTCACGAGCATGGCATGTGCATTGGATATAGATTTGAGATGATGAGATATTATTTGGCCCAGGCTAGTTCTGCAGGACTAGACCTGGCGACCTCAGCTGTTATGCTGGTGTTCGGTGACGACCGATTATAGTCTGCCGGGAGGTTCGGTATGGCTTTGTGTTTCGGGTTATGATTGGTGTTTCGGGTTGTGATTGAGCTCATTAGTGGCATGGCACTTTCATATCATCATTTGTTGCATTATGATTTTTGTGTTATCCTACTCAACCGCGAGGTTGACAGTGTATTCGTGTACACCTACGATGATCCGGAATGGGGAGTAGATTCTACAGGTCAGAGACAGATGGATTAGGAGCTTGGGCATGGAGAAAGACATGGCTTGGACCTACTTAGAATTAGATCACATACTTAGATGTCATTCGTTGTACTTTTATTCCTTGTGTAGTAGTTGTAATACCAAAAGTTTAAATTTTATCGGTTTTATATAAAGTACTTTGGTTTGTTTTACTTTGTTATTCACTACCTTGGACATTCCGAGATGGTAACAGTCCCATTTATTTGAGAATGTCTTGCTAAAGGCTCTTAAATAAATGGGGGTGTTACAAAGTGGTATCAGAGCGAACGATCCTCAGGCCTAAACCAAATGAATAATAATGAACGTAGGAAGAGTCTAATAAAAGGAACCCCAGGTTAGTAACTGTTAGGAGCCCCGGGATTGGGATGAGTTAGGGGCCCCCTCAAACCAAGCCACTGGCCCTTTCAGTCTAACCTGGTAACCCGCGAGTGATGCAGAGAGTGGGTAGTAACAAAATAGAAGACCAGACCTTGTCTATATTGTACTAACAGTTTTGTAGGAGCGGAATGAGGTAAGTAATGATGTGAGTTATGGTTAATGTGTGTATTGGAAGAATGTGATTGATACTGAAATGCTGATTGATCTGAATGATTGAATGTGGAATTTTCAGAGAATGGATGTATATTTATTGGACGATAATTTGGATGATAAGATCATATGATTTTGGTGTTTTGAAATGTCCATATGATATCTGGTTATTAAAAGACTATCGTAACTATGTAATATATTGGTTGGTATTTGGATATGAATGATCAGATTTATATGTTATAGTAATTCATGTCTAGTGATATGCGGAATGTGTTACCCCAAGCCATGAATGCTATATATTTATGTGTGGCATAGGTCGTACTTAAAGTTTACAGGGCAATTTCTATTTACACACAATTAGTTTAATTATAGAGTCAGTATTCAATAAGTGGCACCTTGGTGATTTCTGGGATACATATTTACGTACTATTATGTTGTGATTGTACGATGGTAGGAACTAATGCATTGTTCATACATGTATAACTATTGAATTATTTCGTTGATGCTACTTTTCAATTTCGCAATCTTTACCGTCTTGTAGATGGCAATTTCGGTTTGTAATAATGAATACCTGTTAAATTGGTACAATATGATTTCAATGTTTCAAATGATAGGCCAACATGTTTTGGAAGAAGAATGGTTGTATTTAAATGTGATAATATGAAGTGATTTTAAGGAACAAATTTTGATAAATTTTCAGAATGTTACCTTGCTTGTGAGAGCTGTCATTTTAAATGTGTTCTCTATATGAATGTGAAAACTTTATGTATGATAACCTTCTGAGTTAGGTTTCCTATGCTTTTGGTTTCATCTTAAAATGACTTATATTTTGAGAGAAATAAATATTTTAGTCGACAGTGGTTAGATTGTTACTGCACAATTCTGTTTTGACACATGTTTTGAAAAAAAAAAAATCAATTAAAACGTAGGTAATATTTATGCATAATTCCAACTCTACTGTTTAGAATATTCATTTATGTTTCCAAAATGATAATCCATGTAAAATCTTAATGAGTCCTTATTTAGTAGTGATTTTTGCAAGTTGTCCAAATTTCTGTCTAAGTGCTATAAAGTTTTTCTTCAGACCAACTGAGATGTAAGATTTGTTAAAAATAATTTCCTTAAGCTTTGCAATTGATTCTTTTTCCTATGATTATTTGATTCCTTATATTTTCTAAAACTATAATAGCTCACAAAATAGCTAAGCGGTTATTTAATTATGATTTTGGGAAGTTGCAACATGATGGTTGTTTGTTGATATGGTAAATCATTTAAATTTTCAATATAAAAGTTTAACCAAATACGGTATGAATTATGTGATGCAACCATGTGATATCCTGATATGGCATTAGTAGCATGAACAGTAGGTATATGATATGAACATGAACTTTATTATATGAGAATAAACCTCTTATTTTACAAGTTATATTTTTTTTTTTACCCGTTTCCTGATAAATGTGTAACGTGAGTAGATGGAACATGTACCTATGTGATTTTAACTTAATTGTACCTAGAAATGCTAAGCTGACTGCTAGTCTATGATTGGGTATATCTCGTGAAATATGTTATTGCTCCGTGTTTAATTACATTAATTAACTAATTGCCTAATGTTTTTCCAAAACTTTTATACAAAAACATGATTCTGCTTCTATAATATGAGTATGAGCATGAAATGGTTTAATTGGTCAAGTATGAACTATGAGTTAGTTGCTTGTCTACATTAGTGTAAATGTGTAATAATGTTTTGAAATTTCCAAGTGTAAATGTGTTATGATGTTTGGAAAATTTCCAAGGGTATATAAGTGTTAGTTATCTTGAATTTTCCTGCGTGGCATGAAATTGACAAGTAGGGTTTGTTGCTTTAAAAGTCGGATGCTAGTTGCCAGTATAGAGTAATTAACTTATCAGATGAACTGTGACTATTATTTCGGTGATCTTCTTGAGCATTGGATGTGGAATTTTGTAATGGGGTTACGGGGACGTAACCATGTCTTAAGGAGGATAGAATTGTATAATCTTGATCTGGCTAGTTGTTATGACGAGACAAATTGGTATGTCGTGATTGTTTGACTATACATGGAAATCCAGATTACTCCTGTTATATGTTATATTGTGGTTCTTTAAGTGTCATGTTTTACTGTTATATGTTAAACTTTGGGGACAAAGTTTCTTAAGGGGGATAGAATGTAACATTTCGCTTTTTCGATACTCGTATAAGTGCTACTTGTGTTATTTCATGCTTGTTGAGTGTTTCGTTATCGTGACGGGGTAGCGAACTTCGGGACGAAGTTCATTTTAAGGAGGGAAGACTGTAATACCCCGCATTTTAGACTCGGTCGACGACAGTCAAACCGTGTTTTATACAAGTATTTCAAAAGGAATGTTTATAAAGTATTTTACGTAAACCGTTATTATTATATAAATCGTATTTCTACGATTATTTCGTATTTCATAATCATTTATATTTGACGATTAATTCTTAAAATGACATTTCATTCGTATATCTTTAATTTTGATAATATATTTATAATTAAATATAATTCCTATTTCATATATATTTCTCATTTTATTTGTTTTATTATTTAAGTCGTAATTATATTTAAATTCTAATTTTATATATATTCTTATATAAGTGCTAATAAGTTTATATTCTTATAATTAATTTAATTAGTATTTATGCATACTAAAGTACATAATTTAATTAGTATAATTTTGTATATGTCGCGTTATTTTAAGTTACGAGCTAAGAACGAGTATATATAGTCATATAGGTTCGCGGGATGTGTAATGGACTTGGGCTTGGTATGAGGACCGTGTACGGTAACCGTGTTTGGGAACAAAATAATAAACAAACCCTAGCCTACTCCATTCGACATACTGCACATTAAGAAACCCTAACCCCCTATTCTACCTTATGCCTCCATCGACACCATAACCTGCCCTATCAACACTCACCAAAACCCTACCGCTACTTACACCTCGTCTGCCTCCAACCTTACCCTAAACGCCACCTTAACCACCGTGTGGTTGGAGGAGAACTCAGAGAAAGAAAACGCAGCAAGAACCGTTCTCACCATCATCGTTCTTATCTTTGCACAACAACGATTTCGTAAGTAATTTATCGTGCCATTTTCATATCGTATATCTTAGTAGTATAGCTATAAGTACTCTGTGTAGTTTGAATAACATGGTTGTCAACCTTAAACCACCATAAGACCACCGTGGGTATCCGTAAAACCGTCATAAAAGTCGACAGTAACTGGAATCTGCTCTGTTTTCGTTTATTTACTCTACTTTGTTTTGTATTACGTTTTAACGTGTTCTTGGGTTGCTGCTTGTTGCGTGTGAACGAACTCTGGTTGTGGGGTGTTTGTATTTTGCGTTAGTGGTGGTAGAGTGGTGCTTAGTGGTCTGGGAAACCTTGGTTGACACGGGTTTCAGGAGAGTGTTAAACGGCCAGAAACAGGGGACGTGTGGGTAGTATGAGCGTTTTTATGTGGTTATTTCAGGGTGTTTGGTTAGTATCGAAGGCTAGTGTTTTCCATCGTGGGGTTAAGGGTGATGTGAGGTGTCAAGGGTAGTCATAGGCGGTGGTGATAGTGGTGGTAGAAGGTGTTTAAGGGGCTGTTTACAGAGGGTCGGTAAAATACGTATCGCAAGTGAGGTTGTGACAAGGAGTTTTGGGACTGGTTTCGAGGGCTGTTAAAGTGGTGTGAAGGGTCGTGGTTGGTGTCAATGGGTACGTCATGGTGCATAGGTGGTGACCATGGTGGTGAGGTGGTGGTGTAAGCGGGGAAAGGGCGTCGGGAAGGCTGTGAAATTGGTGGCCAGGAGGGTGGTGTTCGTGAGGGGGTCTGTTGGTGCGCGGGATTTGGTTACATTTGAGTTGCGTGAGTGCTGTTTGTGTCACTATCATTATTATTAGGAAATATAACAAATAAATACCTAATAAATCTAAAATTTTACATCTTACTACCTTATATAATTTATTTTGCAACTAACTACCTAAAATCACACAATGTTAATCAATTTGCTACCTTTTTGACGGAAACCGAACTTAAGTTAGTTTTAAATGTTCAATGACCATCTTACCCTTCCCTTGATATACCTATTCCTTAAAATTTTACTAATCCCTCTCCCTCCCCTGTAAAATCTCACGATAAAGTAATTATTCCTGCGGTCCAGCCGCCATTTTTATACATCAAAAGTTTCATGAACATGCCTAATTTGCATCACTAGAGGGAGGTAATCTTTTGTTGTCTTCCAATCCCTCTGATTGTTAGTATGCGTTTGGTCTGTAGGGCACGCTGGTACAATCCTTCCCACTATTTTTGCGGTTGAGCTGTGCATCTGCTTTTTCCATGTATATGTTTCTTGTGTGAGTGTTGTTTACTCATGCCTAATCACTGTGGTAAACTGGCATTAAATACCTATTTCTAGGTCCAACATAGGTGAATGAGGAGTCTTGGTTTTTATTCTGTGTCGGTATCTTGCCGAAAGGAAGCAGATACGGACCTATGGGCTCTAAAAGATTTTGTCTACTAGTTAGTTTGGCTTGAATCACCAATATCTGAGCACTACACTATGCTTCAAACTCTTAAAAAGTGATTTTGTGTGCAACACGTGTCTCACAATCTAATAAGCCTTCGAGTATAGGTTTTCTTGTTCAAAGTGGTCTTTATAGATAGATCTCTTTACTGCAGTTCCTGGTGGCAGGAACAAAGATTATGGAGTATCCAAGTTAGCCAAGGCACTCTTTGCCATAGTTCCTAGTCAGGCACCCAAAAGAGCTGTAGCTTCTCAACCTCAAACTTTTGTAAATGTCATTGGTGGTGGCAATGGAGACCATAGTAGCGAGAGCATTCTGATGATGCTCTCTGATTGTTAGTATGCGTTTGGTTTTGAATTCCAAGGGAGTAGCACGTGTTTTCTTATACACACAAGGTCGCGCCTAGATTAAATATTTTGTATCTTCTTTAGTTTCACCTTGTACTTTAATGGTGTTTTAATGGAGGAAGGAGGGGAAGGGCAATTTAGGTATTAAATTAGGTTTTAAATTTAAACGGGACGAAATAAACTGATTTCCGTCATTTTTTAGCAATTTCCGTCATTTTGGTAGTAATCGTGTAAGTTTTTACACTTATTAGGTTGTTATTTGAAAAATTGAACATATTAGGTAGTAAGATGTAAAATTTTAAACTTATTAGGTAGTAATACGCTAAATAGCCTTATTATTATGATTATTATTATTATTCTATCATTATTATTATTATATTATTATGATTGTTATTATTATTATTATTATTATTATTATTATTATTATTATTATCATTATTACTAATGCTATTATTATTATTAGTAGTATTAATACTATTATTGTTAATGTTGCTAATGATATTGTTATTATTGTTATTATTAGTAATAGGTATGTTATTATTGTTAGAATATGTCATTCATGTTATGTAATTATTAAAGTTGTTAAGTGAATTTTATTATACAAGAATGTGACGGTTATCAATAGTCGATTAAATTTTCAATATTCATTTATTTAATTGAAGTTAGTTATAAAAATAATAATAACGAGTTGTTTAAGTTAATTGAAGTAGTCATGTTTAATACGATCTCGTTATGCGTAATATATGGGTTAAATAATTAATTTGAATAATTGATATGTTATATTAGTTTGCGTAATTGTATTAGTTAGTAATTAAGGATATTATTTTGTTAGGTGTTGAGTATGTAATGAAGTGATTCGACTGATTGGATGTTAGTTGCATGAGGAGATTATATTGCTATCCAGGTAGGATACACTGACACCATACTCTATGATGTGTTATGAATGGATGCTGGATTGTGTGTATTGGATGCTGAGCATGATTTATATGAGAATGATATTGGTTGGTTAGACTGTTGATTATTATTATTGGTATGCGCATTGCATTATTTAATAGCATGATTGATTAAGAGTATTGTTGCATTCACGAGCATGGCATGTGCATTGGATACAGATTTGAGATTATGAGATATTATTTGGCCCAGGCTAGTTCTGCAGGACTAGACCTGGCGACCTCAGCTGTTATGCTGGTATTCGGTGACGACCGATTATAGTCTGCCGAGAGGTTCGGTATGGCTTGATGTTTCGGGTTATGATTGGTGTTTCGGGTTGTGATTGAGCTCATTAGTGGCATGGCACTTTCATATCATCATTTGTTGCATTATGATTTTTGTGTTATCCTACTCAACCGCGAGGTTGACAGTGTATTCGTGTACACCTACGATGATCCGGAATGGGGAGTAGATTCTACAGGTCAGAGACAGATGGATTAGGAGCTTGGGCATGGAGAAAGACATGGCTTGGACCTACTTAGAATTAGATCACATACTTAGATGTCATCCGTTGTACTTTTATTCCTTGTGTAGTAGTTGTAATACCAAAAGTTTAAATTTTATCGGTTTTATATAAAGTACTTTGGTTTGTTTTACTTTGTTATTCACTACCTCGGACATTCCGAGATGGTAACAGTCCCATTTATTTGAGAATGTCTTGCTAAAGGCTCTTAAATAAATGGGGGTGTTACAATAGCGGTGGTACGATTGGTCTATCATTGTAATGAACTAACTGTGGGGAATATAGCATGTATTCGCCCTATATTTGGAGGATTATAATGAAAAATACAATCTTGAATATGGTCATAAGATTAAAAAGATATGAAAAAGAGTACAACCTTTAGTCCTTGCGCGAAAGGCCTAAGAACAGGAATTAACACAAATTCCCTCCTATAACTTGCACCCAAGACTTAGAATGAGACGTTGCCGCGTGTGCTAGAAATCCTCTCCAACTGCCTTGCAATATCGGGAGAGCCTTTTGAGCTTTTGATGTGAGATCTGGGTTATGGGAGAAGAATGCTCTCAAACCCTAATTTTCTTGAGATTTTGTTTAAACAGTGAAACAAGAGTGTCTGACATAAGGAGAAGTCTTCTCCTTATGTACTACACTGGTCGGCCGAATTGGATGTTGGGTAGGAGTGGGCTTTCCACTCTTACCTTATTCCAATGCGTGATTCGACCCAATTGCTAAAATATGATTCGCGGGTTTTATTTATAAATCGTAACATGTTATCAGTTATTAATACAGTCGATATATTAATAATGGTCTGACAAAATACGATGTTGTATAATTACCCAAATTAATATAACTGTTTATATTAATACGCGAATACAATATTTAATTAAATATAACCGTTTATATTTAATTTTACGAATTAATCATGTAATCCGTATTAACTAAAATTATTTAATCCGTATTAAATAATCATCTCAACATCTTATTGACTAATTTAGTAGTCAATACCTCTGACTAACTGTTTAGTCGTATCCGGCATAAATGTGACTGTATTTTCATACCTTCACATCTCTCAAACGTGTCCTATAGGTGTAACGTATAGGGACCAGTTGATCACCGCCATCCGTATGACAATAACGTCAAACTTATCTAGCAAGCCAACCTTTATTGATAAACGTGGATCAACTGGTAAAAATACTGAAGTATGCCCTTATGATCCTTAAAGAGATTTAATATGTCATTGTACTTAATTGTCAAGGACACCAGCCCCAACAATCTCCCACTTGTCCGTACAAGGGTATGTGCAATGACGTTATCACACTACATGTGGAGGACACAAGCTCCAACAAACTCCCACTTGTCCGTACGGGTGTAGGTGCGATAACCGATTCTCATATCCTTTTAAAATTTCTCCCACTCAATGTAAGACAATTTGCAAATCCGCATTCGCAAAGGTCGTATCTCACAAGCGATCTGTATCAAGAGTGGTTTCCCCGACTAGAGAGTAACTTAACTGATAAAACGAATCTGTATTCGAGCATGGCCATGCATTTCAGTTACTACTCCTCGAGTGGCCCTGAGAAATGATAAAATCCTGATAAGGGTTTGGATATTTCCCTCAACTCGAATCCTGCCGATATCGCGCAGCATGAAATAACCCAGAAAAAATCCTCTTGGCCCCTGTTACGGTGACCGTGGGAAAGAAACCAAAGTTACCCAAAATCTGCCTTAATCTCAAGAGACAGTTGAAAGTCAAAAGCCTCGACTCTAAGGAACACTATGGAGGTCCTATCCACGACCTGGCACCCAATGTTGTAAAACATTTAGGACTCCATAATGCTGTCACGGGGTGTCCTACGAGATATTCGTATAACTCGCCTTTGTGATTGGTCAGTCAGCCGTGTGACTTATGGCTCGTTGAACCCACCATCAACCAACGTCACAAAATGATTACCTGAGTTATCAGCTCAAGTGGGTAATCAAGGACCAAAACGATGTAATGTTAATCAGTTCACTTTGTGGTGTTCAAAATTGGCGTACAATTCCACATGAGAAACAAAACATTATATATCATAACAATAAGGTTGAATAGAGTACACGAGAAAATGAATTATTACATGAATTCATAAAAGAGTAGTACAACTTAGGAACACATCCAATCCCCATGGAATGAATGTGCCCTTTATGCTTATCACGTGGTAATGCTTTTGTGAGAGGATCAGCTATGTTGTCATCCGTAGCGATCTTATCAATAAAAATCTCCTTTTGCTCCACGTAATCTCTGATTAGATGAGCTTTCCGTTGTACATGCCTAGCCTTGTTGCTAGACTTATGCTCCTTAGCTTGGAAGATGGCACCTTAATTATCACAATAAACGGTGATTGGGTCATTCGAACTAGGCACTACTGATAGTCCTTGTAAGAATTGACGCATCCATATTGCTTCCTTAGCTGCTTCTGAGGCGGCATAGTACTCGGACTCAGTCGTAGAATCTGCTGTAACACTCTGTTTAGAACTTTTCCAGCTGACAGCAGCACCATTAAGAGTAAAAACGAATCCAGACTGAGATTTCGAGTCATCTCGATCCGTTTGGAAGCTAGCATCTGCGTAACCCGTGGCGTAGAGCGTCGAGTCGCCTCCGTAAGTCAATCCCCAATCTTTAGTCCTCCGTAGGTACTTAAGAATGTTTTTCACGGCCATCCAGTGTTGTTCACCTGGATGAGCTTAGAATCGACTTGTCATACTCAATGCATATGCAACGTCAGGACGTGTGCATATCATGACATACATGATCGATCCTATTGCCGAAGCATAAGGAATCCGACTCATGCGCTCTTTCTCTTCTAATGACTTAGCTTCTTGAGTCTTGCTCAAGTGAAGCCCAGGAGTCATAGGTAGGAACCCTTTCTTGGAGTTCGTCATGCTGAATCTCTCCAGGGATATAAGACTCTGTCGTGATCTATCCCTGTAGATACGGATGCCCAAAATTCTTTGTGCCTCTCCCAGATCTTTCATCTGGAAATGGTTTTTCAACCATGCTTTAACCGAGGATAGGAGAGGTATGTCATTCCCAATCAAGAGTATGTCGTCGACATACAGTACTAGGAATACAATCTTGCTCCCACTCGACTTGATATAGAGACATGGTTCCTCGACTGATCGAACGAATCCATTCTCTTTTATCACTTGGTCGAAGCGATGATTCCAACTCCGCGATGCTTGCTTAAGTCCATAGATGGAACGCTTAAGCTTGCAAACCTTCTTAGGATGTTCTGGATCAATAAAACCCTCGGGTTGTACCATGTACAACTCTTCCCCCAAATAACCGTTTAAGAAGGCGGTTTTAACGTCCATTTGCCATATTTCATAGTCATGAAATACGGCGATCGCTAAGATAATCCGAATGGAACATAGCATGACTACGGGTGCAAAGATCTCATCGTAGTGCAAGCCTGGCACTTGGGTGAAACCTTTAGCAACTAGTCTTGCCTTATGGATGTCTTGTTTACCTTCCACGGCATGGTTTATTTTGTAAAGCCATTTGCATTGAAGGGGACGCACCTTTGCAGGTATGTCCACAAGATCCCACACGTTGTTCTCATACATGAAGTCCATCTCGGATTGCATGGCTTCTAGCCATAGTTTTGAGTCAGAACTGGTCATGGCACCTTTATAGGTTGTGGGTTCATTACCCTCTAGGAGTAAGACGTCATCCATATCATGTTCCTCGACCATACCAATGTATCTGTCCGGAGGAATGGAGACTCTTCCTGACCTCCTAGGTTCCTCAGGAATATCTACCGCAGCCTCGGTTGAAGGAACTGTTTCCCCCAATGGTTGCTCGGTAGTTGGTTCTTGAACCTCTGATAAATCGAAGGTTCTATTACTCGACTGGTTCTCGAGAAATTCTTTCGCTAAGAACGTCGCACTAGCCGCAACAAAAACACGTTGTTCGGTTGGCGAGTAGAAGTAATGACCAAAAGTTCCCTTTGGATAGCCTATAAAGTATGTTTTGACCGATCGCGGGCCGAGCTTATCCTCGTGTCTCCACTTGACATAAGCCTCGCAGCCCCAAAACCGAATAAAGGACAAGTTAGGGACCGTTCCCTTCCATAATTCGTATGGAGTCTTGTCAACAGCTTTAGACGGACTTCGGTTAAGTATTAGAGCGGCCGACAAAAGAGCATAGCCCCACAATGAATCAGGCACGACGGTGTGACTCGTCATGGATCGAACCATATCGAGTAGAGTTCGATTTCTCCGTTCGGACACACCATTTAATTGTGGTGTTCGAGGTGGAGTTAACTGTAGCACGATGCCACAGTTTTTAAGGTGTTGATCAAACTCGTGTGAAAGATACTCACCACCACGATCAGAACGTAGTGCTTTAATCTTTCTACCCAGCTGGTTCTGTACCCGATTCTGGTATTCTTTGAACTTGTCAAAGGATTCACTTTTGTGCTTCATCAAGTAGACATAGCCATATCTACTCAAATCATCCGTGAAAGTGATGAAATACCTATAGCCTTCTCGTGCGTTGATCGACATAGGGCCACATACGTCCGTATGTATGAGTCCTAATAGGTCGGCAGCGCGCATTCCAACACCTTTGAAGGAAATACGAGTCATCTTACCGATGAGACATGATTCACACGTGCCATATGAATCGAAATCAAAGGGCGAGATAGCTCCATTCTGAATGAGCTGTTTCACGCGTTTCTCATTTATGTGTCCCATACGACAATGTCATAGGTAAGTTTGATTTTTGTCACCTACCTTTAATCTCTTATTATTCACATGTAATATTTCGGTGGTTTGATCTAAAACATAAATTCCATTCATGGAAACTGCCTTGCCATAAATCATATTGTGTAAGGAGAAAATACAGCTATTATTCTCTATTACAAATGAAAAACCGAGTTTGTCAAGCGCAGAAACTGAAATAATGTTTTTGGACAAACAAGGAACATAATAACAGTTATATAAAGATAACTCGAATCCACTTGGAAGCTGGATTACGTATGTTCCCCTCGAGATTGCAGCAACACGTGCTCCATTCCCGACACGCAGGTCAACCTCACCCTTGATTAGGGGTTCTTGGTTTCGGAGGCCCTGCACATGATTACATAGATGAGAACCACAACCAGTATCTAGTACCCAAGTTCCGTAACTTGCATGGTTAATCTCAATCATGTGAATAAAAGAAGAAGAAGACATACAAACAGGAGTACGCGGCCTGCCTTAATGTCCTCGCGATACACGGGGCATGAGCGCCTCCAATGCCCAGTCTTGTGGCAATGGTGACATTCCATGCTTGTATCCTTGCTCTTTGTTTTGCCTTGTGAGTTGCTCGACTCACCTGACCCACTCTTAGTAAATCCTGACTTCTTAAACTTGGGCTTGCCTACTGTTAGGTCGCCCTGAGCTTTAGCTTTACCCTTACCCTTACCCTTACTGGAAATCATGAGAACATCTTGCTTCACGCTCCCACTTAATTTCAGATCCTTCTCGGTCTGTACGAGAAGGGAGTGGAGCTCATGAGGAGTCTTCTTCATGTTGTTCATGTAATAGTTGGCCCTGAAGAGGGCGAACCCATCATGAAGCGAATGAAGCATTCGATCAACGATTATGTTCTCACTGATCTTGCAGTTTAGGGCCTCCAGTTTTTCGATATTCTCAATCATGTGAAGAATATGTGGGCTAACAGCTTGGCCCTTCTGGAGTTTCGCGTCAAAGAAGCGACAGGTATGCTCATAAGAAACGATCCTCGGAGCCTTTGAGAAATCGTTAGTGAGCGTGGTGAAAATCTTGTTTGCACCATGGGCTATGAAGCGTCTTTGCAAATTGGATTCCATTGCATAGATGAGTACGTTCTTTATCGCACCCGCTTCCATGACGAAGTCGCTATGAGCGCGAACTTCGTTAGCTCTAGCTCCAGTTCCTGGGTGTGCCGGAATTGGCTCAGTTAAATACTAAACTTTCCGTCAGCAATGGCAGCATTCCGTAGTGCTGCCTCCCAGTCAGAGAAGTTTGACCCATCATTCCTCAGTCTAGTAGACTGATTCATGGAGTCCATGAAGGCTTTTAGCCAGGATTCACGTGCTAGCTTGGCACTTGGCATTGGGTCTTCACCAGCCATTTAGTTATACAGCAGGTTAATTGAACGTGTTCTACACTGAAAAGAAGATAAAACAGAACCATATAAGCAACTCATTGTTGTGATTTAAGTCTATATTAAATTGAAATTTAAACTCTTAGACTCAAGCATTTATATAATTGATCTCCCTCAAGAATTATATAAATGATCCCAAGACTCAATTTCCGTATATTGATAAGCCCACAGTTTGGCTAATTCCACCGTTGGAACTCTTGGTCGATAGATTTCCGTAAATCCTATCTATTAGTCTATCTCAGTCACTGGATATTATCGAGTGACCATGATGTTGAGATAAAATAAATCATCTGTTCCCACTTACCCGACGTAGAAGGGGTCATATTATGCCTACCGACGAAGAAGGGATTCATGGGAGGCTGATTTATAAAGACTATTCTCAATTTTTGGTTATACGAGGAAGACCCCATCGACTTATATTTATTCATATTAAGTGAACTAAAATCTAGCATATTCGTGAATGAATGAAATAAAGTGATGGCTTTACAATTGACATGTGACATCTGTATTGTCACAGAAAACTAACGCGTAACCTCTACATGAGTAAGTTTTCAGGCATGTAATAGGTGGTTTGGTTTTAGGCGGAATATGATGCAAGCTATTATCGATGAAAGCATAAAATAAATGCGATAAACGTAAATAAAAGTCCTAGTGTGGCCTATCCTACCAAAATAAACATAAAACAACTTGGAATCCACTGTTGGACCCTAGAAGCTTGTCTTGATGTTCCATCTTGGTCCTTGCAGTGGGAGTGAGCATCCGGTCTCCGTCTTCGGTCTTCACAAAATTACTAATTTAAATTACAAAAGTAGTCCTAGATACATTCCAATTTAAATACAAAAGTAATTACATGGCAAAAACCCAAAACGGAGATTCAAGATCTCAAAATTACAAGCAAGATTGTGTCCCATCATCACGGTGACACAATTTTCTAAGGCCACACTAAGTTACAACCGTTTGAAAATTAAATACGTTATTGAAAGCATTCACAAGGCATTCACAAGACGATAAATAAAATGCATCAACTAAAATAAAAATTCATACATGACATAATACTGTTATTATGATTAATAAATTTTTACCAAACCACCTTTTAAGATTAAAATTATGTGACTATACCGCTTTAATCACCAATTTTAATAAACATTTAATCCATTATTTTAAACTGTTTTAAAACAATATGTATCAAACGAGGGTGAACCGTTTCACAAAAATAATATACTATTTCCGTATACAGTATATTATTTTAGGCCATGTGAAAATAAGAAACAAGATATTTTCGAAAAAGAAAGCCTGAAAGATGAGCACTCGACCGAGCAACAGGGGCACTCGATCGAGTGTCAGTGTCACTCGATCGAGTGCAGCAGGGGCTCGATCGAGTGCAGCAGGGGCTCGATCGAGTGACTCGTTAAAACGCAAACGCTGCACTTTGGAAATCAAAACAAGTTTATATCTTGGATTTAAAACGTGTAAATCATAAATAAACAACAACAAAAGATTCACATATTGCTAAAAATATCGATTAATTAACAATATGCAAATAAGAATCGAAAATAAGATCGATTACAACCCAAAAACCACACGCATGAAGCCTGGTACGAGGACACTCGATCGAGTGCTACAGACACTCGAACGAGTGTCGAGGCAGAATGCATCGAATTTTCAAAATTTTTAAATCTTACGAAAAACACAATTGTAAAATTTCATGGCCATAGGCTCTGATACCACTAGTGGGGAATATAGCATGTATTCGCCCTATATTTGCAGGATTATAATGAAAAATACAATCTTGAATATGGTCATAAGATTAAAAAGATATGAAAAAGAGTACAACCTTTAGTCCTTACGCGAAAGGCCTAAGAACAGGAATTAACACAAATTCCCTCCTATAACTTGCACCCAAGACTTAGAATGAGACGTTGCCGCGTGTGCTAGAAATCCTCTCCAACTGCCTTGCAATATCGGGAGAGCCTTTTGAGTTTTAGATGTGAGATCTGGGTTATGGGAGAAGAATGCTCTCAAACCCTAATTTTCTTGAGATTTTGTTTAAACAGTGAAACAAGAGTGTCTGACATAAGGAGAAGTCTTCTCCTTATGTACTACATTGGTCGGCCGAATTGGATGTTGGGTAGGAGTGGGCTTTCCACTCTTACCTTATTCCAATGCGTGATTCGACCCAATTGCTAAAATATGATTCGCGGGTTTTATTTATAAATCGTAACATGTTATCAGTTATTAATACAGTCGATATATTTATAATGGTCTGACAAAATACGATATTGTATAATTATCCAAATTAATATAACTGTTTATATTAATACGCGAATACAATATTTAATTAAATATAACCGTTTAAATTTAATTTTACGAATTAATCATGTAATCCGTATTAACTAAAATTATTTAATCCGTATTAAATAATCATCTCAACATCTTATTGACTAATTTAGTAGTCAATACCTCTGACTAACTGTTTAGTCGTATCCGGCATAAATGTGACTGTATTTTCATACCTTCACATCTCTCAAACGTGTCCTATAGGTGTGACGTATAGGGACCAGTTGATCACCGCCATCCGTATGACAATAACGTCAAACTTATCTAGCAAGCCAACCGTTATTGATAAACGTGGATCAACTGGTAAAAATACTGAAGTATGCCCTTGTGATCCTTAAAGAGATTTAATAAGTCATTGTACTTAATTGTCAAGGACACCAGCCCCAACAATCTCCCACTTGTCCGTACAAGGGTATGTGCAATGACGTTATCACACTACATGTGGAGGACACAAGCTCCAACACTAATGCCACCCCGGTTATGGGTTTTATCTATGTTTGGGATTGGTCGGTGTCCGTGGTTATGCGGCCCGGTCCCCGTGTGTCGTTCGGTGTAGGTTATTACATCGAGAGGTCTGGCCAGGTCTTAGGCATATAGTTGTCGGTTATGCACTATACATAGAGTCGGTGTCGTGGTTATGCGTCCCGATAGCTAGCGTCGTGGTTATGCGACCTAGCGGTCAGTGGTAACGGTTATGTTCCCTAACGGCGTTCATTCTATTCTTGTATGTTCTGTGATTGGCCATGCCATCTAGTGTTGGCCTCTGAGTCAATTACTTGCTTGTTGTTTGTGTGAATGAACATGCCATCAAGTGTTGGCCGCTGAGTCATTCACTTAGGTTGATTATCCGTTTGATATAGTTCACATGATGACCTTGGTTGTAAATTACATGTTGGTTCATGCTTGACCATGTTTGTCAAATTTGATCATGTCATATTCGATTATGTCATATTTGATTATTTATCATTGTATATGCATGTTCATATGTATATGTTGTGTTGTATTACCGTTTACGTGTTTTCTGACATAAAGTGGCTGGGATTACCTCGAGTTACTCCCCACTGACTGTGGCATACATGTTTCATGTATGTAGGTTGGTGCTGTTTGGGGAAGACGTGTGGCTAGCGAGCATTGTTGATTAGTCGACAATTACCTATTTACGTTTAGCTTAGATTTAATTATGTTGCTATCGAGGGATACCTTATCCCTTGTAACCTTTCATTTATCTTGTATAAGTTATACTTTTCTTTAGTTTTAAATCTTCCGCATGTTGTTTTTGATATTCCGCGATTAAGTTTATTTATTTATGTCGAAAGTTTTTAAAATACCGTATTTCCGCTGCAAGTTGCTTGTTTATTTTTATGTAATATCGCGGGGTGTCACAGTTGGGGTTCTCGTTACGTATTCAAGAGCCCGACTCTCCAAATCAGAGACAAGTCCCAAATGTAAAGCAATTAAAATTTAAAATTAGACCGTTCTGGTGTCAATAAGCATAGTACCGGTTATCAGACGTCTCCGATAACGAGCTCGAATGGCAAATCGACGCTGAAATCAATCAAATTGCAAAATATTTAGCTCTTTAAAACCAGATTTCCTCAAAATAAACTGTAAACCTTTTGAAATTCTTGAGTTAGGAAGGTTTTAAAAATCCAACAAGTTTACTATCGACCAAAAGAAAGGCAACTTATCGAATTTACAGGGAGCACAGAGAAGATAAATGGTGCAAGGGAGAGATTGTGATTTTGAACAAATGATCACACATGCTCGGGTTTTCAAAGTTTTCACAAGGTTCTCATCTCTCTCTTCCCAAATCAAGCACTACGACTACGGTTTTGATAGAACACTTCCTCAAACGACTAATAACTGCTCCCAACATAATTGGGACTTTATCACAACGGTCCTCACACGACCTTTAGCAAATGAGTCATGAACTTCTAAACTCGATTCTCGGGGACAATATGACATACACAATTATTTTGTGAAAGAACATAACATTCTTCCACAAAAGCAATAGCACTTTCGTCCTGAAACTTCCTCTTACGACTTAAAATATCTTTCATAAATTTAGCATAAGAAGGTACCTGGGTAATTAAGTCAGTGAACGGGATGGTTACCTCAAGGTTCTTCACCATCTCCAAGAACTTACCAAATTTCCGATCCTCTTTTGAATTTTTCAATCGCTCGGGATACGGAACGGTAACACTAGCCGTAGGATCAGCTATCTTCGGCTTCTTCAGCTGTTGAATCTCAGTGAGGTCTTGAATGAGGGACGGGTCCAACAATTCAGGATTGGAAACTGCAATCTGCTCAGGAACTTCGGTCGGTCGACCAGGAGTGCTGGTCGGTCGACCAGATGTGCTGTTATCAGAAGTCTTCTGTTTTCCTAAATTCTAGGTCACATACCTTTCAGTCTTAAGTAACCTAGCCGTCTTAAGGCGTAAACCAATGCCCTTCCCGTATCTCTCAATCTTGGGTAGGTCATTAATAACGTCCTACAAGTCTCCTTTCAGTCTCATTGTAGGTTATTATAGTCTACGAATTAAAACGAAACAGAATACGAACGCGAGTCGGTCGACCGACCAGCTAGCCCGGTCGGCCGACCTCCTGCCTGTAACAGATTGATCTCGAAAATTATACTATCGATGCCTATCTACTCCCTACATCCTAACATGTGAAATTAGCTACTCATAACTATTGAAACAATAATAAAAACAGAAGTAAACATGGAGATCATAATGAACATCAATCTAAACATGCATTAACAATAAAGGCTTTGGGATTCTAACTTAAACCGGATGCAAGCAATTCTAAATTAACAATAATGAAACTAAAATTAAGAAGGGAATTACCGAAAACAAGGATTGAGGCAGAAAAGAACGAACTTTATTGATTATTGCAGAAAGATTGACGAACCATGAACAAACAAAGAAAAGTATTTGAATAACAAAGAAAAACTATTGTATACTGAAATTCTCTCTAAAAACTGAATAATTCTTGATGATGGAAACTGAATAGAAAACTAGATAACAGATACTAGATGATTAACCCTAAACACGAGATTAGCTTAAATAGGCGGAAATAAAGATTTTCCTAATGTCCTAACCACTTGAATGGGCTTTGCGGAAAAATTCTGGGTCTGCGCTGTGGTCGACCGACCTAGTGATGAGGTCGGTCGACCTCTTGTCGGGCCTGGTGAATTTCTGATCTTTTTATAACAGTCCCCTGGTCGGCCGACCCATGTTGTAGGTCGGTCGACCTATTTTCCTGTAGGTCTGCTTTGATTTCTTCTCGGTTTGACTTCTTGGTACTTGGGTCGCGCTTCGAGTTGACTTTTCTTCGTTCCTTGGCTATGAAAAATCCCGAGGGCATAAATTTGGTATAAAATCGTCCCTTTTCCGCATAATTCTGCAAAAGGGCATAAAAATACGAAAGTAGACAATTGTTGGGAAATAAAGGCTAAAACATATTAAATGAGCGACAAAATGCGTGTAAAATGGATGTAAAACATCATAAAATAGACACGCATCAAATTCCCCAAACCAAACCCTTGCTTGCCCTCAAGCAAGAAATAGACTCGATCTTAACTAATGGAACGATTTCAATCTTAGAGCGAAATTTACATGTAAGCCTAAACCAATGCCAAGCACAAAATGAGATAGTATTCAAATCTTGCAAACGAGTTATGGTGTTGTCAAACCTGCAATAATAAAGACTATAGAGACTTTATACCATGGACTCTCGCGGTACGCTCGAGACACTCATGAAGCAAAGGGTGAATATGTGTAAAAGATAGAAAGAAGTATTTTGTAAGGACACTCACCTAACTTCGACCCATGAAAACATGCCTGCAGTCTAATATGAACAAGAATTCCACAACTATGTATACTTATACTCATCAAGTGACTTAGGCACATGCAATTGAGGTAATGAAAGATATGTGAGGTGAACGGTAAAAAGTGGTTAAGATGTTTTTGTTGGGAAATGTGTCCTCAACAATACTGCGATCACATAATCAAATCTCATGACGAGAATGCGCAAGGGATGATACGAATTATATTGGTCAACTGACCAACATTAATCGGTAATGATTGGCTAGCTAGAGTTTGACATTAATGTCGTATGACGGTGGTGGTCAGTTGATCCTTTTAGGTCACACCTATATGACAATTCCCTTAATTGATAAAGTGATCAAATGTATATTGATACGATTTGATCATATTCCTTAAACTCGTATACCGAGAAATCAGAGGTTAAATATTATTGTAAGATTTATGTTTAAAATTGAAACGTGTCAATTGTTAAACAATGAACGATATTTTACAATATCGTAATTAGAATTAATCGGGTTGTATATTAAATGCAAAGGTTGTAAATCGTATTGACGATTATTGTAATTAATCATTTTATATTAGTAATTACGAATTACTTGTCAAGTTGATAAATAAGATTTATTAAATTATAAACAATATTTATCATACATATGTTTTAAATTAGAACATATTGTATTTTCTCATATTGTGACATATTGTATGTCACATAACATACAATTAAAAAATTGACAAAATATAAAATGGATGACCATTTTATCTTAAATGGGACGGTTTGGGTGAGTGGATTAAGGTGTGTTTATGCAACTTAATGACATTCTTTAATAGATCATCATTAGGGTGCTCTTGTAAATAGGACCTAGAGCCACCCTAAGAGCATAGAAAAGGGAAATTGTTCCCCTTTGCTTCTCCCTATGCCCGGCCACCCAAAGACCAAGACAACCCCTTTATATGTTGTGTTGTTAGCTCACAAGTATTGTTGGTTCTAATTTTGCAAATTTTTCTAAGTTTGAGAAAAACAAATAAAATCATCTAGAAATTATTATAAGATAATAACAATACTAATTATATAATAGATATAAGATTAGTATACTAAGTTCGAATTTGAGCTTATAATATATTAAGGAAAAACCGGTTTTTGGTACTAGCATACTCAAGTTTCGGTTTCAATCAAAGGGTGTCTTGGTGCATCACAAAGGAGGTGTTCTAGTTGAATACTTGGAGGATCATCCTAGCATTTCGTTTGGACCGTGTCTAAGGGTTCATATCCTCTAATTTCCGCATAATCTTATAGCATGCATAAGATCTAAAATATGTTAATTAAAATGTTAATTAAGTTTTGTTTAGTATGACTAAAATAATTAGTTTATGAGATAACTAAACCTAACAATTGGTATCAGAGCAACAAGGTTGTTTGCATGCTTTCCGTTTAATTTTTACGGAGTTATTAGGATAACAAAATAAAATTTGATATTTCATTTCGTATATGATATGGCCGAAATAATCTATGCATGAATACCTACTGATTCTAAAATGTTTTTAGGATATTTGGAATATATTTTGCATATATATTGTTCTTTGGTATTTTTATTCTCGGTTTTTATTAATTTTAATGGTTAAAAATTGTTTATTTTGGGAAAAATAGTTAAAATCATCTTTTGGCCGAGATTTTGCAGTATGTTTTCACATGTATATCCTATGTTATGAATATGAATTTTCGTAAATTATGGAGCTATAATACATCAGATATGAATTTTAAATGTTAAAATGTAATAAGATGAATAAAAATGGGTTTGTATAGTTATATGACGAATTTGACTATAAAAATTTATGAGTATGTTACATGCAATATTTAAAATGTATGCTAAATTTTCAAGAAATTTATCTCATATATTGCATTATTATAGATTTTTAAATGTAAAAATTGGGTAATCAGTGACATTATTTCGACTTTAATAGTTTAAGTTGGAATTTGGCCATAAAAATTTAACACGATGTCATATATACTATTTCCATCATGTATAAAAATATCGAGATTTTTATCTAATTTTATGCTTGAGAATAATTTTAAAGGTTAAAATTGTACGATATATGACGAAAATCGTTAAAATTTGCAATAGTTTTTAAAATGGCCGGAAAATTTAACCCATAATAGTCATATATGATATGTTCATCACTAAATTATTCTTGGGAGCCAAAAGTTTCTGTTTTTATTTAATTTTAATTGTTAAAAAGTTGAATTTAAAGTTGAATTATAAGAGTCATATTTATTAAAATTTCGGCTATTTGGGCAATGTGTAATTTATTTTTCTGTCCATTTCATGTTCTTAAAGTATTTTGGAAAGTGTGAAAATATTATTAGTATTTTATTTGCATTTATGGGACTAATTATTTAATTTTCCGACTTAAAATACTCGTTTTACGTCTTATTTTCGAAATAAATATTAAAACCGTATAAATACTAATATTTTAAAGTTCTGAAATTTTTAGAACATTCTAGGATTTTCAAAATTTGAATTTTGAAATTGTCGAAATTTTTATGACTCTTTTTGAATTTAATATTATTTTTCCCGTAAAACCGAGTAATACCGAACAATATTATTATATTAAGTTAAGTCATGTTCAAAGTTTGAGTAAGACTAAATTTTGAAACCTAAAAGAGTTGAGATTATTAACTTAAGAGTGAATTCCGATTCACATTATGCATAGTGTTGTTAAACGTTAAAACACGCAATTCCATAAAACCGAGGTATACGATGACTATTTATATAAATGATATTTAAATAGGACGATTTGGCTTAGGGTTTGCATGATAGTTCATATATTCATAAGCATTGCATATTTTTATTATGAATGTCATGATTTTACTTACGTAATTTTGGATTATGTAATTTACTTAGTATGCCCTTAGTTTTAAATCGGTATTTCCCGTAATGTAAGGGGTTACCGATTCGGATGTAATTAATGTGATCTCGTATCACTTTATTTATTGTTTTATATTTTATAATGTATAAAGTAGACTAGAAAAGTTGTAATTTTATAAATTCCGGAGATCCTCGAAGACGGTGCCATTCGGAAAGGAGTTCTGACCAAGACGGTGTTTACCTTGGGAAGCGTGCCTCGTGAAGTTCAAGGGACCAAAGGAGTTGGTTTCCGAATTTGTACTTTTATTATTTCTTTTCTAGGAAAGGCCATACTAGGGTTTATTATTTTTATGCTTTTATTTGCTTTATATATGTTTGCATGCACAGCCAAATCGTCATATATCATGTCATGCATCTCTTTCGATTTAATCGACCTAGTCAATAATTTTATCGATAATTCACCGACTTAGTTCACTTAAACGGAGATAGATAATAAAATTTGACTAGATCTCTTACATATGAATATTGAGACTTAGCCTTACCAAAAAGTATGGACCCATGAATCCCTTCTTCACAAGAATGTAGGCTCGGCTAAACCGGGGTGCTAAAATTGTCACGTTGGGTAAGTGGGGTAATAAGATTACACCTTGAAATTTGGTCGATCTCAACGAAAGTATTCGTAACCGTAGTCGCAATAAGTTCGGGCTAAAGACGTTTTTTAGAAAATTGTCGACCAGGAGTTCTAAGGTAGAATCGATTAAAAGGTTAATCCAACAAATTATACCAATACGGGTTGAATCGGCTATATCGTGCCCGAATTAGTATGGGTTTGGGTCACGGGATTGTTACTTAATTGGGTAAGAGATGATTAAGTAAATAAATAAACTTGTTTATAATAGTTTACGAGTTTTAAAAATGATGTTGTTTTAATTCCTTCTTTTTTATTGTAGTTTAATTTTCAACATCATCAATGGCAACCAACGCTCCACCTCTCACTAACGTTTCATGGCTTCGATCCTTTATGAATCGTTGCAAACTCGATAAGCATGGTTCCAATTTTAAGGATTGGGATGCACAATTACTTTTGGCCGCTCAAGGTGACGATAAGACTCGTTACCTATCCGAAGCCGCTCCTCCCGCTCCGACCGCGCGTTCCGCGGTCCAAACTCGTGAGGCCTATAAAGCCTACATGAAAGAGTCCTCCGCTCTTAAAAATGTGCTTCTCTTCTCCATGGAGCCGGATGTAACACCCCGATTTATTAAGGAGCCTTTGGCAAGACATCCTCAGTAAATTGAGCTGTTACCATCTCGGAATATCCGAGGTAGTGAATAACAAAGTAAATCAAACCAAAGTACTTTATATAAAAGCTGATAAAGTTTAATACTTCGAGGTTACAAATATTACACAGCCGAAATTAAAGTACAACTGATAACTACAAAGTATGCGATCTACATCTAAGTCGGTCCATCCAAGTGCTCACGCCATCCCATGCTCCCACAGCACCATCTTTCCTGTCAAAACTGCTCCCCATCACGGATCATCACAGGTGTCACACAAATACACAGGGTCAACCACGAGGTTGAGTAGGAAAATGCATTAATAAGACGTAAATGATAATAGATTAGAACACCACTTCGCCTCCATATCACCAGTCATCCAATTCACCACCATCACACCACTCCTTCCATCACATCACACCTTCCATCACACCACCCCTTCCATGGCCATATCACAAGTCCCTTATCACAAGTCCCATATCACAAGACCCATTTCACAAGCCCCGTTCTCCGCAATAATCAATAATCATTCGATCACAATAATCAATAATCACAAATAAATATATCAACCAGATAATGAGTATCCTCATGTCATCACAATTACAAACATAGATATTCCCCTACCTCAATCGCGGAATGACAACCGAACAGCTGTTAGAATTGTTCCACCTCGAACAACCGAACTCAGTTCCTATAATTACTACTGAATATCAATTTCTACTCCTACAATCACATTACTAAAATTACTTGACCATGTTCACAGTTATATACTCATAACGTGTTATAATCACATACTTATAAACATGCTCATATACATATCAATTAGTATTAACTCATTATTCATATCCATCATCGTTAGTCACTGGCAAACTTACTAATTATGGACTTACTATATATAGACTTACTAAAAAAAGGCATACGATCAATTAAACAATTATTATAAAATCAATAGCAACAACAATTTAAATAATTACACATAGGCACAATATTTATTAATGATAATATAATATCAATTATTGCTAAAACATGACAATAACAATAGTACTAATCACATTATTATCATACTATACATAAACATAATAATAATAATGACCCAACCAATAATAATTATAATAAGAATAAGAATAATATTGATAAATCATAAAAATAGCAATTACACAATGGCCAAAACAAAGATCCACGAGCAGCAACCCACGCACAACGAACACGAACAAACAGCCCCCCCCATTAACACCAACCACCCTCACAAACGCCTGACCCGACACCACTTAGCAGCCTCGGGTTTCCCCAGTGACACCACCAGGCCCTACCCTGAGCCGCGGCGGTTCCAGGGGGACAGTCAGTGGTTGTCGACACCAGGGCACCACCCAGAACGCACCCTACAAACTCGGCCTCTCTGTTACTCTGTTCTAATGAGTTTCCACCACCTCGTACAACATTCACCGTAACAGTCGTCACCGACACAACGACCCACCGCGAGAACCGCCAGTCAAATTCCCAGACTACCCTCTACAAACCTACCCTAACATCCATAACAATCATGACCATCAACTTATTCGAATTCAAAAATAAACATCTACGTTCAAACACAATTCTGAAACGATTATAAACTTTTTCTAACACAGCGATAAAACACCCCCTTCTGACGGTCAACGGCGGCCAACAACGACTTCCTTACGGTCCATATACGACTAGTATACATCCTAAATTACCAATACGTAACAATTAGACACAACGAACGTACATTCACCAAGTATTTTACACGATAAACACAAGGGGAAAACAGGAAATAACGAAGGAGATGGTGACTATATCTCCTTGCCACTGACAACGACCCCCTTTGGACCACCTTAACCCTCCGTGTAATCCTCCCTTCCCGATCTCTGTTGTGGCGGCAGCAACCGTGTAGGAGCAGTTGGGTGTCGATAGCGTTAGGTCTAGGTTTTTGGGTAAGTTCTTATATGATGGCAGTGTATCACTTGTGAGGTGTTTGTGTTAATGTGTTAAACTTTGTCGAGATGGGCTGCTCTATGGCACGCACTTCGAGGCCCAATTCCGTTACTCAAGACATAATTTATTACTAATACTCATAACCGACACTTCACTTATAACACATAAAGTATAACGACATTATTCAATGCATTAATTATCGAGTATCTCCTTCTAAATAACCATCCAAGACGTCAACATAATAATATAAACGCTTATTCGATAATTAATTATCGAATATAAACGCCTAGTAAATATCAACACGAAAAAATAATAAATAATATTAAAGTAAAATACGGTGTATTACAGTCTTCCCTCCTTAAAAATGAACTTCGTCCCGAAGTTCGCCACCCCATGGTCCACCAACTGGTCGCTAGGCACATATGGAACACGATATGGGACACCACATAACGTCAAAAACTAATAAGGGTACTTTAAAACACGAAATATTACATTCTACCCTCGTTAAGAAAACTTTGTCCCCAAAGTTTAACTTATCACTAAATTAAAGGATACTTCACGAAACACAATAAAAAGCATAAGAGAAGTAAACAAGATTATACAATTCCCAGCTCATAACTCCGTCTTACTCATTACTTTATCTCATACTATCTCACTCCAAGTAACCAAGTATCACACTCATCATCGAATCTAAGACCAAAGACAAGGGGTGAGTGGACTGACGGGATAAAACCGCAAAAAAACCATATTTCCATCTCTATATCAATTTCAAACTCAAACAATATAACTCAATAACTAGGTCACTCCGGACCGTAACCATAACTCGGCACATAGGCCCCATAACTCCTTCCAGTAACCAATCTCAATATTAATCTCAATATAGTCAAAGGTCCAAACCCTGCTCAACACTTAGACCATAAGTCTAAGCTACTTACCCACAACTCAAGGTCAAAGAATACGACAACTCAATACAACACTAAAATCAAATCCCAATCTAGGCATTGTCTTTGTACTAGAGTCACGAGCAGCCTCTATCCCATCAGTTAATTGCCCTTGCAATTCAAAAGTTCATAAACAAGAATTGTACACTATACCAAACCAACCTAATACAGGATTATTATTCCGAACACAAACTAATCAATTACGAAAAGTTTATCCATCTCACAACTCAACGCGTATCACAACTAAAAGAATTATCTTATCAATAAAAAAAAAAATTAACTATCAAAATAGAATAGCAATTACTAATTTTCAACTCAAATAAGCACTCGTAATAAACTCATATCAATTATCATGTAATCATATAACCTCGAACAAATAAGAGTATTAGGATCGGTAAAATCTTGTTACGCAGTGGCACAGAATCAGAGTAGTTAACACTTATATACCTTTGAAATTTTTAACACAAAGTCCATATATTCATCACAACAGTGTAAACAACCAAGAACTCATAGTCCATACTTGACAATTTAAAACATTTCATGTTCGTAAACATATTATAGAAATGTGTAGGGCGAAATTTATTAACGTAATTAAACATGGAGCATTGACATATTTCACAAGGTTTACACTACTCATAGTTTAACAAGACCGTTTAACATTCCTAGATATCAATAAGTTAACAAAATCACTTAGGTACATTCCTCATCCACTCACATTACATCATTTATCATGAAACTATTAATACATATGGCTTGCAAAATAAGGGTTTTATCTAACACGCAGCAATTAAACATTCGGGCAGGATTTTATCAATGCGTAACTATAGAATTTGTCATGTTGCAGTCACTATAATTATCAAAACATCAAACATTATCATGATTAATCATCACTGTGAAAACATTTTGAAACTTTTGAAACATTAAAGTGGTAATTTGCGACAATTTATAAATACGAGCCAAAAGACAATATTACAAGCTATAGATCGAAACAAGACTACATAGAGACATCCTGACTCTTCTTCACTAAAAGATTGTTCTTTTAGTGCATGCCTTATGAAAATTTTAACAATAAACGTAAATGAATTTACAAGACTAGTACCTCCATAAATCACATGTCAACCAGTTAATAACTCAATATATAATGACCAGGTTTTGAAATATAGCAATATACAATTCTCTTTATGGCATACCAGTATACTTGAAGAGATTAAGAAAATTAGAAATCGCAGGGAACTAGACAGAGATAAACCATCGATATAGGAAAGAACATCAACAAGATTCACATTGTTCAAAATGATCAGAATTACGTATAACACTTAGGTTGTTATATCATGTTACTAATGTTATATCAGGATATCACGGAACCACATCACATAATCCACATTTGACTAAACTTTTATATGAACTTAGATATCTCACAATTCACCAATTAAACATTATGCAACAACTTACAAAAATCATAATCAAATAACAGCTTAACTAACGTGCGCGCGATTATAGTTTTTAGAAAATGTGGGGAATAAGTTAAACAGAGGAAATTAATATTTAATACAATCTTTTTACAACTCAATCGGTCTGGACAAGAACTTTACAGCAATTCGACAGAAAATTCAACAACTCGCAAAAATCACAATTAAATAGTGGCTCGTTAGGATTTTACATGGCGTATCATTTTGAAAACGCGAACACACATTCTGAACAGTAGAGTTGGATTTATGCATAACAATCACCAAGTTTTTAAATAATTTCCTTTACAAAAGATGGGTCAAAACGGAACTATGCAGTAACAATCCGACCACTGTCAACTAAAGTACTTATTTCTCTCAAAATATAACTCCTATTAACATGAAACCAAGACATTGGAAAGTTAACTAAAAAGGTTATCATACATAAAAAGTGTCATACACATATAGAGAACACATTTTAAAGGCCAGCTCTCGCAAGCAAGGTGACATTCTGAAAATTTATCAAAAATTTGCGTCCCTTACAATCACTTCACACTATCACATTCAAATACGACCATACATGTTGACATGTCATTTGAAGCGTTGGAATCACATTGTACCAAATTAACATCATTATTTCAAACTGAAATAGTCATCTACAAGACGGTAATATTGCGAAATTGAGAAGTAGCATCACGAAAAGATTCAATACTTACACATGTATGAACATTGCATTATTTCCTACCATTGTACAATTACAACACAATAGTATGTAAATATGTATACCAGAAACCACCAAGGTGCCACTTATAGAAACATGATTCTTTACTAAACTAATTGGGTGTCAAAAGAAACTGCCATATATACCCTAAGTACGATCTATGCAACACATAACCCTAGAGTACTCATGGCTTGGGGTAACACATTCCGCATATCACTAGACATGGATTGCTAAAGCAATTAGTAACATAATAACAATTATAAATTTCAAATTCCGATCACATTTGCCTAGTAAGCCCATCAGTAAACTCTTGGAAAGTATAAGGCATGTAAATAAGAAGTGTATACACACATAGAATAGTAACAGACAATTATCAACGGGCACGATATCCGGTTCGGTTTACTAGCTTTACCCATAAGACTTAACTTGGTTCCACCTCGTATAACGACATAGCATAGTTGGCTCTACTAACGATTCTAGTCAATCACGATCATATCTCTCCTACATCTATCCTTTTAGGTAGCTATAGCTTATCAACTTATTACACATATCGTTATACTATATCTCTACCTAACGGTGCAGGGATCATATATCATTATACTATATCTCTACCTAACGGTCCAGGGATCATATAGCCGCATGCATATCACCATATATGTACAAGTAAGCTCATATTCAAAAACTCTTGTTCTCAATACCAGAAATAGGATATCTCAATCAACATTCAACATCAGTCTCATGATTCGCAGTATATATTACCAACCATATTTCACATCATAACTTACCTCACTCCTTCTCCTGCAAGAACGTTAGTACAAGATAACTAGGTCACTATATAATCTACCCCACTCTTGAATTACTCTCATTGGGTTCCCGAGACTAAACAGAAAGGGCCCAGGTTTGGTGTGAGGGGGCCCCTAACTCATCCCGTTCCTTTTTGGGGCTCCTATCAGTTTCATCTCGGGGTTCATTTTATTTGACTCTTCCTACGTTCATTATTATTCATTTGATTTAGGCCTGAGGATCGTTCGCTCTGATACACTTTGTAACACCCCGATTTATTAAGGAGCCATTGGCAAGACATCCGTCGTAAATTGAGCTGTTACCATCTCGGAATATCTGAGGTAGTGAATAAAAAATTAAATCAAACCAAAGTACTTTATATAAAAGATGATAAAATTTAATACTTCGACGTTACAAATACTACACAGCGGAAATTAAAGTACAACTGATAACTAAAAAGTATGCGATCTACATCTAAGTCGGTCCATCCAAGTGCTCACGCCATCCCATGCTCCCACAACACCATCTTTCCTGTCAAAACTGCTCCCCATCACGGATCATCACAGGTGTCACACGAATACACAGGGTCAACCACGAGGTTGAGTAGGAAAACGCATTAATAAGACGTAAATGATAATAGATTAGAACACCACTTCGCCTCCATATCACCAGTCATCCAATTCACCACCATCACAGCACTCCTTCCATCACATCACACCTTCCATCACACCTTCCATCACACCTTCCATCACACCACCCCTTCCATGGCCATATCACAAGTCCCTTATCACAAGACCCATATCACAAGACCCATTTCACAAGCCTCGTTCTCTGCAATAATCAATAATCATTCGATCACAATAATAAACAATCACAAATAAATATATCAACCAAATAATGAGTATCCTCATGTCAATCCAATTACAAACATAGATATTCCCCTACGTCAATCGCGGAATGACAACCGAACAGATGCTAGAAATGTTCCACTTCGAACAACCATTACTACTGAATATCAATTTCTACTCATAAAATCACATTACTAAAATTACTTGACCATCTTCACAGTTATATACTCATAACGTATTATAATCACATACTTATAAACATGCTCATATACATATCAATTAGTATTAACTCATTATTCATATCCATCATCGTTAGTCACTGGCAAACTTACTAATTATAGACTTACTAAAAAAAGGCATACGATCAATTAAACAATTATTATAAAATCAATAGCAACAACAATTTAAATAATTACACATAGGCACAATATTTATTAATGATAATATAATCTCAATTATTGCTAAAACATGACAATAACAATAACAATAGTACTAATCACATTATTATCATACTATACATAAACATAATAATAATAATGACCCAACCAATAATAATTATAATAAGAATAAGAATAATATTGATAAATCATAAAAATAACAATTACACAATGGCCAAAATAAAAATCCACGAGCAGCAACCCATGCACAACGAACCCGAACAAACAGCCCCCCCCCTATTAACACCAACCACCCTCACAAACGCCTGACCCGACACCACTTAGCAGCCTCGGGTTTCCCCAGTGACACCACCAGGCCCTACCCTGAGCCGCGGCGGTTCCAGGGGGACAGTCAGTGGTTGTCGACACCAGGGCACCACCCAGAACGCACCCTACAAACTCGGCCTCTCTGTTACTCTGTTCTAATGAGTTTCCACCACCCCGTACAACATTCACCGCAACAGTCGTCCCCGACGCAACGACCCACCGCGAGAACCGCCAGTCAAATTCCCAGACTACCCTCTACTAACCTACCCTAACATCCATAACAATCATGACCATCAACTTATTCGAATTCAAAAATAGACATCTACGTTCAAACACAATTCTGAAACGATTATAAACTGTTTCTAACACAGCGATAAAACACCCCCTTCTGACGGTCAACGGCGGCCAACAACGACTTCCTTACGGTCCATATACGACTAGTATACATCCTAAATTACCAATACGTAACAATTAGAGACAACGAACGTACATTCACCAAGTATTTTACACGATAAACACAGGGGGAAAACAGGAAATAACGAAGGAGATGGTGACTACACCTCCTTGCCACTGACAACGACCCCCTTTGGACCACCTTAACCCTCCGTGTAATCCTCCCTTCCCAATCTCTGTTGTGGCGGCAGCAACCGTGTAGGAGCAGTTGGGTGTCGATAGGGTTAGGTCTAGGGTTTTGGGTAAGTTCTTATATGACGGCAGTGTATCACTTGTGAGGTGTTTGTGTTAATGTGTTAAACTTTGTCGAGATGGGTTGCTCTATGGCACGCACTTGGAGGCCCAATTCCGTTACTCAAAACATAAATTATTACTAATACTCATAACCGACACTTCACTTATAACACATAAAGTATAACGACATTATTCAATACATTAACTATCGAGTATCACCTTCTAAATAACCATCCAAGACGTCAACATAATAATATAAACGCTTATTCGATAATTAATTATCGAATATAAACGCCTAGTAAATATCAACACGAAAAAATAATAAATAATATTAAAGTAAAATACGGTGTATTACAGTCTTCCCTCCTTAAAAATGAACTTCGTCCCGAAGTTCGCCACCCCATGGTCCACCAACTGGTCGCTTGGCACATATGGAACACGATATGGGACACCACATAACGTCAAAAACTAATAAGGGTACTTTAAAACACGAAATATTACATTCTACCCTCGTTAAGAAAACTTTGTCCCCAAAGTTTAACTTATCACTAAATTAAAGGATACTTCACGAAACACAATAAAAAGCATAAGAGAAGTAAACAAGATTATCAAGTTTATACAAACAATCGCGACATATGTAACACCCCCATTTATTTAAGAGCCTTTAGCAAGACATTCTCAATAAATAGAGTTGTTACCATCTCGGAATGCCCGAGGTAGTGAATAACAAAGTAAAACAAACCAAAGTACTTTATATAAAAACTGATTAAATTTAAACTTTTGATATTACAACTACTACGCAAAGAATAAAAGTACAACCGATAACATCTAAGTATGTGATCTAATTCTAAGTAGGTCCAAGCCATGTCTCTCTCCTTGCCCAAGCTCCTAGTTCATCTGTCTCTAACCTGTAGAATCTACTCCCCATTCCGGATCATCGTAGGTGTACACGAATACACTATCAACCTCGCGGTTGAGTAGGATAGCACAACAATAAATAATGCAACAATTATGATATGCAAACGCCATGATATGCTCTAGCTCAATCACAATCTCAATCTCAAACTCATACCCTTGCACCAAGCCATACCGAACCTCCCGGCAGACTATAATCGGTCGTCACCGAACACCAGCTCAATAGCTGATAAGACACCAGGCCTGGTCTGCAGAACCACCCTGGGCTTTATATCAGAACAATATCTGATCCATAACTTTCTCAGTAACCAATGCATATGCTATGCTCATGAATGCAACCATATAATTATTCAATCATTCTATCAAATAATGAAATGCTCATGCCATTACCAATAATCCACAATCAATCCGACCAATATCATTCTCATATCAATCATACTCAGCATCCAAAACACACAATACCACATCCATCCATAACACATCATAAAGTATAAGGTAGTGTATCCTACCTGGATAGCAATATAATCCAATCATACAGCCAACATTCAATCAGTAGCATCACTCCGTCACATACTCAACACCTAATTCAATAATATACTTAATTACTAACTAGTACAATTACGTAACCAACATAATATATCAATCACTCCAATTAATTATCTACATAATATATTACGCATAACGAGACCGTATTAAAGATTACTACTCCAATTAACTTAAACAACTCATTCTTATTACTTTTATAACCAATTTCATTTGAATAAACGACTATAGAAAATATACCCGAACTATTGATAGCCGTCACATTCTTGCATAAAATAATTACTTTAACACTTAATAATAATAATCATACCAACAATAAATTATCAATAATAAAAAAAAATAACTTATAAACATAAGATCATGCTAATAATAATAACATAATAATAATTAATAATATTATTTTAACAAACATCAACAATAACAACTCCAATAATAAATACTAATACT
This sequence comes from Silene conica, assembly GCA_029255685.2. NCBI lineage: Eukaryota > Viridiplantae > Streptophyta > Magnoliopsida > Caryophyllales > Caryophyllaceae > Silene > Silene conica. Next base: position 48,345,467 of record CM055318.2, on the reverse strand, counting down.
AATAATAATAATAATAATAATAATAATAATAATATCACAACAATAACAATAATTATAATAAGAATAACATATGTAAATAAAACAGCCCCCCTCAGACCCCGGGTTCGAACCCCACGACCAACACAAAAAAAAAACCAGTCCCAAACATAAAATATCAGCCCCCACTTCTCCCTTCTACTCACCCGTGCACCCACTTTCAAGGCCACGCCACCACCAACCAGGCCACCCCTAGCCACCACTATCAACCCCAACCTCAAGCCTACACCACTGCCCAAAACATCGACCCTCTGGCCACTACCTGCGGCCACCATAACTGTCACCACGCCTCGCCAAAACAGCCTGTACACGCGTGATTGTACTATGTTTTCGATGCCCTTGTCTCACTCCTTTCTCACGCCTTCTCTCTCTCTCCACCGTACCCAACACCGCCTCTGGCCACCACCGATGTCACCCCTGACACATGGTGATTCTAGGGTAGGTAATCTTCCGCTCTAGTATCCCTTCTAACTGCCGCAACACCACCTGCAAAACCCATGTCCCAACCAGATTTCCAGCAACCTCCCCTGCAACTGTCCGTTTTTCAGCCTCTGCAAACACCTCTCTAGACACCAACACCACCACCTAACTCCACCTTCGACTCCTCTCACATCCCACGATTATATTGGTGGTAACGACCAGACTACAACACCACCCTCGCCACCAGCAAAAACCCTCAAACATACCCATTCCCGCGGCCCCTGTACTGATTTCCCTTGTTTTCGTTCATGTCTAACACCCTCCTGAAACCGCTGTCAACTAGTTTCCCTGACCACCAGGTACCACCATGCCACTACCAACACCACCTACTAACACCGTATGACCAGTACCCACGAACTCACAACATATATTGACACCAAAACACGATTTATTTAAGCAAACAAGGCGAAACAGAGTATAAAACGTATAACTACTGTCTACTTTCATGGCGGTGAAAACAATAACCACGGTGGTCCTACGGTAGTTTAAAGACGATAATTATGTTATTCATACTACAAACATTAGACACTACCAAAGAATTCTGATTCGAAGGCATGTATAAGTACAATAAACTACTTACTAACGTATAAGTGCGCAAGGATGAAAAGATGGCGGTGATGACTGATCAGTACGTATGTTCTCCTCTTTTGTTTTCCTTCAAAACTCACGATGGTCAAAGTAGGTAGAGTAGGATTGTGGAGGCAGACGAGATAGATAGGGACTAGGGTTTTACGAGGTTATGGAGGCAGTCGACACATAGGGTATTAGGGTTTGATTTAGCATAAAATGTCGATGGGTTTGTGAATGTCGTTTGCATTGTTTCTATCCCATGGTCTATTTCTATCCTAACCCGAGTCCAAGCTCATGACAAATAGTCCATCACGCATATCGAAACACTATACTATCAATATACCGTTCTCGCATCGTAAATTAAATTAGCAAGTACATATAATAAATTATACTAATTAACTATGTAATTAGTATTAGTAAATATAAATTAAATTAACTATAATAATATAAAATTATTAGTACTTTCATAAGAATATATAAAAATTAGAATTAGAATTTAAATATAATTACGACTTAAGAAATAAACAAATATAAATGAGAAATAAATATAAAATATATTTAATTAATTATAAAGAAATACGAATGAAATGTCATTTTATGAAATAATCATCAAATATAAAATAATTATGAAATACGAAATGATCGTAGAAATACGATTTATAAAATAATAATAGTTTACGTAAAATACTTTACAAATATTCCATTTGAAATACTTGTATAAACCATGACCGAGGCTAATATACGGGGTATTACAACATACCACTTAGCCATGTAAAACAACTAGACATATCATAAATCAAACGATTTTACAATCCTATCCTCTTTAAAACACGGTTACGTCCCCGTAACATCATTATACAATTCCCAGCTCATAACTCCGTCTTACTCATTACTTTATCTCATACTATCTCACTCCAAGTAAACAAGTATCGCACTCATCGTCGAATCTAAGAACAAAGACAAGGGGTGAGTGGACTGGCGGGATAAAACCGCAAAAAAACAATATTTCCATCTCTATATCAATTTCAAACTCAAACAATATAACTCAATAACTAGGTCACTCCGGACCGTAACCATAACTCGGCACATAAGCCCCATAACTCCTTCCAGTAACCAATCTCAATATCAATCTCAATATCGTCAAAGGTCCAAACCCTGCTCAACACTTAGACCATAAGTCTAAGCTACTTACCCACAAGTCAAGATCAAAGAATACGACAACTCAATACAACACTAAAATCCAATCCCAATCTAGGCATTGTCTTTGTACTAGACTCACGAGCAGCCTATATCCCATCAGTTAATTGCCCTTGTAATTCAAAAGTTCATAAACAAGAATTGTACACTATACCAAACCAACCTAATACAGGATTATTATTCCGAACACAAACTAATCAATTACGAAAAGTTTATCCATCTCACAACTCAACCCGTATCACAACTAATAGAATTATCTTATCAATAAAAAAAAATTAACTATCAAAATAGAATAGCAATTAGTAATTTTCAACTCAAATAAGCAGTCGTAATAAACTCATATCAATTATCATGTAATCATATAACCTCGAACAAAATAAGAGTATTAGGATCGGTAAAATCTTGTTACGCAGTGGCACAGAATCAGAGTAGTTAACACTTATATACCTTTGAAATTTTTAACACAAAGTCCATATATTCACAACAGTGTAAACAACCAAGAACTCATAGTCCATACTTGACAATTTAAAACATTTCATGTTCGTAAACATATTATAGAAATGCGTAGGGCGAAATTTATTAACGTAATTAAAGATGGAGCATTGACATATTTCACAAGGTTTACACAACTCATAGTTTAACAAGACCGTTTATGTCACATTTCTGTGTTAAGGAAGTTTAAGTATCTTGTGTCATGTGTTCCAAACTCGTTGGAGTTGAGTTCGTTGTTTTGTCACTTAAGTGAAGACGAACTTCGGGACAAAGTTCCTTTTAAGGGGGGAAGACTGTAATAACCCGTATTTGTGTGAACTCGTACATAATAATAATAATAATATGCGAGGTTATTTTCTTCGTTAATAAGCTCGTGAACCTAGTATGTTTGTAAGCGTTGTTAGACCATGGTGGGTTTCGATTTGGGGATCTATGGTATCGAATTAGAGTGTGGTAGTGTGCTGATTAGGAGGTTCGAACTTGGGGCTGCTAGAGTGCCTTACATGGGCCTCGATATGTGTGTCAATAGGAGAGCCCATGCGTGATTTCTGAAACAGCGAGCACCCTATTCTCTGCCGCCTTATTTAGCCAAGGGTTTCATACCCTAAACCTAACTAAAACACAAAAACCCTTACTCTAAACCTTAGCCGTCATAGTAGAGAGAAGAAGGAGACTCGACACGGTGGCAGTAGGTGGATCTACGGTGGTTTGTGGTTGTTCTAAATCCGGTATGATCACCATAATCACATTTACTTTCTGCTGTCTGTAAGGTTTTTGTCGTCTTTTTAGAAGGTAGTTTCGAGGTGAAATCTTCGTGTCTTTGCATATTTTTGTACCATGTTATGTAGTGAACGTCTGTAGTATGTAGTTCGTGTGTCGTTAGTGGTTTAAAGACCCTTTCGAGGGCGGCTAGATTGGTGTCACACGGTGGTTATTACAGTATACTCTAAAACGGATGTTCTACCATGTTTTGTAATCTGTTTTAGAGGCGCGGGTTGGTGTATCTCATTCTGGGTTTTGGTGTTTTGGGTAGAGGGTTGATGGGTGGTGTGAGTAGTGGTTGTCATGGCGGTTAGAGGCGGCTGGTTATGGTGGTATAGGGAGTGTCGGTGGGTCTGTCAGTGTGTATGGGTGTCACAGGTTGTCGGGTTGGTCTGTTTGGCTTGGTGCCACCGCCGACTAGGGGGAGGTCTATGCGGTGGTACCATGGTGGTTAGGGGTGTTGGGTGTCAGTGATGGTGGTTATGGGTAGTGTGGTCGATGTCAGGTCTGCGCGTGGTGGTTACAGGGGTCTTTGTCGGGGCTGTTGAAGGGAGCAGGGAACAGGAGGTCGTGAACCAGGCTTGGTAGTGGCCCTGGTTCACCTCGCCGGAGGTGGTCGACGTTGGTGGTAGTGGTCAAAGTCGTAGGGGACAGAGTGGGGGTCATAGCTGGTGGTTGTCGGTGGGGTTTAGTTGGGTCGTGTGGCTGTGACGTGAGCTTGGGAGCCGCGGGTTGGTAGAGTCGGGTTTGAAGGGTGTGTTTGTATTTTATTTTATTCCATTTTATTTTTATTCAATTATTAGATATGTATAATTATTATGGAGTTTATTAGTAAAGATATTTTGTATCTATGGCAATAATATTGTTATTAGTATGGTATATTAATATTTATGAGGGTGTTAATATATATTGAGAAGTTTGAATTTTAAACTAAGGTTGCTATATTTAGAAGTTACTATTTAAGTCGGGAGAACGTCTATTTTTGGAAAGTTGCTAAATTGGAGAAGTTTCTATTTATGGAAACTTTCCACTTATGGAAGGTTGCTTTTTATAGTAAGTATGATAGTTAAGGGGTGCGGGAAGTTTGTTAATTTGTTACGTATATCTCTTTATTAGGTAGCGAGTTTCGCGTGGAACATTTTTGACAAGCCTCGGACGTATCTACTTTTCTCGCTAATTCAGGTAGGGGAAACTACTAATGTTTGACGATGTGTAAACCGTTCATAATTGATATCAAACATGTTGTTATATATATTATTATGTAATCTTGATATTGTGCATTTATATTATACTGTGATAACAATGAGGCGATGAGATGATGGGTCTTGTGATTGGCGCGGAGATAATGGGTCTTGTGATTGGTGCGGAGATAATGGGTCTTGTGATTGGTGTGGAGATAATGGGTCTTGTGATTGGTGCGGAGATATTGGGTCTTGTGATTCGGAGTGGAGATGATCGACGTTCTATTTTTAGTAATATGGTTTGTTTACAGTTTTACTCTACTCAACCTCGTGGTTGACCCTGTGTATTCGTGATCACCTGTGATGAACCAATTTATTGGGGAGCAGACTGACAGGTATAAAGACTATGGGAGCTTAGGGAAGGGAGAAGCATGGACCCGGACCTGCCTAGAGTCTAGACCACGTGATAGCAGTCTATGAGTTGTACTTTTATTTTGATCAGAACAGTTTTATATTTTGGTTATGTAAGAACATGTTTTGAGTTTAAAGTTAATTTAAAGTACTGTTTATCTTCCTTTGTATCTACTGCCTCGGGAAACCAAGATGGTAACACCTTTATTTATCTGAGGAGTCCTAGTTCAGGCCCTTAAATAAATGGGGGTGTTACAGTTTAACATTCCTAGATATCAATAAGTTAACAAAATCACTTAGGTACATTCCTCATCCACTCACATTACATCATTTATCATGAAACTATTAATACATATGGCTTGCAAAATAAGGGTTTTATCTAACACGCAGCAATTAAACATTCGGGCAGGATTTTATCAATGCGTAACTATAGAATTTGTCATGTTGCAGTCACTATAATTATCAAAACATCAAACATTATCATGGATAATCATCACTATGAAAACATTTTGAAACTTTTGAAACATTAAAGTGGTAATTTGCGACAATTTATAAATACGAGCCAAAAGACAATATTACAAGCTATAGATCGAAACAAGACTACATAGAGACATCCTAACTCTTCTTCACTAAAAGATTGTTCTTCTAGTGCATGCCTTATGAAAATTTTAACAATAAACGTAAATGAATTTACAAGACTAGTACCTCCATAAATCACATGTCAACCAGTTAATAACTCAATATATAATGACCAGGTTTTTAAATATAGCAATATACAATTCTCTTTATGGCATACCAGTATACTTGAAGAGATTAAGAAAATTAGAAATCGCAGGGAACTAGACAGAGATAAACCATCGATATATGAAAGAACATCAACAAGATTCACATTGTTCAAAATGATCAGAATTACGTATAACACTTAGGTTGTTATATCATGTTACTAATGTTATATCAGGATATCACGGAACCACATCACATAATCCACATTTGACTAAACTTTTATATGAACTTACATATCTCACAATTCACTAATTAAACATTATGCAGCAACTTACAAAAATCATAATCAAATAACAGCTTAACTAACGTGCGCGCGATTATAGTTTTTAGAAAATGTGGGGAATAAGTTAAACAGAGGAAATTAATATTAAATACAATCTTTTTACAACTCAATCGGTTTGGACAAGAACTTTACAGCAATTCGACAGAAAATTCGGTAACTTGCAAAAATCACAATTAAATAGTGGCTCGTTACGATTTTACATGGCGTATCATTTTGAAAACGCGAACACACATTCTGAACAGTAGAGTTGGATTTATGCATAACAATCACCAGGTTTTTAAATAATTTCCTTTACAAAAGATGGGTCAAAACGAAACTATGCAGTAACAATCTGACCACTGTCAACTAAAGTATTTATTTCTCTCAAAATAAAACTCCTATTAACAAGAAACCAAAGACATTGGAAAGTTAAGTAAAAAGGTTATCATACATAAAAAGTGTCATACACATATAGAGAACACATTTTAAAGGGCAGCTCTCGCATGCAAGGTGACATTCTGAAAATTTATCAAAAATTTGCGTCCCTTACAATCACTTCACACTATCACATTCAAATACGACCATACATGTTGACATGTCATTCGAAGCGTTGGAATCACATTGTACCAAATTAACATCATTATTTCAAACTAAAATCGTCATCTACAAGACGGTAATATTGCGAAATTGAGAAGTAGCATCACGAAAAGATTCAATAGTTACACATGTAGAACATTGCATTAGTTCCTACCATTGTACAATTACAACACAATAGTATGTAAATATGTATACCAGAAACCACCAAGGTGCCACTTATAGAAACATGACTCTCTACTAAACTAATTGGGTGTCAAAAGAAACTGCCATATATACCTTAAGTACGATCTATGCAACACATAACCCTAGATTACTCATGGCTTGGGGTAACACATTCTGCATTTCACTAGACATGGATTGCTAAAGCAATTAGTAACATAATAACAATTATAAATTTCAAATTTCGATCACATTTGCCTAGTAAGCCCATCAGTAAACTCTTGGAAAGTATAAGGCATGTAAATAAGAAGTGTATACACACATAGAATAGTAACAGACAATTTATCAACGGGCACGACATCCGGTTCGGTCTACTAGCTTTACCCAAAACACTTAACTTGGTTCCACCTCCTATAACGACATAGCATAGTTGGCTCTACTAACGATTCTAGTCAATCACGATCATATCTCTCCTACATCTATCCTTTTAGGTAGTTATAGCTTATCAACTTATTACACATATCGTTATAGTATATCTCTACCTAACGGTGCAGGGATCATATATCATTATACTATATCTCTACCTAACGGTCCAGGGATCATATAGCCGCATGCATATTACCATATATATACAAGTAAGCTCATATTCAAAAACTCTTGTTCTCAATACCAGAAATAAGATATCTCAATCAACATTCAACATCAGTCTCATGATTCGCAGTTTATATTAGCAACCATATTTCACATCATACCTTACCTCATTCCTTCTCCTGCAAGAACGTTAGTACAAGATAACTAGGTCACTATATAATCTACCCCACTCTTCAATTACTCTCATTGGGCTCCCAGACAGAACAGAACGGGCCCAGGTTTGGTGTGAGGGGGCCCCTAACTCATCCCGTTCCTTTTTGGGGCTCCTATCAGTTTCATCTCAGGGTTCATTTTATTTGACTCTTCCTACGTTCATTATTATTCATTTGATTTAGGCCTGAGGATCGTTCGCTCTGATACCACTTTGTAACACCCCGATTTATTGAGGAGCCTTTGGCAAGACATCCTCAGTAAATTGAGCTGTTACCATCTCGGAATATCCGAGGTAGTGAATAACAAAGTAAATCAAACCAAAGTACTTTATATAAAAGCTGATAAAATTTAATACTTCGACGTTACAAATACTACACAGCGGAAATTAAAGTACAAATGATATCTACATCTAAGTCGGTCCATCCAAGTGCTCACGCCATCCCATGCTCCAACAGCACCATCTTTCCTATCAAAACTGCTCCCCATCACGGATCATCACAGGGGTCACTAGAATACACAGGGTCAACCACGAGGTTGAGTAGGAAAACGCATTAATAACACGTAAATGATAATAGATTAGAACACCACTTCGCCTCCATATCACCAGTCATCCAATTCACCACCATCACACCACTCCTTCCATCACATCACACCTTCCATCACACCACCCCTTCCATGGCCATATCACAAGTCCCTTATCACAAGACCCATTTCACAAGCCCCGTTCTCCGCAATAATCAATAATCATTCGATCACAATAATCAGTAATCACAAATAAATATATCAACCAGATAATGAGTATCCTCATGTCATCACAATTACAAACATAGATATTCCCCTACCTCAATCGCGGAATGACAACCGAACAGCTGCTAGAAATGTTCCACCTCGAACAACCGAACTCAGTTCCTATAATTACTACTGAATATCAATTTCTACTCATACAATCAAATTACTAAAATTACTTGACCATGTTCACAGTTATATACTCATAACGTATTACAATCACATACTTATAAACATGCTCATATACATATCAATTAGTATTAATTCATTATTCATATCCATCATCGTTAGTCACTGGCAAACTTACTAATTATGGACTTACTATATATAGACTTACTAAAAAAAGGCATACGATCAATTAAACAATTATTATAAAATCAATAGCAACAACAATTTAAATAATTACACATAGGCACAATATTTATTAATGATAATATAATCTCAATTATTGCTAAAACATGACAATAACAATAACAATAGTACTAATCACATTATTATGATACTATACATAAACATAATAATAATAATGACCCAACCAATAATAATTATAATAAGAATAAGAATAATATTGATAAATCATAAAAATAACAATTACACAATGGCCAAAATAAAAATCCACGAGCAGCAACCCATGCACAACGAACCCGAACAAACAGCCCCCCCCCCCCCCCCTATTAACACCAACCACCCTCACAAACGCCTGACCCGACACCACTTAGCAGCCTCGGGTTTCCCCAGTGACACCACCAGGCCCTACCCTGAGCCGCGGCGGTTCCAGGGGGACAGTCAGTGGTTGTCGACACCAGGGCACCACCCAGAACGCACCCTACAAACTCGGCCTCTCTGTTACTCTGTTCTAATGAGTTTCCACCACCTCGTACAACATTCACCGTAACAGTCGTCACCGACACAACGACCCACCGCGAGAACCGCCAGTCAAATTCCCAGACTACCCTCTACAAACCTACCCTAACATCCATAACAATCATGACCATCAACTTATTCGAATTCAAAAATAAACATCTACGTTCAAACACAATTCTGAAACGATTATAAACTTTTTCTAACACAGCGATAAAACACCCCCTTCTGACGGTCAACGGCGGCCAACAACGACTTCCTTACGGTCCATATACGACTAGTATACATCCTAAATTACCAATACGTAACAATTAGAGACAACGAACGTACATTCACCAAGTATTTTACACGATAAACACAAGGGGAAAACAGGAAATAACAAAGGAGATGGTGACTATACCTCTTTGCCACTAACAACGACCCCCTTTGGACCACCTTAACCCTCCGTGTAATCCTCCCTTCCCAATCTCTGTTGTGGCGGCAGCAACCGTGTAGGAGCAGTTGGGTGTCGATAGGGTTAGGTCTAGGGTTTTGGGTAAGTTCTTATATGACGGCAGTGTATCACTTGTGAGGTGTTTGTGTTAATGTGTTAAACTTTGTCGAGATGGGTTGCTCTATGGCACGCACTTGGAGGCCCAATTCCGTTACTCAAAACATAAATTATTACTAATACTCATAACCGACACTTCACTTATAACACATAAAGTATAACGACATTATTCAATACATTAATTATCGAGTATCACCTTCTAAATAACCATCCAAGACGTCAACATAATAATATAAACGCTTATTCGATAATTAATTATCGAATATAAACGCCTAGTAAATATCAACACGAAAAAATAATAAATAATATTAAAGTAAAATACGGTGTATTACACCGGATCTCCAAAGGAGTATGATCAAGTTATCCACATCATATGAGATATACACCAAGCTTGCAACAATGTTTTCGCAAACTCCAAGGGTGATTCAATATGAGGCGACTTCCGCCTTCTTCGACATTAGCTTGAAGCAAGGGCAAAAGATAAGCCCTCATGTGCTCAAACTTGTTGAGCTCGCGGAGACTCTAAAAGTGCAAGGAGGTGACGTTCCCGACTCTCTCATCATTGACCAAGTTCTTCACTCGCTCAATAAGGTGAAATCGTATGCACAATTCCGGGTGAATTTTAACATGCGAAATCAAGAGACCACATTGGATGAATTGCATAAGATGCTTGTCCAAGCCGAGAGGGATATGGGACTTCTTAAAAGTTCCACTAAGGATGTTTTGAACATTGAGAAGAAAGGGAAAACGAGCTTCAAAAGGAATGCCTTCAAGGGCAAGGGCAAGAAAACGTTCAAGCCCGAACCGACCAAAGAAAAGACCTTTTCGAAAGGTGCTTCCACCTCATCTTCGAAAGCCGAAGACAAGTGCCATTATTGCACGAGGATAGGGCATTGGAAGCGTAATTGCCCCAAATACTTTAGCGATCTCAAAAATGGGAAGGCAACCGCCGTAGGTAATAATTCTCGTTTAAATTCATGTCATTTATCAACTTATGTATAGTGATACAAATTTGTTGATATTTACCCTTTTTAAATTGTTTTAAAGGGCCACCTCCTAATGATAAGGGCAAGGAAAAGGAAGTATGAAGTTCCTTACTTGGATGACTATGGTAGCATCCAATTGATCGAAGACTTGAAGAGCTAGACTCTAATTTTCATATTGTCTTCTTTCATATTTTGCATTTTATTTAATAGAACAATTTGTTTTCTTGTAAGACAAGGATTCAAATCCTAAAACAATGGTTGTGATTTTGGATATTAGTGACTTGGTTTTCAACCCAAGTCACTACTTTTGTTCTTATTCAATTACTTGATTTCTAAAATAAATTGCATACCTTGTTAAAATATGAATAATGGTGATCTTGTCACGCAATAAACATTGATACGATCAATATAATATAATCAAAGTGTTGATTAAAACGGAGAACTACACCCCATGAGATACTTTCAATCAAATTGAGACATCATTAGTTCATTATAAGATTTTCATATTAAGTGAAAATGAGAATGAGTCCAACACATCTATATAACTTTTCAATCATTCACATACATTGGTTAAATCGAAAATAACTATCCTTATACGAATAAAGGTTATTGTTAAAAGGATAGAGTTGGAGAAAGATTTTCAGCCCGCAAACCAATGAAATAAATGTAGGTTCTTAGAGAAGAATCCAACATGGGAGTCTTAAGAAGAACCCTAAATGAAGAAACAAAGAAACTACAAGAGGACACTGAAGAAACTACGGGAGGACACGAGAGGAAATGTTCCTTATGTTCATTGTTTAACAAAAAGAGGATACAAGAAACCCCGTATAAAATCGGAAGGAAAACGGTTCCTTAACAAATGATTTTTCTAAAATTATAAGATAAAAGAGAAGAAATCATCTCAGTTCCCTCGACAGTAGTATATGTTGTAACGAAAAGTGATGTTAGGAATTCATGTGATGTCGATTGAATAAAGGTAGACCACTATAGCGATAGTGATAGTGATAATGATTCAAGTGATAAATAAAGATTTACATGTGAGAAATGAAAGGTTCATTTAAGAGATCGAGTGATATTGTTTTTAGTGGGAGCGATATTCATTCAAGAATTGAACCTACCATTTAGAGAGGATGGGTGATTCTTTAAAGTGTAAAGAACAAGAGGTTCTCAATTCTAGATGAACAAATACCTTATATCATAAGATGATGGAGCTTAACGGGAAGGTTTATTATATTGATAATAAAAGGTCGCCCATTAGAAGTAAAAATGGTTAGATATGAATAACCTTGATAATTTAGCCAAGATGTTTGAAAATTATAAAAGTGATGAAATCATTAATGACTACAATATAGATTTCAGTACATAAGTAACTAGGTAATTTCGAGTGATTCTTTAATCCCTCTATTATATCCGTACGTCACGAGTTATAAGATAATAGTGGGAGCTTCCCTCGGAAAAGGGAACTCAAGATCTAGAATGAGTTCTAGATGTGTGCTCAAATAAGATCATATTATATGAGATAATATGAGATGGAAGGAGACCAAAATTTGTAAGTTTTAGAATCACGAATAAAAGGTTTATTCGTAAAACACTAATACAAATTGATGATCGTGCATCAAATGCAATGAAATAGTATTGATTGTTTTTGCATGACAATTTCATTTGAGTTATAATTAACTAAAAATAAAAGGATACTTTGTCAAAATCCAAATGGGTTGTAAGAGACAATATTGAACCCCATGAAGTGAACTGGATTGACTTAGTATAGCCCCTAGCCGCTTACATGAGGTGACGTCTCAAAGCGACTAGAATGTGAGCCTACTGATGGCAAGTTCAAGTGCCATAGAGTCATATGTGATGACTAGTCGATCATATAGGCAGACTGCAAGAGACACTCTGTCGGGCAAAGTGACCGCTTATAGAGTTCTGGAAATTTTATAATAGCCAGGTCGTGGCGAGAGGTGCTATAGTATTCTTGTGAGTCAATTCTTAGACTAAAGACTACTCTCCCAAGATGGTACATTTTAGGCATTACCTTGATCCATTCTCTACGACTTTTCGTAACTGGAGTCAAATGGGATTGCTTTGGGTTGTGACTAACTGTGACTAGTTGAAGGAAGTAGTGCGATAGAAATTGTCCACCCCTTGTCAGGGTTGTTCAAATCTCAAGGCCACTGGAGGAGAAGTTAACTGGAAATGCGTGGCCACGCTCGGAAGGCATCTATGGTAGATAATTCCGGTCAAACAGTTACTCTCCAGATCGAGGAAACCACTCATGATATGATTGAATGCAAGTACGACCTCAGAGAGACACCTTGCATTGAGTGGGAGATTGTAATAGGACAAGAGAATTGGTGACGCACACTTGTCGAGGACAAGTGGGAGATTTTTGGGAAATGTGTCCTCAACAATAGTGCAATCACTTAATCAAATATCATGACGAGAATGCGCAAGGGATGATACGAATTATATTAGTCAACTGACCAACATTAATCGGTAATGATTCGCTAGCTAGAGTTTGACATTACTGTCGTATGACGGTGGTGGTCAGTTGATCCCTTTAGGTCACACCTATAGGACAATTCCCTTAATTGATAAAGTGATCAAATGTATATTGATACAATTTGATCATATTCCTTAAACTTGTATACCGAGAAATCAGACGTTAAATCTTATTGTAAGATTTATGTTTAAACTTGAAACGTGTCAATTGTTAAACAATGAACGATATTTTACAATGTCGTAATTAGAATTAATCGGGTTGTATATTAATTGCAAAGGTTGTAAATCGTATTGACGATTATAATAATTAATCATTTTATATTAGTAATTACGAATTACTTGTCAAGTTCATAAATAAGATTCATGTAAATTATAAACAATATTTATACGATAAATATATATGTTTTAAATTAGAACATATTGTATATTCTCATATTGTGACATATTGTATGTCACATAACATACAATTATAAAATTGACAAAATATAAAATGGATGACCATTTTATCTTAAATGAGACGGTTTGGGTGAGTGGATTAAGGTGTGTTTATGCAACTTAATGACACTCTTTAATAGATCATCATTAGGGTGCTCTTGTAAATAGGACCTAGAGCCACCCTAAGAGCATAGAAAAGGGAAATTGTTCCCCTTTGCTTCTCCCTATGCCCGGCCACCCAAAGACCAAGACAACCCCCTTATATCTTGTGTTGTTAGCTCACAAGTATTGTTGGTTCTAATTTTGCATATTTTTCTAAGTGTGAGAAAAACAAATAAAATCCTCTAGAAATTATTATAAGATTATAACAAGACTAATTATATAATATATATAAGATTAGTATACTAAGTTCGAATTAGAGCTTATAATATATTAAGGAAAAACCGGTTTTTGGTACTAGCATACTCAAGTTTCGGTTTCAGTCAAAGGGTGTCTTGGTGCATCACAAAGGAGGTGTTCTAGTTGAATACTTGGAGGATCATCCTAGCATTTCGTTTGGACCGTGTGTAAGGGTTCATATTCTCTAATTTCCGCATAATCTTATAGCATGCATAAGATCTAAAATATGTTAATTAAAATGTTAATTAAGTTTTGTTTAGTATGACTAAAACAATTAGTTTATGAGATAACTAAACCTAACGGTTTTTGGAATTGTGCGGTTAGTAGCCAAGCTAGCAAAACCGGTACCCAACAACATATTTCACGACTTTTAATATTAAGAAAGTGCTCTTTTATACCACAACTCTCACATTATGAATAAGTAAGAACTCCCAAGTATTTTGAATGAAGTACGGGAGTGATAACATATAAAAGAAACGGATTTCAGAACGAATTATTGAATTTTGATGCTGTCAGTTGGTCGACCGACCTGTAAAGGCGGTCGGTCGACTGACTCTACTGTATATTTTGATTTTTTTGGTTTTCATTTTTCTTTTCTTTCTTTCTTTTTTTGAATTTTTCTGTTTGTTTTTCTTGCTTTCTTGCTTTCTTTTCTCTTTTTGCTCAAGATAGCATACAAACCAAGATGCCTCAAAAAAAGGTAAACCAAAGACCACAAATACTAGCTTGGAAGGGTAGGCTAAGTATGGGATGTAGTTTTGGGGGAATAAAAAGGCAATTTTGGCTATGTAAGGCTTATGGGTAAATAAGAAAAAGGGATCCCAAATGCACGTACCCAGACTCACAAAACGAGATAGTAAAACAAGTACATAGCAATTCAAGTTCATGTTTATGCATATTGATTTAACATGTTCCAAGGGGAGTACTACTCACATCCTAGATAACTGGTTTAAAATTGAAACCAGGAAATAAGCTCTAAAAACTCAGAATGTATAGTAGGTTGCCAAGGTATAAGTCAAGTCTCAAGAAAACAAGTTGACAAAAACTCGTAGATATGCAAAAGACTCTTATACTAAAACAAGTTGACAAGGCAAGGCAGAGGCATAAACATGTAATATAGCAAAGATCATCCTTGAAATACTCTCGTTCCAACTCGACCTATATGCTAAAATAAACGTGCATTTTTTTGGAAATTTTTTCATTTTTTTTCATTTTTTTTTGTATTTTTGTTTTGTATAGGTAAGGAAAATAAAGAAAAGAACAATGCAAGACAGAAATGCAATAAACGTGTGACAAAATGCAATGGAACAATGCATGTGACACGAAACCATTCCCCAAACCAACCCGCACAATGTCCTCATTGTGCATTAGCCTAAGTGCCAGCGTATGAGAAAAACTCCCCAAACCAGCGTAAGCTGGGAGGTTTTGGTGGCCAGCAGTGCCAGTCCAAGTACCTTATGACGTTTGCATGCTTCCCAAGGAAAATACGAACACGGTATAACAGGTAGACAGGTCGACCGACCTTCTTCTCTGGTCGATCGACCAATCTGCAGACTATAGGAATTTCTGAACGGTAGGAATCTGGTCGACCGACTGGTGTTGCTGGTCGGTCGACCGTCTTTCCTGTACAGCGGCCTCCTTTTCTTCGGAAATAACTTGTATTAACCAAGTTATTCTCCCTCAAACATGAAAAATCATTATACATGTGCCCAAAATATGCGCAAAAATGCAGAACCAATTCTAGTTGTCTTCACTACGCAACAAAAACGAAGATCGTTCTAAAACTTAAAGCAAACAAAATTAAAAAGTCTCAACAAAACAAAAAATAAATTGTCTCAAGAGCTTAAAAACTTAAACAGCTATCAGCTAAAAATGCGAAAAATCTCATACCACGGCTTTTGGCTATATGTCGTAGTCTCCACCGTGTTTGTTTGAATGGCCAAACACGTCTCCTCCTTGTCGCAAAGCATATGCGACAGACTCCTCTCTTTTTCTTCTTTTCTTCTTCTCTTGTCCTCCTCATCAACAATGTTCGGATCCTCATCCTCCTTATAGCTTAGGATCCCTAGTCCACCTCTTTGCACAACGACCTCCTTCACCATGGGTTTCCCCAAACCAATTCTTGCATTAGGCAAAACAGAAATATCCTCCATATTGCTCCCAATCTGGGACGGAGGTATAAAAACAGGTATAGGAGTGGGTAACAAAGTAGGCGAAGTGGTGATGACCTTATAATTCTTTTTAGAAGCAATAGCATTACAAGTAATAGGGGTCATAGCATCCTTCTTCCTATAAGATAGACCATAGATAATAGAGTGTTTCCCTACCTTAAAAGTTAAGGTCCCACTACCCACATCGATGATGGCTCCCGCGGTGTGAAGGAATGGTCTTCCTAGTATGATAGGTATATGGGCATCCTCAGGGATGTCCAAAACTACAAAGTCTACTGGGAAGAAAAACCTGTCAATGCGCACAGGGATGTTTTCCAACACCCCTATGGGTTCCATAGATGTACGGTCGGCCATTTGGATAGTCATACTAGTTACTGCAAAATTGGTCATTCCTAGCTTCAAGGCCACACTCAAGGGCATGACACTAATGCTAGCCCCTAGGTCACATAAGGCCTTTTTGACAGGGAAGGTCCCTATGTTGCAAGGTACAGAAAACCTCCCAGGGTCCTCTAGTTTATGAGGGGCAATAACATGGGATAGAAAACTGGAGGACTCTTCGGTATGGGCTACCGACTCAACTTTATCCAGAGACCGCTTTCGTGATAAAAGTTGTCTCATGAATTTTAAATACGCAGGAACTTGTTAAACTAGTTCTAAAAACGTAACTTGAACATTTAATGAACGAATAACGTCTTTGAACTTATCAAATGATACCTATTCCTTAGTTGGTATGAGTCTCTCCGGATAAGGAGGGGCGGAACTTTCAGTATTTGCAGCCCTCCTCAGAAACTTGGGGGTCTTGTTACCCCGGAAAAGGAAGTCCCTTAGGTTGTCCGGTATTCAGGCCTGAAGGATTCCGTCTGTTCAGCGTCAGAGGTCGGTCGACCCTCACCCTCGGTCGGTCGACCTGATTCCTGTGTTCCAGCAGCTTCTGGAATCTGCGTCGTAGTCGGGCGACCTGGCTCCTGGGTCGGTCGACTTACCTCGCTGTTACTCGCCTCTTTCCGTTTCTCTTCTTCTGTTCCACCCGCCTTCTCACCTCCTACTTTAGCTCCGCTCCTCAATGATATGCTGTTTTACAGTCTCCTTCTTTTGGTCCGTCTTGGTCGGAAGTTGACCCGGGGCCCTAGTATCGTTCTTGCTTGCAATTTGAGCAATTTGGGACTCTAACATCTTCATACCCGCCTCCCGTGCCTGTGACTTCTTTTGAACTAACCCAATGAGATTTTGGATGAGAGCATCCGTATTCGGTGGTGGGTTAGAAGGTTGTTGAGGGACAAAAGGGGGTTTTTGATAGTTTTGCTTGTGTGGAGGGATATAAGTGGAGTTTTGTTGTGGTTGTTGGTGTTGTGGGTTGAGGACGTTTTGACTCGTCCATCTCAGGTGTGGGTGGATGTTGTTGTTATTTGGATCGTAGAAATTATTTCCGCGGTAGTGTTGGAAAGCCGCGCATGTTTCGTTTGACGAAGTACAAAATTTGGAAACATGCCCCTCTCCACCGCATCTCTCACAAATGAATGGTCCGTCTTGAACGGCATTCACTTGGTAAATACCACCTTTACTCCCACTCCCAATCTCGAACTTCCCGCTATTAACCTCAAGCTTGTCAAGTTTAGCCATTAAAGCCTCAATAGCTGCAACGTTAGACTCAGCCTTCATTTGGTTACCACGGGAAGTCCCGTGTTCAGCACGATGTACAACAACATCTTCTATAATTTTGAGACCCTTAGTCTCTCCCGAATTCTCTTGGAATCTCCCATTGGCTGCAGCATCCAGATAGGCCCGGTTATCATCATAGAGACCATTATAAAACTAGTTGCATAGAAACCACTGTTCTAATCCATGATGAGGTATGGATAGAACGAGTCTATTGAACCTAGTCCAAGCCTCGCTGAAGTCTTCCGAAGCTCCTTGCTTAAAGCTGGTAATATGCGCCCTCAAGGCATTGGTCTTGGCTGCAGAATAATACTTCCTATAGAAGGCCAAGGCTAATGAGTTCCAATCTGTTACTCCCGCAGCAGTGCGGTCTAAGTCACGATACCACTCTCTCGCCGAGTCTCGGAGGGAAAAGATGAACATAGTTTCTTTGATTTGATCCTGCGTCACTCCATCTGGGGGTGTTATGGAGCATATGTAATCTGTGAAGATTTCAATATGCTTAGCTGCATCTTCATTGGCCGTGCCTCCAAATTGATTTCTCTCCACCATGGAGATGTAGGAAGGCTTGGCCTCGAATGGTTTCCCCGTGCCCGTAGGTAAAGTGAACCCTTTGTATAGGTCCTTCACCTGAGGCAAGGAATAACTGGCTATACTTGCTTCTTCGGCCATCTTTTTGTCCTCTTTTTCAAAGGCTTGGAAGTATGTAGTTATGGGTATTTTGGGTGTAAGTGGACTTTGAGGTGATTGTTTTGGTTGATTTAGTGTAGGTGGTTTGTTTTGTGGTGATGATGGTGATGGTGGTTGTTCAAAAAATTTTCTTGGAATAGGGAAGATGGTGAACCTCCTTCCCTACTCTCTAAAAACTGCTTCCTTTTTTTCTTAGAGTCCTCTCAAGCTTGTGGTCTAGTGGTAGGAGTTCTCCTTGAACTGACCTGCGCATAAGATGGAAACTACAAGAAAAAAGTGAGAAGGTTTAAGGAACAAAAGTTCCTTAAACAAAAGAAGCAAAAATAAGAACCAATAAACACTGGCGTCAACTCCCTGGCAACGGCGCCAAAATTTGATGCCCGTCGTTGAGGGTATCAATGATAAAATTTATAATTCCTATACTTTAACTATAGATAGTGAAAGTCAGGGTCGAACCACAGAGAGGTGGGGAATGTTTATTGTTTGATGTCAATGTTTTAAGGTAACAATTTGGGGGTTTTGAATTGGTTGTTACTAAGTCTAGAATAAAGATAAAATTAAGACGAGTAAATATAGATGAGAATAAAACTATAGTAAAAGAGATGCTAGGATGTTTGGGTAATAAATAGCTCTGATAGTATAAATCCTAAGTCAACATGTATTGTAGTCGCGTATGGGGTGTAACATATCCTTTCGGTCTATGGTACCTAATAGCTCCTTTCGGCCTATGCTATTAGTTCCTAGGTCTCACAATTATTGGGTGTCAACAATAAAGGTGATTCCTAAATTCTAGGTCACATACCTTTCAGTCTTAAGTAACCTAGCCGTCTTAAGGCATAAACCAATGCCCTTCTCGTATCTCTCAATCTTGGGTAGGTCATTACTAACATCCTACAAGTCTCCTTTCAGTCTCATTGTAGGTTATTATAGTCTACGAATTAAAACGAAACAAAATACGAACGCGAGTCGGTCGACCAACCAGCTAGCCCGGTCGGCCGACCTCCTGCCTGCAACAGATTGATCTCGAAAATTATACTATCGATGCATATCTACTCCCTACATCCTAACATGTGAAATTAGCTACTCATGACTATTGAAACAATAATAAAAACAGAAGTAAACATGGAGATCATAATGAACATCAATCTAAACATGCATTAACAATAAAGGCTTTGGGATTCTAACGTAAATCGGATGCAAGCAATTCTAAATTAACAATAATGAAACTAAAATTAAGAAGGGAATTACCGGAAACAAGGATTGAGGCAGGAAATAACGAACTTTATTGATTATTGCAGAAAGATTCACGAACCATGAACAAACTAAGAAAAGTATTTGAATAACAAAGAATAACTATTCTATACTAAAAGTCTCTCTAAAAACTGAATAATTCTTGATGATGGAAACTGAATAGAAAACTAGATAATAGATACTAGATGATTAACCCTAAACACGAGACTAGCTTAAATAGGCGGAAATAAAGAGTTTCCTAATGACCTAATCACTTGAATGGGCTTTGCGGAAAAATTCTGGGTCTGCGCTGTGGTCCACCGACCTAGTGATGAGGTGAGTCGACCTCTTGTCGGGCGTGGTGGATTTAGGATCATTTTATAACAGTCCCTTGGTCGGCCGACCCATGTAGTAGGTCGGTCGACCTATTTTCCTGTAGGTCTGCTTTGATTTCTTCTCGGTTTGACTTCTTGGTACTTGGGTCGCACTTCGAGTTGACTTTTCTTCGTTCCTTGGCTATGAAAAATCCCGAGGGCATAAATTTGGTATAAAATCGTCCCTTTTCCGCATAATTATGCAAAAGGGCATAAAAATACGAAAGTAGACAATTGTTGGGAAATAAAGGCTAAAACATAGTAAATGAGCGACAAAATGCGTGTAAAATGGATGTAAAACATCATAAAATAGACACGCATCAGGTATCATGGGAGGGGCCTCAGTGATGGGGATGCGATCACTAGTATATGTGTCAACCTTCCAAAAATCCTTCCTGTCTACCCAATGCACGGACCTGACATAAGTCATGTCCAGGTATCGGGAGGTAGGGTGAAGCGCATCCTCAAAACGGGGGAACTGAAAAATAAGTGAGTTAGCCAAACGAGTGACTAACCCACCACAGACAATAGTGGTCAAGGATGTCCCCTCCCCAACCGTCACGAAGTGAGACGCGACCAAATAAGCTGTGTTATAAAACACAGAACCCCGACGCCTAACATTAAGATAGCCAGCCAAAATCGAAAGCTCGATGTTTTTGACATTTTGAGACTCTTTGCGGCCAAAAATAGTGTTGGCCAACAGACACAGGTAGTATCGGGGGGCGGGCAAGTAAACGGTAATGCTCTTCTTTTTCCCTTCGCGGGAATCAGAGAGACAAGACCAAATTACATTATACGACTCAGCAGGGTCACCAGTACGACCCTCAGCCCTTAAACCCAAGTAACCAACAAATTCACCTAAGGTCAGAGAATAGGTGACATTGAACAACCTAAAAGAAATACATTTATTATCATAGTTCGGATTGTAGGCCGAAACATCAAAAATAAAAGACAAAAATAACTCAAGAGTGAGAATAGGATATGTGAACTCATCCATGGTGACCAGTCCCGGAAAATCCGTTCCATTGAGCAAGCTCACAGCATCCTCATAACACCCCAAAGCCCTTAACGCCGGCTCGCACAAGAAGCGAGTTCCTGCCACATGGCAGTCAGTCACTAGATGCAAGAACCGGGCCTTTTGGGCCGGGGTGTAGAAAAGAACCTGCGGATAGTCCGGTAGATTATCCGTGTTGAGCACTGTTAAGCCTCCGGTCCCACTAGCTTGGTCTCTTGAACTACTAGCTTGCGAACTACGAGCTCTTTTGTTTCCTTGACCGCGGCTCGACATGATGAATCTGCAAAATTACAACAATTACTCTCAATACTTAGACTTCTTGCAACATTAAACCTTTTATTTATCAAAATAAAACAGCTTAGTTGCGAAATTAAAGTTCCTGTAACAATGTCCTGGTCGACCGACCAGACTTCCTGGTCGACCGATCAGTTGCCAGTAAATTCAGACCCCCTGTAACTTTTCCACAGTCGACCGACTTAAAACCCTGGTCGACCGACCGACCAATCGATAAAAATTATTTTCTGCAAAAACAGTTTGGTCGGCCGACATCTATTCTTAGTTGGTCGACTAGGCGCTGTACCAGAATGAACAAACCACTCAAGTTTCGACAGTTTTCAAGCATTGAAAATTGGGGAAAGAGCCAGGCTAACCTTAACAACACCAAAAATCACACAAGAAAGTAGATCTATGTTAAGGAAACGAGAGGGAGAGGAGAAAACAAAAGGAATGAACAAAAACACAAGAAAAACAAACCCTAAAAACAAAAGATAAACTGAAATTAAGTAAAAACTACCTAAGAAACGGAAACTAAGAGGCTATGAAATGAAAAAGGAAGGAAAAACTAAAAGAAAACATACTTTGAGTGGAAGAAAATTGAGAAAGAGCAAAAAAAATGAGGTTGAGTGAAAGGGAGGAAGGTTAGGGTTTTTGGGAGAGAGGGTGTCGTTCAAAAAGTGTGAAGAGAAATAATGAATTTTTTTCAAACCAATTACACTTAAAGCACCCTTCGAAACCCGGTTTTCTGCCATCTGGTCGATCGACCAAGAGGTCTGGTCGGTCGACCAGTTCCTTGCGTACCTTATTTTCCAGAAAATGTTTATTGCACGCACTAGGTCGGTCAATCTTGGTAGCCGGTCAGTCGACCCAAATACTTGACGATTCTCACCTGTTTTTTTGCTAAAGCTCAAAATCCCATCAAAAGTATAAAAACAAGAAGGAAAAAGTTTACCACTAAAAGGAAACTGAAAAAAACACAACTGAACTACAACACGGGTTGCCTCCCGGTTAGCGCTGGTTTAAGAGGTCCCGCACGACCTTTTTACCTATTATGAAGCATCCGAAAAAGGGTCAAAGTAAGAAACTTCAACCTTCCCTATGAACTCATTTTCTCCATGGAAGTGCTTCACATATTGGCCATTAACTTTAAACCTCTCACCGGATGAGGTTTCTAACTCAATTGACCCGAACTTCGAGATAGTTGTGATGGTGTAAGGTCCGCTCCACCTGGATTTCAGCTTACCAAGAAAAAGGCAAATACGAGCATTAAAAAGTAGATACTTATCACCAACCTGAAAATCACGCCTAATTATTCTCTTGTCATGCCAGCGCTTAGTTTTCTCCTTGTAGATCCTGGCATTGTCATAGGCAAGCAACCTAAATTCTTCCAACTCGTTCAGCTGTGACAAACGTTTCTCACGAGAAAGGTTAGGGTCTAAATTAAGATCACAAATGGCCCACCAAGACTTGCGTTCTAACTCAAATGGTAAGTGACAAGTCTTACCATAAATCAACCGGAATGGTGACATTTCGATTGGAGTTTTGAACGCAGTCCTATAAGCCCATAAAACATCATCAAGCTTAAGACTCCAGTCTTTCCTAGACTTAGAAACAACTTTGGCTAGGGTCTCCTTGAGTTCTCTATTAGAGATCTCAACTTGACCACTAGTCTGAGGGTGGTATGCTAGACCCCTACGATGCTGGACACCGAATTTATTTAGCCAGGCACCTAATTGTTTCTCTTTGAAATGCATACCCCTATCCCTAATGACAACCCTAGGGACACCAAAGCTAGGAAATATGATTTTTTTTAAACAGTTTGATAACAGGCTTTGCATCACAATGGGGAGTAGCAATAGCTTCTACCCACTTAGACACATAATCAACGGCGACAAGAATATACCTCTTGCCTTGACTGCTAGGGAAAGGTCCCTGATAATCAATGCCCCAGACATCGAAAATCTCTACCTCTAAAATACCAACCTGTGGAATCTCATGTCTTTTGGAGACATTCCCAGATCTCTGACAAGCATCACAGCTACCTACAAAATTCCTACAGTCAGGATGCAAAGTAGGCCAATAAAAACCAGACTGTAATACCTTGGCCATGGTCCGAGATGGACCGTGGTGACCACCATAAGCAGAAGAGTGGCACACTTCCAGAATGTCCTTCGCCTCCCATTGGGGGACGCATCTCCGGATAATTCCATCTCCACATTCCTTGAAAACATAAGGGTCATCCCAAAAATACTGCTTTGCATCAAAGATAAATCTCTTCTTCTGTTGCCATGAAAGCTCTGGAGGAATTTTACCTGTGACAGCAAAGTTAGCAAAATCAGCATAACAATGAGGGGGGTAAGAACCTAAACTATTAATGATAAACAGACTCTCATCAGGAAAAGAATCATCAATAGGTAAAGAATCTTCCCTATCAGTCAGCTGAAGGCGAGATAGGTGGTCAGCTACCACATTCTCCGCGCCTTTCTTATCCCTAATCTCAATGTTAAACTCCTGTAGAAGGAGTATCCACCTCAACAGCCTTGGCTTTGAATCTTTCTTCAGGAAGAGGCCCTTCAAAGCTGCATGGTCAGTATAAACAATTACCTTATTACCTACCAAATAGGATCGGAATTTCTCCAAGGCAAAGATCACATCTAGCATCTCCTTCTCAGTGGTGAAGTAGTTGACTTGAGTCTCGTCTAGGGTCCAGCTCGCATAGTATATAGCATTCAGAGCCTTGTTCTTCCTTTGACCTAGCACAACACCCACAACATAGTCACTGGCATCGCACATGATCTCAAATGGGAGATCCCAATATTGTGGCTGGATGATCGGTGCTGAGATCAAAGCTTCCTTCAACCTGTTAAAAGCTGAAAGGCACTCATCAGTAAACTCAAAGACAACATCCTTAAGGAGCAACTGTGAAAGTGGTTTAGCAATCTTAGAGAAGTCCTTAATGAAATGCCGGTAAAAATCTGCGTGTCCTAAGAAACTTCTCACCCCCTTAACATTAACAGGAGGGTGTAATTGCTCAATCACTTGCACCTTTGCTTTATCTATATGAATACCCTTATCTGATATAAGATGCCCTAACACTACCCCCTCAGTGACCATAAACTGACACTTCTCCCAGTTTAAGACAAGGTTTACATCAATACAACGCTGCAAGACTTTATCAAGGTTAGCTAAGCATTGATCAAACTCATTACCATAAACAGAGAAATCGTCCATAAATACCTCCATGATGTTTTCAATAAAATCAGAAAAGATACCCATCATGCACCTTTGAAAGGTGGCAGGAGCATTACACAACCCAAAAGGCATTCAACTTACGTTGGCGGCATTTAACTGTCTATAATCAATGCACATCCGCCACCCTGTCACTACTCTAGTAGGTATTAATTCATTTTTCTCATTTTTAACCACATTGGTTCCTCCTTTCTTAGAAACCACCTGAACTGGGCTAACCCACTTTGAGTTGCCAACTGAATAAATAATACCCGCATCAAGAAGTTTCATCACCTCAGCCATAACTACCTCCTGCATCTTAGGGTTCAACTTACATTGACCTTGT
This sequence comes from Silene conica, assembly GCA_029255685.2. NCBI lineage: Eukaryota > Viridiplantae > Streptophyta > Magnoliopsida > Caryophyllales > Caryophyllaceae > Silene > Silene conica. Next base: position 48,320,228 of record CM055318.2, on the reverse strand, counting down.
CTATAGGGCTTATGCCCTTCCTCTAACTCTATCCTATGCATGCAAACATCAGGACTGATGCCCTTAATGTCATCCAAAGAATAACCTAAAGCTTTCCTGTTCTTTTTTAGAACAGTCATCAAGGCAGAAAGTTGGTTAGGGTCAAGTTTAGAACTAACAATTGCAGGATACTGCTCAGTATCATCTAGGAAAACATACTTAAGATTAGGAGGAAGTGGCTTACGCTCTGGTACCTTTACCTCTACGGCATGAACATAATCAGTACTAACAGCATAACACATGTTTACCAGATTAGCATTAGCCAAGCTTTTGAGCTTCTCATCCTCTTCCTCAGTCAACTCATATTCCTCTATCTCTGCTTCCACCACATCCAGCTCCTTAGCATTCTCAGCTGGATTACCTGCACACTTATCCAAAACTGTTAGATCATCGAAGGGATCCTTAGTCAAGGATTCCCTCCAGTTACGGATAACATTCCTGTCAATAATATCAATGGAGCAACAAGTATCATCAGTACGAGTAATTGCCTTGGGCAAGACTAAGCTCGATAGTGTCATCTCCAACCTCTAAAGTAATGATCCCGCGTTTGACATCAATTACAACCCCAGCCGTGTGTAAAAAGGGTCTACCTAAAATAATAGGTATCTGACTATCCTCAGCAATGTCTAAAACAACGAAATCGACATGAATAAAGAACTTTCCCACTATAACTGGGACATCCTCCAAGACCCCTAATGGTCGTTGGGTTGATCTATTTGCCATATGTAAGGTGATGTTGGTGACCTTAAGTCTACCTATGTTAAGTCTCTCACAAACAGAATAAGGCATAACACTGACACTAGCCCCTAGATCACAAAGGGCTTTCCCAATAACATGATTTCCTATGGTGCATGGGATAGAAAAACTACCTGGGTCTTTCAACTTGGGTGCTATATTATTTTGTGAAAGAACATAACATTCTTCCACAAAAGCAATAGCACCTTCGTCCTGAAACTTCCTATTACGACTTAAAATATCTTTCATAAATTTAGCATAAGAAGGCACCTGGGTAATTAAGTCAGTGAACGGGATGGTTACCTCAAGGTTCTTCACCATCTCCAAGAACTTACCAAATTTCCGATCCTCTTTTGAAATTTTCAATCGCTCGGGAAACGGAACGGTAACACTAGCCGTAGGATCAGCTAACTCCGGCTTCTTCAGCATTAGAATCTCAGTGAGGTCTTGAATGAGGGACGGGTCCAACAATTCAGGATTGGAAACTGCATTTTGCTCAGGAACAGCGGTCGGTCGACCAGGAGTGCTGGTCGGTCGAGCAGATGTGCTGTTATCAGAAGTCTTCTGTTTTCCAGGAACTAATCGCTCGTCAGGTATCTCGGTCGGTCGACCGTATGAGGTGGTCGGTCGACCAACTGACCTGTGCACGGGATCAGTTTCTTCATCACGAACTTCAGCAGAATCCCCCTTGGAAGTCGGTCCGTCATAAGCACGACCACTTCTGAAATTTATAGCATTTATTGTCTCTATGGAACTCTCACAATTGCCCGGAGAACTAGCAATCTGATTAGCAGCTAAGATTGCTAATTGGTCCTCAAGAGTCTTCAAGGAAGCCACTTGAGCGTTTTCCATTTCTATCATTTGTTTCATTAGAGCATGAACAAGCTCTCTCAACTCCGCCGTCTTACCCGTGTTGTCAACCGTAGTATCTAGGTTCGCACTTTCTTGCTTCAGCTGGGCTGCCTCAAGCTTTTCAAAACGAGCTTCAACGGTTGTCTCAAGAGCTAATACCCTATCTATCTCTACATTGAACCTTCGCCAACTCCCAAATTCGGCCCTATGCACCGCCATGTCTTCAATAGTGTTCCAACCCTTCATGTGGTTGGTATTATTTTGAAATCTACCATTGGCGGCTAGATCAAGAATTACCTTGTAATCCGTCATAAAGGGCATTGTAGAATTGGTTGCACAAGTACCATTGAGGGAAACCATGATAAGGAATAGAGCGGACCAATTTCTTGAACCGACCCCACGCCTCACAAAACTCTTCATCAGGTCCTTGTTGAAAATTAGTGATTTGACTTCTCAAGTCATTGGCCTTCGCAAGTGGTAAGTACTTTTTATAGAAAGCCAATGCTAAGGAAGTCCAATCTGTAACCTTCTCAGCTACCCTATCAAGGTAGCGGTAGCAATCTCTCGCAGAATCCTTCAATGAATAGAGGAACCTCATTGCCTTCACCTCATCTTTAGTCACCCTGGCTGGTATACGTATGGAACAACAATAATCCGTGAATGTCTCAACATGCCTCAACGGATCCTCATCGGGTAGAAAAGAAAATTGGTTTCCCTCCACCAGAATGATGTAGTTCGGGTGGAGCTCAAAAGAACCAGTAGTAGGTGAAGGCAAAGTAATCCCCTTTGGTAGATCTTGTACCTTTGGTTGTATGTGATCATAGATAGTAGTCATGTCTCTAAGAATGAGTGTACTCAAGCCTTCTTCTCAAAAACCTGTCTTCTAATATGCAAAACAACACTAGAAGAAAAGGTAAGTAACGGTCTTAAGGAACCGGAGTTCCTTAAGACAAGGGAAATAAACTAAAAATCTACAAACAAAATTATAGTATGTCGGGAGGTTCGGTATGGCTGGGTGTTACGGGTTTGAGATTGAGTTTTGTGATTGAGAATGAGATTGAGCTCGAGCATATCATTGCATTTGCATATCATAATTGTTGCATTATAATTATTGTGTTACCCTACTCAACCGCGAGGTTGACAGTGTATTCGTGTACACCTACGATGATCCGGAATGGGGAGTAGATTTTACAGGTCAAAGACAGATGAGCTAAGAGCTGGGGCAGGAATGTGAGATGCATACTGTGGACCGACTTAGAATTATATCACATCTAGAGTAGTCATCAGTTGTATTTTCTTTTCTGTTATGTATTAACTGTAATAACCAAGTTTTAAATTTTATCAGTTTTATATAAAGTACTTTGGTTGTTTTACTTTGTTATTCACTACCTCGGACATTCCGAGATGGTAACAACTCTATTTATTTGAGAATGTCTTGCTAAAGGCTCTTAAATAAATGGGGGTGTTACACTTCCTCTCAAAAACCAGTCTTCTAATATGCAAAACAACACTAGAATAAAAGGTAAGTAACGGTCTTAAGGAACCGGAGTTCCTTAAGACAAGGGAAATAAACTAAAAGTCTACAAACAAAATTATACCGTCTCCCCGGCAACGGCGCCAAAATTTGACACCCGTCGATGAGGGGTCCCAAAGATAAGATTTATAAATCCTCAGCTTAAACTAGATAGAGTAAGTCAAGGGTCGAACCACAAGGAGACAAGGTTAATATTGTTTGTGAATTTAAAGTCTATTGAAAGTAACAAAAAAGGGGTTTTGATTGTTGGTTGAGTCTTACAATTAAGATAACAAAAAAAACAAGAATGCTAAACAAAAGTAAAAGGATGATTAGGAACTTCGGTTCCCCATGGCTAGGGTAAATCAACAAACGGTAAATAATCAATTAACACAATCCCATGGAACAAAGAATAAACCTTTAGGTTAATATTCTACCCAATCCTTACGGTCTTAGGGTTCCTAGTAAAGCACTAAACTTTCGTTCATAGGGCAATCCCAAAATTGTTATTAAACTAATTCTAACAATCTTTCAATCTAAAAGAATTAGTTCACCAACAGTAATGGGGATTGGTATAATAATCATAAAACCATTAAAACCTAATTTTCGCCATGGTTCCCCTAATTCCCAATCATAAGAACTAGCTATGCATAATTATGAAACTAATACTAACGAAATTGAAGAACAACATGCAAGATAACATAATTAAGGGTAAAGATTCAAGAGGGCAAAACATAAAATTGAATAACAATAACAACAAGAACAATGAATTTGAATGACAAGAAAGAGAATTGCATAAACTTAAAAACGAATCAGAAATTAAGAACGAATCTGAAATTTGGAGTTCTTCTCCCTAAAACTAATGTGTTTCTTGCTAATATGACTGCTTAACCTAATTAGAAGTCTCAAGCGTCTTTTAATAGTCTTCTAATTACAAGATTAAAAGAAATAAAACTGAAACAAAACAGCGGAACCCGTCATCTTGTCGACCGACCGGGTATAGTGGTCGGTCGACCAAAATAGCTGTAGTCAGGCCTTTCTGTAACTGTGAGCTGGTCGGTCGACCGATTAGGTAAGTCGGTCAACCAGTTCCTGTGTATTCCAGCCTTTAATTGGCTTACACGCATCTCTAGGCTATAAATCCGGATCCTTGCTTCGTGCATTTCCTTAGAACGACTTCCGGAGGACGGTTAAAGCTTGATTTTGTTCACTTCCGCTTGTTCCTACATCGAAAACATAGAAATGCCAAAGTAAACCATTTCGGGAGGAAAAGTAACTAAAAGCTACAAATATGCATAGAAATACGTGCTGAAACTATAAATAAAATGTATAGTAAATGCACGTATCACTAACTTACCCCATTCATCTATTCGACAACATTATTATCTTAAGCATGTTCCTCTAAGTCATCTAGGACTCCAAGTTTCTCATTTAACTCCTCAAATGGTACTTCCCAATCTACAAACATTCACGATTCCAGTAAGGTACGTTCTCATATATAAGTTCTATTGAATGCCATGTATAAAAACTCTTCTTTAACGTAAGTATTACATCACTCTCTTTCACTCTTCCAATTGGGTAAACATATAAACATTAGGGTCACCAAAACATGTCTCACGCTACCTCATAGGTTTTCCTCAAATAACAACATGTTCCGAAACACGGTTTATGATTAACAGTAAGAAATTCTTCCAAGTCCATCCAAAGTAGGTTACCTCACACGGTGCTATGGAGAAGGGTAAATATCAATAATAGGGTTGAGTATGAAAGCTATGTAAGTATTTTCCAAGGTAAGATGGGAGAGAATTCAAGAACGAAGGTAAACGGGGAAAATCATCGATGAAGACATACCAGTGATCAGTTGAGGGCAAGTCTTGGCTGTAGCACGGCTCATCACGTACACAATACCCTTGGCCTTCTGTCTTCGAGCAGCACCACCAGCAGTGGCAGTCTTCCCAATGGCAGTCTTCTACTCCGGGCACTCGAAAAAGCGATGTCTAGGCTTCTTGCAAGGGTAGCATGTGTAAGGATCACCGTTGCAGTCAACTCCAGGGTGCAGGGCCTTGCGGTACTTGTAACACTTCAAGGAAACGTCGGGTGCAGGCACAAGGTGTTGGAGGAAGTGTCCTCGACAATAGTGTGTTGACATAATTAAAACTCATTTGAATGAAACACGACTGGGAGTGTTACTCTTATAAAGTCGACTGATAAACATTTACCGATAATGATTGGCTGTCTAGAGTTTGACATTATTGTCATATGATGGTGGGGATCAGTTGATCCCTTAAGGTCATATCTTTAGGGAATTCCGTCTCAATGGAATAACTAATTAATATCGTATTGGATACGAATTAATTAATAACTGGAAATTTGGAAATAATTTTTACATGACGAATATTTTATAATGGGATTATAATAATAATAGTCAAAGTAATAAAATTGTTTTATTACTCGGTTTTTATTTATTCGTTTAGGAAACGATTAAATTAAGAATTAACACGGTTGATCATAAAATTACAAAGAGTTGTAATTAAAATTATGATATTACATTTTATTAGGTAGTAATTTTGAATTACTAGTAGTATTATTTAAATGTTATAAAATTGTGAATTATGAATTTTAAAGAGATAAAATTGCATAATTAACAAATTGGTTCATGTGTTATGAAACATGTGTGACATGTTACAAATTAACACAATTGACAAAGATAAAATAGGTCCATAATAAGACCCACATAAACCGTGTAAGTGGAGTGTGTATGATGGTTGTGTGTGTAAATGTATAAGAAGGTTGAGTGTGTAAGGCAAAGGGAATATGTAAGGCATAATTCATGCATTTGTGTAAGAGATAGAAGGCCATGCATTGGCTCTCTTGGGGATGCCTTGGCCGGCCTCTTGCTCTCAATTGTGAGCATTATTTGCTCTATATATTACACACACACACCACATATTTGACTACTAGTTGTTAGTGGATGCTTCATCATCTTTTACTAACACATTCGTACTACAACTTCATTCTCTATATTTCTCCTAACAAAATAGTTTTCTAGGAAATTCATTATTTCGAATATTAATAATATTAAGGGTAATATTATTATTAATTCTAGTTTACTAATACAATTTTTCTAGTAACAAAAATTGTGTTAGTTTGAGATCGGGTCCTTGATACGCATCTTTTGGAGACGATTTTGTGTTAGATCATTATAAGGGTATTTCGGTTTTTGAAGAATCACATAATAGGTGATTATTGAGTATAAACCTTCTAAAACGAATGTAAGGACATTCACACATCTTATGTATTCATCATGCATGCATAACATCCTATTAAGTTTTATACCTAAACTTAAAAAAAACAAAACTCACATTAGATATGAGTATAAAATCTGGAATTAGATTTCCAACAGGTGGTATCAGAGCATTACGGTTGTTGCATGCATGATCGAATTCATGTTTTATGTTAAACGGATTAACATACATATTTCGAAATTATTGTGTTAATTATGATAAATCACAAAATAATTTTTCATGTTTAAGTTTCTGTTTTTAAAATGGTTTTAGGACATAAAAAATAATTTTATGGATTTTTATTGTTCATTTTTATATTTATTTTGTATATTATTGAAGCTTAAATCAGTTTAAACAAACAATTAATGGGAAAAATAGTTAAACATAATTTTCGTAACAAATGAAGTTATTATGCATGGATTATGAATTTTATGAGATAAATAGTCATAATATGAGTTAAAATGGGTATAGGAGGTTATATTTCGAATCTGACCTTGAAAATTTTATGAGAAGTCACATGCAATATATACAGTACCTATAAAAAGTTTCGGACTTATTGGACTTATTTTGCATGATTAATGATTTTTATAGTAAAAATCACATTAATAGTAACTCAAATTCGACTTTAATAGTTGGAGTTGGAATTTTGCCATAAATTGTTTACACAATGTCACATGAAACATTTACAGAATTTATAAAAATTTTGGGAATTTTTTCTCGAATGATGCATGATTTATGATTTTAATTGTTAAAATCGAATAAATAATGATTTATTGTGTTAAAAATAGTTAATCTTAAGATTATGGCATAAAATTTTACCCATAGATGTCTTATATAATAGGGACATCAGATCTATAAGTTGGATATAAAAAATTTTCTGTTTTTATGATTATTAATTTTCATGAGTTAAATAGTTAATAATCGTAATCCTTGAGTCATAAAATAAAATTTCGAGTATGGTCCGTGATTTTTGGTCATTTCCAGATTCTAAAATATACTTAAGGATGACTAAAAATTAATAGCAATTTATTGCAAGTTTTTATAATTTAAATCGGATTTTTAACCATAAAAACGCCTACTACACGATTTATTTAAGAAATAAACTATATATTTTTGCATAAGACCATTTTATTAATTTCTGAAAATTTTAGAAATTTCCAGAAAGTTTAGAAAATTTTGAATTTTAAATTTTGAATTTTATTGACTCATGTGGCCATATTTCGTTTATTTTCCCGTAAATACAAGTAATTTATGAACAATAATGCAAAATCAAGTTGAATCATGATCAAACATTAGTAGTGACTAAACATTGGTTCCTAAAGTATGTTAGGATGATTAACTTGGACATAATTGAGATTTATGTAATTTTGACGATTTTAATAGTTAAAGTCACGCATATCCGTAAAAACCGTAAACAAATATAACATATTTGCTCCCATAAGGCGATTTGGCAATAAAAATTGAGCATGTGCATACATATTTTATTATTGCATTTTATTTAATATGAATGTCATATTTGAATGTTTTTATATAATTTGGAATTATGTAATTTTCTTAGTATGGCCTTAGTATTAATCAATATTACCCGTAATGAATGGGAATATTGATTCGGTTGTAATTTATTTGATCTCGTATCAATATAAATTTCAGTTTTACAATAGAATAGTTGTATTATTTTATTGTAATTCCGGAGATCCAAAAGACGGTGCCATACGGAAAGGAAATCCGACAAGACGGTGTTCTCTTGGATGGCGTGCCTATGAAGTTCAAGGGACCATGGAGTTGGTTTCCGAATTTGTAATAGTCAATTAGTTTTTTTTTTCTATTACTAGGAAGGCCATACTATGATTTTATTGCTTTATTGCTTTTATTTTTGCATTATTTATATGTTTGCATGCATAGCCAAATCGCCATAAACATGCATATTAGTTTAAATCGTTAAAAACAACCGTGTCAATTATAATTATCGAGTTCACCTATTTAATTCGCTTAAAGGAGATAGATAATAAGTTGACAATACCTCTATATCTACAACCCCTATAAATGTGCAAACTTGGGAAATTGTGAACAGTAGAGCAGTGGTTCACGTGCATAAGGTGTGATGAGCAGTATCACCTTTGTCTTCTTCCTCCTGTTTTGTTCCTGCTTGAAATTTCCTCTGTCTTTATCTTCCTCATTATTTTATCTTTCTTCTACTTCGTTTTCTACTCATTCTCTTTTCTTCTTTATTTCAACTTCATCTTCATCTTATTCATCATCATCTTTCATTGTTAGAGAGATTAGAGGAGAGAAGAAGAAGAAGAAGAGTACATTGAACAAGAAACCTCCTCCTTCTTCTTCATCTTCAACTACTTCAGTCGCAACAAATTTCTAGGGTTCATAAAATCCCCAAATCATTTTACAAAACACACGACCAAAAATCAACTTCAACTTCATCTTCTTCATCATCATCTTCATCATTTTTCTGTTATCTGGTATTTTCCTCTTGCAACTAATCGTAAATCTCGCATTTTCCTAAGCTAACCTAAATTTGATTAGGTCAAATTTGACTCAGAATTTTACGACGAAATGTTCTGCGTCTGATCCGCAACAGTTGAAGAGTGCGAAAGAAGATATTGAGTCGCTTTTGAACTCCACATTTTGTCATCCGATTCTTGTATGTGAGCTTTTGTTGTTTTATTTATGTTGTTATTGAGTTGTTTCGGTTTTGATTTAGTTGAGTTATCGTATTCTTTGGTTTTGGATTATGATAAGAAGTTTTGGATTATGATAAGAAGAAATGAAGCGAAGTAAATTATTGAAGAACTGAATTTGGTTGCATTTTGTCAATTTATGATCGATGATATTGTCGTATTGGTGTGTGATTTATTTGCTTCGGTTTTGATGGTCATGGAGTAAGATGGTCATATTCTTTGATTTTGGATTATGATAGGAATAAATGAGGTAAAGTGAATTATTGAGTTCGTTGCGTTTCATCAATGTGTTATTGGAGTTGTTTCGATTTTGATCGAATCGAATTGTGACATTCTTTGGTTCTGGATAATGATCGTAATAAATGACGCAACATGAGTTATTGGATTAGTTGTGCCTTCCTCAATTTATGATGATAACCATCAGTGTGTAATTGATGATCACAGATTAACCTGTAAGATTGACTGAGTAATGCTTGTGTACTTCATTAACGGTCTTATAGGATATTCGCTGTAATTTAGTTGTTTTGTGTTTAGCGGAGTCAAAGAGTCGCATCCATTGGTTCTGAAGGTATAATTATATGGAATCTCGACCCAGCTAGAAACAGATTTGGGTAAGATTATGTACATCACTCGCCACCACTAGGGCGTTTGGGGGATCTTGATTGTGTTTTACTACATGGTGATCTAACAGTTTTATTATAGGCAACTCTTGCTGATTCATTCTTGGCCGATCTTGATGATTTATCAGACAATAAAGCCGAAGACATGGTGAGGACATTTGACCTTGCTTTTAATTCCGCCTTCGAAATCCTGTTTCACAGCCTTTATTTGTTGTTCTGTTGTTGAGATGATTCTTCACAAGTTCATCTTGCATATAGGTCAAATTTGAAACAAAAAAGAGTATCAGTTCCTACGTGAATCCAAATATCCATTAATTGTCTTTGTTCGTTGCAGGATCATGTGGATCTTGATGCAGAAAAAATGGAGGATATAGATGGAGAGTTGGCTGACATAGAATCTCTGAACTATGACGATCTTGATAACGTTTCAAAACTGCAAAAGTCTCAACGTTATAATGATATAATGAAGGTTAGTAAAAGAGCAAAATGAATATAAATATTTAATATGATTACACAATTACATAGGCTGATCTTCACAATCGCAGCCCCTATGTGTTTACTTTCTTAGGAAGTTTACATTTTGGCCATAGCATCGAATTTTGGAGGGTCGTTGATTGGGGGTACTGAAACAACAATGCAGATAGAGTATGATTCTCACTAGTTATAAATTTTCATATTTCCTTATTCTCTTACTGTTCAAACACTTAATTATTTGTCTCTCTACAGTTAGAAAAGAAAGCACTTAATTATGCCTTTGTGATTGCAGCAGCCCTAGAGTTCGCTGAAATACATGATCACCTCTGCCAAGGCTAACTACTTTCCTTATGGTATAGACGCCGGAGGCCCCTCAGGAAGGTTCAGCAATGGACTTACTGTCGTTGATTATGGAGGTAATTTCTTCAATAAAACTTGGTGAATCATACCCTTCTTATGATAATGTTTTCGTCAGACTCACCCGTGTTCTTTAGTTCAAACTATCCAAATTAATGTAGAAGGCTGAAATAAGTTAAGAAAAGTATACAAGATTGCTAATTTGTTCTGACTTGATTCCCTTTCTGATTTATATAACAAAGCTCGGTATCTGGGATTGCCATTCATACCACCGTTCTTCTGGATAACGTCTTTCTGGAGACACATTTTGAGAGGAATCAACTATGCATCAGCAGCAGTTGGAATTCTAGATGAAACTGGAAGACATTATGTAAGCTTTCTTACTCGGTAGTAAAAAAGGGAAGATTGTTCTCAAATTTACGGAGAAATGTGCTCATAAATGAACAATATGACATGGTCTCACATGACATACCACAATAAGGAATAATCAAGTATTTAGGTTGGTCTAAAATGTGAGACGGTCTGAGACAAGACTGCTAATCTGACAACGAAATCTTGTTAGGGACAACGAACAAGCTTAAATGGGCAGATACTACAGTTTGAGATAACAGCTAGACTGAAACTACCAGAATTGTTCCGAGACTAGGCTGAAGTATCCCAGTACCTTGCAAAGTCAGTGTTTTTGGCAACGACTACCTAAACAACTATCTCATGCCTGACCGATATGAAAGCAGTCGTATATACAGCCCAGAAGCCTTCGCTGATCTCCTCATGAACACACTTACAACCCAGATCTTGGTATACCTCTACCTCCCTAAGTCTTATTGTTTTTAGCTGTACGTCTTAAACGCATGCACAAAGATCATAGCCTACTTAATTAGTAGTTCAGATAATTTAACTTGAGTAAATGTTGGCATCGTTTCACAAGAAATAAATAGGACCAGTAGATCAGTGGTTTCCATGCTTGGTGCATGATGAACAGTGCACTCCTTGTCCTATTCTATGTTCTTTTAATCTGTTTTGCAACTACATAGCGATTCTAAGCAGGTACATCCCACCTTTTTTATATTCATACCCCTATTTTTAACCGCCTCTTTTTTTGTAATCTTCCTCCAATAGAGATACTATCCTTATATCGCTACTGCTTCATTATGACGTCTATTCTTTCTCCTTGGTTGTTCCTATGGTATCTCATGGTCAAGTCCCCATAGGAGGAGGTTCTGCTGATTTATTTATGTCTGTTCCTGTGATGGCTTCTGATCTCGTGTTGTGAAGAATTGGTCAAATGAATTGTTTTGCCAAGATGTGATAATGAACAAAATATCAAATCATTGTATGTTTATGCAAATTTGAAGGAACTTTTTTTGTCGTGAGCACTTTTGCATATCATCATTATCAAAATTTGAAAAGGTTGTTAAAATGTTATTGGTATTCAAGCATTTACAACTCTTCACTTTGCAGATCATTTCCTCTTAAGTTTTTGAATTTCTGTCACTGCATACTGGATAGTGCTTGGATTTTTCCTGTAGGAGTTGTTCCCTTGTTTAAGAGATGGTGCTTGTTTAGGTCATCGTGCAAGTTATCTTGCTTAGTTTGTTTTCTCGATTTGGCTGGATGACCTATTTTAAGATTCTTATATTTTGTGGTAGGTGTAGGTTATTTGACTTGATAACTACTTTATAGTGTATGGTTACACCATTAGTCGAGGCACATGCTTCACAATTGAACTGGCTCACCTCCATTAATTGGTTGTTGTTTTTGAAAGGTTTAACTAGTTGCTCATAAACTAATTTAGTCATACTAACAAACCTTTTAATTAACTTTTAATTAACAAAATAATAAACTCGTTTATTATGATCTTATGCATGCTAATAAAATGCGGAAAGAGGAGAAAACCGTGTTCTTACACTCGGTCCAAATATTGCAAGGATGATCCTCCGAGTACCCAATATAGAATACCTCCTCCGGATGCACCAAGACAACCCCAAAAGAACCGAAACTTTGTATGCTAGACTTGGAATCGGTTTTCTTCCTTAAACTATTTCTAATCACTCTTATTAGAAATATATTTGAACACTACTTTTAGTATATGTTTTATTATCTTATAATAACTTTTAGAGGTTTAAACAATCTCTTCTTGCTAGTGAGTATTTCGGCTAGGGTTAGAAGAAGAGAAAAAAAAGGAATGATTAACATATATCCATATATATATCATGAGCATGCCTATTTAATTATCATATAAACTAACTCAAGCATGCTTACTTGGGAAGGGGGTAGCCGGCTTGGGGAGTGTCAAAGAGGGAACATATTGTGTTCTCAAGACACTAGGGTGTTTAACTAGGTTGTGGACTCAAGGATTATGTCTAACATAATCATTGTAGTGTGTTAAACACACTAATCACCCACACAACTAACCCCACTTAACCGTGCCACATAGTCCATATTATGGACTTTATTTTACAATTTGTCAAATGTACAATTGTATAAAGTGTGACATCTTATATGTCATTTAGATATAAAATACTTTAGTACATTTGAAATATGTAAATATTTATCCCATAAATATTATACATAATTAAATAAATCATATTTATTCAATTAACAAGTAATTCGAAATTACCATTGTAAAATAATATTTTATCGTCAATACGATTTACAACCTTTGTATTAATTTCAACCCAATTCATTCTAATTACGATATAATAAAATATCGTTTAATGTTTAACAATTGACACGTTTCAATTTTAAACATAAATCTTACATTAAGATTTAACCTCTATTTTTTTCTCGATACACGAGTTTAAGGAATATGATCAAATCGTATCAATATACATTTGATCACTTTATCAATTAAGGGAATTGTCCTAAAGGTGTGACCTAAAGGGATCAACTGACCATCACCGTCATACGACAGTAATGTCAAACTCTAGCTAGCCAATCATTACCGATTAATGTTGGTCAGTTGACTAATAATTCGTATCATCCCTTGCGCATTCTTGTTATGAGATTTAATTACGTGATCGCACTATTGTTGAGGACACATTTCCCAACAATCTCCCACTTGTCCTCGACAAGTGTGCGTCACCAATTCTCTTGTCCTATTACAATCTCCCACTCAATGCAAGATGTCTCTCTCTGGTCGTTCTTGCATTTGATCATATCATGAATGGTTTCCTCGATCTGGAGAATAACTGTCTGACCGGAATTATCTACCATAGATACCTTCCGAGCGTGGCCACGCATTTCCAGTTAATTACTCCTCGAGTGGCCCTGAGATTTGAACAACCCTGACAAGGGGTGGACAATTTCTATCGCACTACTTCCTTCAACTAGTCACAGTCAGTCACAACCCAAAACAATCCCATTTGACTCCAGTTACGAAAAGTCGTAGAGAATGGATCAAAGTTATGCCTAAACTGTACCATCTTGGGAGAGTAGTCTTTAGTCAAAGAATTGACTCACAAGAATACTATAGCAGCTCTCGCCACGACCCGGCTATAAAATTTCCAGAACTCTATAAGCGGTCACATTGCCCGACAGAGTGTCTCTTACAGTCTGCCTATGTGATCGACTAGTCATCACATATGACTCTATGGCACTTGAACTTGCCATCAATCGCCTCACACTCTAGCCGCTTTGAGACGTCACCTCATGTAAGCGGCTAGGGGCTATACTAAGTCAATCCAGTTCACTTATGGGGTTCAATATTGTCTCATACAACCCATTTGGATTCTGACAAAGTATCTTTTACTTTGAGTTATTAATAACTCAAATGATGTTGTCATGCAACAATAGTCAACACTATTACATTGCATTTTGATACACAATCATCTATTTGTATTAGTGTTTTGCGAATAACCTTTATTCATGATTTGCAAAACTTACAAATTTTGGTCTCCTTTATTCTCATATTATCTCGTATAATATGATCCTATTTGAGTACATATCTAGAACTCTTTCTAGATTTTGAGTTTCCTTTCCGGAGGAAAGCTCCCACTGTTATCTCATAACTTGTGACGTATCGATATACTGGAGGGATTAAAAATCACTCTCTATAGTCACTTATGTACTGAAATCTATATTGTAGTTTATTAGTGATTTCATCACTCTTACAATTTTCAAACATCTTGGCTATTTGATAATGGTTACATTCATCATTATGAACAATGTATCCAACCATCCTAACTTCTAGTGGGCGACCTTTTATTATCCATATAATAAACCTTCCCGTAAGCTCCATCATCTTATGATATAATTATTTTATTCATCTAAATTGAGTACCTCTTATTCTTTACTCTTAAAGAATCACCCATTCTCTCTAAATGGTAGGTTTCAATTCCTTAATGAATATTGCTCCCACTGAAAACAATATCTCTCGATATCATAAATGAACCTTTCATTTCTCGCATGTTAAACTATTACTCGAATCATTATCACTATCACTATCCCCATAGTGATCTATTTCCATTCAATCAATCATCACCCTCTTATCATGTCTTCGTTTCCTCGAGACGAATATGACATGATAATTTCTTTATAACTACATTAAGAGGATTGAGATGATTTCCTCTCTTTTATCTTATAAACTTAGAAAATCATTTATTAAGGAACCGTTTTCCTACCGATTTCATACGGGGTTTCAAGTTTCCTCTCTATGAAACAATGAACACAAAGAACCTTTCTTCGAGTGTCCTCCCGTAGTTTCTTCAGTGTCCTCTCGTAGTTTCTTCAAATCATTTAGGGCTCTTCTTAAGACTCCCAAGTAAGAATCTTCTCTAAGATCCTTCCTTTATTTTCATCATTGGTTTGCGAGCGAAATATTTTCTCCCACTCTATCCTTCTAACAATAACCTTTATTCGTTTAAGGATAGCTATTTCGATTAACCAATGCATCTGAATGTTTGAAGTTTGATAGGTGTAATGAATACATTCTCATTTTCACTTAAAATGAAAATCTTATAATGAACTGATATAGTCTCATTTTGATTGAATCTATCTCATGGGGTGTAGTTCTCCGTTTTAATCAACTCTTTGATTATTTTATACTTGATCGTATCAATATTTATTGTGTGATTAGATCACTTTTATTCATGTTTAAACAAGGCATGCATTATTTGAGAAATCAAAACATTGATTAAGAACAAAAGTAGTGACTCGGGTTGAAAACCAAGTCACTAATATCCAAAACTACAACCATTGTCTTAGGATTTTAATCCTTGTCTTACAAGAAAATAAATTGTTCCATAAATAAAATGCAAAATATGATAGAAGACGATATGAAAATTAGAGGCTAGCTCTTCAAGTCTTCGATCAATTTGGATGCTACCATAGCCATCCAAGTAAGGAACTTTATGCTTCCTTTTCCTTGCCCTTATCTTTATAAGATGCCCCTTCAAAACAATTTTAGAAGGGGTGATAGTCAACAACTTGTATCGCCATACAAAAGTTAACAAAAGAACATGAAAGTAAACGAGAATTATTTCCTACGGCGGTTGCCTTCCCATTTTTGAGATCACTTAAGTATTTGGGGCAATTTCGCTTCCAATGACCGATCCTCGTGCAATAATGGCACTTGTCTTGCTCTTTTGAAGACGAGGTGGAAGCGCCTTTCGAAAAGGTCTTTTCTTTGGTCGCCTTGGGCTTGAACGTTTTCTTGCCCTTGCCTTTCGAGGCATTCCTCTTGAAGCTCGTTTTCCCTTTCTTTTCGATGTTTAAAACATCCTTGGTGGAACTTTCATGAAGTCCCATGTCCCTTTCAGCTTGGACTAGCATCTTATGCAACTCGTCTAACGAGGTCTCTTGGTTTCGCATATTGAAATTCACCCGGAATTGTGCATACGCCTTAACCTTATTGAGCGAGTGAAGAACTCGGTCAATGATAAGAGAGTCGGGAACATCAACATCTTGAGCTTTTAGAGTCTCCGCGAACTCAACTAGTTTGAGCACATGAGGGCTTATCTTATGCCCTTCCTTGAAGGTTATGTCAAAGAAGGCGGAAGCCGCCTCATATTGAATCACCCTTGGAGTTTGCGAAAACATGGTCGCAAGCTTGGTGTATATCTCATACGATGTGGTCAACTTGATCATACTCCTTTGGAGATCCGGCTCCATGGAGAAGATGAGCACATTTTTAAGAGCGGAAGACTCTTTCATGTAGGCTTCATAAGCCTCACGATTTTGGACCGACGAACGAGCGGTCGGAGCGGGAGGTGCGGCTTCGGATAGGTAACGACTCTTATCGTCACCTTGAGCGGCCAAAAGCAATTGCGCATCCCAATCCTTAAAATTGGAACCATGCTTATCGAGTTTACAACGATCCATAAAGGATCGAAGCCATGATACGTTAGTGAGAGGTGGAGCGTTGGTTGCCATAGTCGATGTTGAAAATTAAACTACAACAATAAAAGGAAAAACAACATCATTTTAAATTCATAATTTCAAACTAGAAACTTTAACAAGTTTAGTTATGTATTTACTTAATGATCTCTTACCCAATTAAGTAAACAATCCCGAGACCCAAACCCATACTAATCCGGGCACGGTGTAGCCGATTCAACCCGTATCGGTATAATTTGGTGGATTAACCCTTTAATCGGTTCTACTCTTAGAACTCTCGGTCGACAATTTTCTTAAAATTATCTTTAGCCCGAACTTATTGCAACTACGGTTACGAATACTTTCGTTGAGATCAACCAAATTTCAAGGTGTAATCTTATTACCCCACTTACCCAACGTGACAATTTTAGTACCCCGGTGTAGCCGAGCCTACGTTCTTGTGAAGAAGGGATTCATGGGTCCGTACTCTTTGGTAAGGCTAAGTCTCAATATTTATATGTAAGAGATCTAGTCAAATTATTATCTATCTCCGTTTAAGTGAACTAAGTCGGTGAATTATCGATAAAATAAATGACTAGGTCGATTAAATCGAAAAATGCATGATACGATGTATGACGATTTGGCTATGCATGCAAACATATAAAAAGCAAAATAAAAGCATAAATAAACCCTAGTATGGCCTTTCCTAGAAAAGAAATAACAAAGTACAAATTCGGAAACCAACTCCTTTGGTCCCTTGAACTTCACGCGGCACGCACTTCGAGGTAAACACCGTCTTGATCGGAACTCCTTTCCGAATGGCACCGTCTTCAAGGAACTCCGGATTTTACAAATATTACAACTTTTCTAGTCTACTTTATACATTATAAAATAGAAAATTACAATTGGGTGATTCGAGATCACAAAATTACAACCGAATCGGTAACCCCTTACATTACGGGAAATACCGATTTAAAAAACTAGGCCATACTAAGTAAATTACATAATTCCCAAAATTACGTAAAAATAAATCATGACATTCATAATATAAATATGCAATGCTTATATAAATATGAATTAACATGCAAATCCTAAGCCAAATCGTCCTATTTAAAACACTTATTTAAATAGTTATCGTAAACCTCGGTTTTTATGGAATTGCGTGTTTTAACGTTTAACAACACTATGCACTAAATGAAACGGTTTTCATCCTTAAGTTAATCATCCTAACTCGTATAGGATTCAAAATTTAGTCTTACTCAAACTTTGAACATGAATTAACTTAATATATTTTAATATTGATCGGTATTACTCGGTTTTACGGGAAAAATAATATAAAATTCAAAAGAGACATTAAAATTTCGAAAATTCAAAAATCAAATTTTGAAAAATCCAGAATGTTCTTAAAATTTTCAGAAAGTTAAAATATTAGTATTTTACACGGTTTTATAATTATTTCGAAAATCACACGTGAAACGAGCAATTTAAGTCGGAAAATTCAATAATTAACTTCATAAATGTAAATTAAATACTAATAATATTTTTATACCTTCCAAAAACTTTTTAAGAACACAAGATGGACAGAAAATTAAATGGCACATTGCCCCATAGCCGAAATTTTAAAGCATGCCTCCTTTTAATTTAATTTAAATGCTACTTTTAACAAAACAAAATTAAATCAATACAAATCAAATCTGAAACTTTAGGCTCCCAAGAAAATTTTCATGATGAACATATCACATATGACTAAAATGGGTTACATATTTCGGCCATTTTAACAACATTTGCAAATTTTAACGATTTACGTCATATATCGTACGATTTTAACATTTAAAATTATTTCTCAAGCATAAAATAAGATAAAATTCTCGAAAATTTTATACATGCTGGAAATAATATATATGACATCGTGTTAAATTTTTATGGCCAAATTCCAACTTAAACTATTAAAGTCGAAATTATGTCACTAATTACCCGATTTTTACATTAAAAATCTATAATATTGCAATATTTGAGATAAATTTCTGGAAAATTCAACATAATTTTTAAATATTGCATGTGACATCCTCATAAATTTTTATAGTCAAATTCATAATATAACTATTTTAACCCATTTTTATTCATCTTATTGCATTTTAACCATTAAAATTCATATCACACGATTTAAAGGTCTATAATTTACGAAAATTCATATTCATATTATAGAAAATACATGTGATAACATACTGAAAAATCTCGGCCAGAAGTTAATTTTAACTATTTTTCCCAAAATTAATCATTTTTAACCATTAAAACGTATTAAAAACCGAAATAAAAATACCAATGATCAATATTCATGCAAAAATTATTCCAAATATTCTAAAACATTTTAGAATCAGTAGGTATTCATGCTTAAAATATTTCGTCCATATCTTATATCATACGAAAATTCAAGTTTTATTTTTGTTATCATAATAACTCCGTAAAAACGAAACGGAAAGCATGCAAACAACCATTTTGCTCTGATACCAATTGAAAGGTTTAACTAGTTGCTCATAAACTAATTTAGTCATACTAACAAACCTTTTAATTAACTTTTAATTAACAAAATAATAAACTCGTTTATTATGATCTTATGCATGCTAATAAAATGCGGAAAGAGGAGAAAACCGTGTTCTTACACTCGGTCCAAATATTGCAAGGATGATCCTCCGAGTACCCAATATAGAATACCTCCTCCGGATGCACCAAGACAACCCCAAAAGAACCGAAACTTTGTATGCTAGACTTGGAATCGGTTTTCTTCCTTAAACTATTTCTAATCACTCTTATTAGAAATATATTTGAATACTACTTTTAGTATATGTTTTATTATCTTATAATAACTTTTAGAGGTTTAAACAATCTCTTCTTGCTAGTGAGTATTTCGGCTAGGGTTAGAAGAAGAGAAAAAAAAGGAATGATTAACATATATCCATATATATATCATGAGCATGCCTATTTAATTATCATATAAACTAACTCAAGCATGCTTACTTGGGAAGGGGGTAGCCGGCTTGGGGAGTGTCAAAGAGGGAACATATTGTGTTCTCAAGACACTAGGGTGTTTAACTAGGTTGTGGACTCAAGGATTATGTCTAACATAATCATTGTAGTGTGTTAAACACACTAATCACCCACACAACTAACCCCACTTAACCGTGCCACATAGTCCATATTATGGACTTTATTTTACAATTTGTCAAATGTACAATTGTATAAAGTGTGACATCTTATATGTCATTTAGATATAAAATACTTTAGTACATTTGAAATATGTAAATATTTATCCCATAAATATTATACATAATTAAATAAATCATATTTATTCAATTAACAAGTAATTCGAAATTACCATTGTAAAATAATATTTTATCGTCAATACGATTTACAACCTTTGTATTAATTTCAACCCAATTCATTCTAATTACGATATAATAAAATATCGTTTAATGTTTAACAATTGACACGTTTCAATTTTAAACATAAATCTTACATTAAGATTTAACCTCTATTTTTTTCTCGATACACGAGTTTAAGGAATATGATCAAATCGTATCAATATACATTTGATCACTTTATCAATTAAGGGAATTGTCCTAAAGGTGTGACCTAAAGGGATCAACTGACCATCACCGTCATACGACAGTAATGTCAAACTCTAGCTAGCCAATCATTACCGATTAATGTTGGTCAGTTGACTAATAATTCGTATCATCCCTTGCGCATTCTTGTTATGAGATTTAATTACGTGATCGCACTATTGTTGAGGACACATTTCCCAACAGTTTTACCTCTTCTAATAGGATATTCGTGGACCCAACTCCCTATCCCTTGGAAACTCTGCTGATCTAACGCCGTAACTGGAGGAAACTTGAGAATGAGAGCGCAAGGCGTTGACCTGAAGAAGAAAGGGAAACTGGTTTACTTGGCCGAAGAGACAGCAAGAAAACTGAACGTCGTGTTGACACTGCATCGGCAAGAGACAGTACTGAGTCCAGAAGCTTACCGTCATCTGAACGTTGGACTGATGCAAACAATCGTAATTCTTCCAATGAGGCAAGGCGTAACAGCAAATGGTCCTCTACGTGGGGCCCTGAAGAAAAGGAAAAGGAACAGCGAATAGAGAAGAAAACTGACGTCGAGAAGGAAGAGGCTCATAATGATGTTCCGTCTATTGGAAGTGCTAATCGTGATGCTGATACACGTCATAAGTGGAGGCCTCGCCATCGGGTGGATTCTAATGCTGGTGCACCAAGTCCTTACCGTGCTGCACCTGGTTTTGGACCTGGTAAAGGAAAAGTTGACGGTCCAGCTACAGGATTTACCGTTGGAAGAGGGAGATCAAGCACTGCACCTCACACGAAGCCTCTATTGGGTAGTTGGAGAGTATTTTGAGAACAAGAATAATTAGGGTTTTGAGAACATCTTTCTCCCAAAACTCAGATCTCACATCTAAAACCTCAAAAGGCTCTCCCCATATTGCAAGGCAATTGGAGAGTATTTTCTAGCACACGCGGCATCATCTCAATCAAGTCTTGGGTGCAAGTTATAGGAGGGAATTTACTTTAATTCCTGTTCTTAGGCCATAAGCACAAAGGACCAAAGGTTGATTTCTTTTTCATGCTTTTAATTAACTTATGACTATAATCACAATTTTATGTTTCATTATAATCCTGCAAGTTTGGGGCGAATACATGCTTTATTCCCCACAAGTAGTATCAGAGCCAGGCCATGAAAATTTTACCTTTGTGTTTTTCGTAAGTTTTAAAACCTGAAAAATCGTCTTCTGCCGCTAAGTCGGTCGATCGACCCCCCGTTGCGGTCGGTCGACCGCCTCCTGCGTGTTTTTCTGTTTCGACAGTTTATCTTTTGTGAGAAATCGTGTTCAGAAACTCGGTTTCGTGTTTTGTGGTCGGTCGACCTGTTTTTCGGGTCGGTCGACCATTCTGCTTTAAAAAACAAAAAAAAAATTAAATTTTTTTTTTACGCCAGGTGGTCGGTAGACCGGTTTATTGGGTCGGTAGACCACCCCTGTAACAGACTCGTTTTTTTTTTTCCGAAAATAACATGTTTTATTTTCACATGGCCTTTAGTAATATACTATATACGAAAATAGTATATTATTAATTTTGTGAAACGGTTCACCCTCGTTTGATACATATTATTTTAAAACGGTTTAAAATAATAGGATTATAAACTTATTAAAATTAAAGTGGTTAAAACGGTATAATCACATAATTTTAATCCTAAAAGGTGGTTTGGTAAAAATTTGTTAATCATAATAACAGTATTATGTCATGAATGAATTTTGTTTTAGTTGATGCATTTTATTTATCGTCTTGTTGAATGCCTTGTGAATGCTTTCAATAACGTATTTAATTTTTGCAAACGGTTGTAACTTAGTGTGGCCTTAGAAGATTGTGTCACCGTAATGATGGGACACAATCTTGCTTGTAATTTTGAGATCTTGAATCTCCGTTTTGGGTTTTTGCCATGTAATTACTTTTGTATTTAAATTAGAATGTATCTAGGACTACTTTTGTAATTTAAATTAGTAATTTTGTGAAGACCGAAGACGGAGACTGGATGCTCACTCCCACTGCAAGGACCAAGATGGAACATCAAGACAAGCTTCAAGGGTCCAACAGTGGATTCCAAGTTGTTTTATGTTTATTTTGGTAGGATAGGCCACACTGGGACTTTTATTTACGTTTATCGCATTTATTTTATGCTTTCATCGATAATAGCTTGCATCATATTCCGCCTAAAACCAAACCACTTATTACATGCCTGAAAACTGACTCATGTAGAGGTTACGCGTTAGTTTTCTGTGACAATACAGATGTCACATGTCAATTGCAAAGCCATCACTTTATTTCATTCATTCACGAATATGCTAGATTTTAGTTCACTTAATATGAATAAATATAAGTCGATGGGGTCTTCCTCGTATAACCAAACATTGAGAATAGTCTTTATAAATCAGCCTCCCATGAATCCCTTCTTCGTCGGTAGGCATAATATGACCCCTTCTACGTCGGGTAAGTGGGAACAGATGATTTATTTTATCTCAACATCATGGTCACTCGATAATATCCAGTGACTGAGATGGACTAATAGATAGGATTTACGGAAATCTATCGACCAAGAGTTCCAACGGTGGAATTAGCCAAACTGTGGGCTTATCAATATACGGAAATTGAGTCTTGGGATCATTTATATAATTCTTGAGGGAGATCAATTATATAAATGCATGAGTCTACGAGTTTAAATTCAATTTAATATAGACTTAAATCACAACAATGAGTTGCTTATATGGTTTTGTTTTATCTTCTTTTCAGTCTAGAACACGTTCAATTAAACTGTTGTATAACTAAATGGCTGGTGAAGACCCAATGCCAAGTGTCAAGCTAGCACGTGAATCCTGGCTAAAAGCCTTCATGGACTCCATGAATCAGTCCACAAGACTGAGGAATGATGGGTCAAACTTCTCTGACTGGGAGGCAGCACTACGGAATGCTGCCATTGCTGACGGAAAGCTCAAGTACTTAACTGAGCCCATTCCGCCACACCCAGGAACTGGAGCACGAGCTAACGAAGTTCGCGCTCATAGCGACTTCGTCATGGAAGCGGGTGCGATAAAGAACATACTCATCTATGCAATGGAATCCAATTTGCAAAGACGCTTCATAACCCATGGTGCAAACAAGATTTTCACCACGCTCACTAACGAACTCTCAAAGGCTCCGAGAATCGTTTCTTATGAGCATACCTGTCGCTTCTTTGAGGCGAAACTCCAGAAGGGCCAAGCTGTTAGCCCACATATTCTTCACATGATTGAGAATATCGAGAAACTGGAGGCCCTAAACTGCAAGATCACTGAGAACATAATCGTTGATCGAATGCTTCATTCACTTCATGATGGGTTCGCCCTCTTTAGGGCCAACTATTACATGAATGACATGAAGAAGACTCCTCATGAGCTCCACTCCCTTGTCGTACAGACCGAGAAGGATCTGAAATTAAGTGGGAGCGTGAAGCAAGATGTTCTCATGATCTCCAGTAAGGGTAAGGGTAAGGGTAAAGCTAAAGCTCAGGGCGACCTAACAGTAGGCAAGCCCAAGTTTAAGAAGTCAGGATTTACTAAGAGTGGGCCAGGTGAGTCAAGCAACTCACAGGGCAAAACAAAGAGCAAGGATACTAGCATGAAATGTCACCATTGCCACAAGACTGGGCATTGGAGGCGCTCATGCCCCGTGTATCGTGAGGACATTAAGGCAGGCCGCGTTACTCCTGTTGGTATGTCTTCTTCTTCTTTTATTCACATGATTGAGATTAACCATGCAAGTTACGGAACTTGGGTACTAGATACTGGTTGTGGTTCTCATCTATGTAATCATGTGCAGGGCCTCCGAAACCAAGAACCCCTAATCAAGGGTGAGGTTGACCTGCGTGTCGGGAATGGAGCACGTGTTGCTGCAATCTCGAGGGGAACATACGTGATCCAGCTTCCAAGTGGATTCGAGTTATCTTTATATAACTGTTATTATGTTCCTTGTTTGTCCAAAAACATTATTTCAGTTTCTGCGCTTGACAAACTCGGTTTTTCATTTGTAATAGAGAATAATAGCTGTATTTTCTCCTTACACAATATGATTTATGGCAAGGCAGTTTCCATGAATGAAATTTATGTTTTAGATCAAACCACCGAAATATTACATGTGAATAATAAGAAATTAAAGGTAGGTGACAAAGATCAAACTTACCTATGGCATTGTCGTATGGGACACATAAATGAGAAACGCGTAAAACAGCTCATACAGAATGGAGCTATCTCGCCCTTTGATTTCGAATCATATGGCACGTGTGAATCATGTCTCATCGGTAAGATGACTCGTATTTCCTTCAAAGGTGTTGGAATGCGCGCTGCCGACCTATTAGGACTCATACATACGGACGTATTTGGCCCTATGTCGATCAACGCACGAAAAGGCTATAGGTATTTCATCACTTTCACGGATGATTTGAGTAGATATGGCTATGTCTACTTAATGAAGCATAAAAGTGAATCCTTTGACAAGTTCAAAGAATACCAGAATCGGGTACAGAACCAGCTAGGAAGAAAGATTAAAGCACTACGTTCTGATCGTGGTGGTGAGTATCTTTCACACGAGTTTGATCAACACCTTAAAGACTGTGGCATCGTGCTACAGTTAACTCCACCTGGAACACCACAATTAAATGGTGTGTCCGAACGGAGAAATCGAACTTTACTTGATATGGTTCGATCCATGATGAGTCACACCGTCGTGCCTGATTCATTGTGGGGCTATGCTCTTTTGTCGGCCGCTCTAATACTTAACCGAAGTCCGTCTAAAGCTCTTGACAAGACTCCATACGAATTATGGAAGGGAACGGTCCCCAACTTGTCCTTTATTCGGGTTTGGGGCTGCGAGGCTTATGTCAAGTGGAGACACGAGGATAAGCTCGGCCCGCGATCGGTCAAGACATACTTTATAGGTTATCCAAAGGGAACTTTTGGTCATTACTTCTACTCGCCAACCGAACAACGTGTTTTTATTGCGGCTAGTGCGACGTTCTTAGAGAAAGAATTTCTCGAGAACAAGTCGAGTAATAGAACCTTCGACTTATCGGAGGTTCAAGAACCAACTACCGAGCAACCATTGGAGGAAACAGTTCCTTCAACCGAGGCTGCGGTTGATATTCCTGGGGAACCTAGGAGGTCGGGAAGAGTCTCCATTCCTCCGGACAGATACATTGGTATGGTCGAGGAACATGATATGGATGACGTCTTACTCCTAGAGGGTAATGAACCCACAACCTATAAAGGTGCCATGACCAGTTCTGACTCAAAGCTATGGCTAGAAGCCATGCAATCCGAGATGGACTCCATGTATGAGAACAACGTGTGGGATCTTGTGGACCTACCTGCAAAGGTACGCCCCCTTCAATGCAAATGGCTTTACAAAATAAAGCATGCCGTGGAAGGTAAACAAGATATCCACAAGGCAAGACTAGTTGCTAAAGGTTTCACCCAAGTGTCAGGTTTGCACTACGATGAGATCTTTGCACCCGTAGTCATGCTACGTTCCATTCGGATTATCTTAGCGATAGCCGCATTTCATGACTATGAAATATGGCAAATGGACGTTGAAACCGCCTTCTTAAACGGTTATTTGGAGGAAGAGTTGTACATGGTACAACCCGAGGGTTTTATTGATCCAGAACATCCTAAGAAAGTTTGCAAGCTTAAGCGTTCCATCTATGGACTTAAGCAAGCATCGCGGAGTTGGAATCATCGCTTCGACCAAGTGATAAAAGAGAATGGATTCATTCGATCAGTCGAGGAACCATGTCTCTATATCAAGTCGAGTGGGAGCAAGATTGTATTCCTAGTACTGTATGTCGACGACATACTCTTGATTGGGAATGACATACCTCTCTTATCTTCGGTTAAAGCATGGTTGAAAAACCATTTCCAGATGAAAGATCTGGGAGAGGCACAAAGAATTTTGGGCATCCGTATCTACAGGGATAGATCACGACGGATGTTGTCTCTCAGTCAGGAGTCTTACATAGATAAGATTCTAGAGAGATTCAGCATGACGAACTCCAAGAGAGGGTTCCTTCCTATGACTACTGGGCTTCACTTGAGCAAGACTCAAGAAACTAAGTCATTGGAAGAGAGAGAGCGCATGAGTCGGATTCCTTATGCTTCGGCTATAGGATCGATCATGTATGCCATGATATGCACACGTCCAGACATTGCATATGCATTGAGTATGACCAGTCGATTCCAAGCTCATCCAGGTGAACAACACTGGATGGCCGTGAAAAACATTCTTAAGTACCTACGGAGGACTAAAGATTGGGGATTGACTTATGGAGGCGACTCAACGCTCTGCGCCACGGGTTACGCAGATGCTAGCTTCCTAACGGATCGAGATGACTCGAAATCTCAGTCTGGATTCGTTTTTACTCTTAATGGCGCTGCTGTCAGCTGGAAAAGTTCTAAACAGAGTGTTACAGCAGATTCTACGACTGAGTCCGAGTACTATGCCGCCTCAGAAGCAGCTAAGGAAGCAATATGGATGCGTCAATTCTTACAAGGACTATCTGTAGTGCCTAGTTCGAATGACCCAATCACCGTTTATTGTGATAATAAAGGTGCCATCTTCCAAGCTAAGGAGCATAAGTCTAGCAATAAGGCTAGGCATGTACAACGGAAAGCTCATCTAATCAGAGATTACGTGGAGCAAAAGGAGATTTTCATTGATAAGATCGCTACGGATGACAACATAGGTGATCCTCTCACTAAAGCATTACCACGTGATAAGCATGAAGGGCACATTCATTCCATGGGAATTAGATGTGTTCCTAAGTTGTAGTACTCTTTTATGAATTCATGTAATAATTCATTTTCTCGTGTACTCTATTCAACCTTATTGTTATGATATAAAATGTTTTGTTTTTCATGTGGAATTGTACGCCAATTTTGAACACCACAAAGTGAACTGATTAACATTACATCGTTTTGGTCCTTGATTACCCACTTGAGCTGATAACTCAGGTAATCATTTTGTGACGTTGGTTGATGGTGGGTTCAACGAGCCATAAGTCACGCGGCTGACTGACCAATCACAAAGGCGAGTTATACGGATATCTCGTAGGACACCCCGTGACAACGTTATGGAGTCCTAAATGTTTTATAACATTGGGTGCCGGGTCGTGGATAGGACCTCCATAGTGTTCCTTAGAGTCGAGTCTTTTGACTTTCAACTGTCTCTTGAGATTAAGGTAGATTTTGGGTAACTTTGGTTTCTTTCCCACGGTCACCGTAATAGGGGCCAAGAGGATTTTTTCTGGGTTATTTCATGCTGCGCGGTATCGGCAGGATTCGAGTTGAGGGAAATATCCAAACCCTTATCAGGATTTTATCATTTCTCAGGGCCACTCGAGGAGTAGTAACTGAAATGCATGGCCATGCTCGAATACAGATTCGTTTTATCAGTTAAGTTACTCTCTAGTCGGGGAAACCACTCTTGATACAGATCGCTTGTGAGATACGACCTTTGCGAATGCGGATTTGCAAATTGTCTTACATTGAGTGGGAGAAATTTTAAAAGGATATGAGATTCGGTTATCGCACCTACACTTGTACGGACAAGTGGGAGTTTGTTGGAGACTTGTGTCCTCCACATGTAGTGTGATAACGTCATTGCACATACCCTTGTACGGACAAGTGGGAGATTGTTGGGGCTGGTATCCTTGACAGTTAGTACAATGACTTACTAAATCTCTTAAAGGATCACAAGGGCATACTTTTGTATTATTATCAGTTGATCCACGTTTATCAATAACGGTTGGCTTGCTAGATAAGTTTGACGTTATTGTCATACGGATGGCGGTGATCAACTGGTCCCTATACGTCACACCTATAGGACACGTTTGAGAGATGTGAAGGTATGAAAATACAGTCACATTTATGCCGGATATGACTAAACAGTTAGTCAGAGGTATTGACTATTAAATTAGTCAATGAGATGTTGAGATTATTATTTAATACGGATTAAATAATTTTAGCTAATGATTAATTCGTAAAATTAAATACAAGCAGTTATATTTAATTAAATATTGAATTTGCGTATTAATATAAACAGTTATATTAATTTGGCCAATTATACAATATCGTATTTTATCAGACCATTATTAATATATCGACTGTATTAATATCTGATAACTTGTGTGCGATTTATAATAAATACCCGCAAATTATATTTTAGCAAAATGGGTCGAATCATGCATTGGAATAAGGTAAGAGTGGAAAGCCCACTCCTACCCTAGACCAATCTCGGCCGGCCAAGCATTACAAAAGGAGAGAACTTCTCCTTTTGTGAGACTACTGATTGTTTTACTGATTAAAAACAGATCTCAAGAATAATTAGGGTTTTGAGAACATCTTTCTCCCAAAACTCAGATCTCACATCTAAAACCTCAAAAGGCTCTCCCCATATTGCAAGGCAATTGGAGAGTATTTTCTAGCACACGCGGCATCATCTCAATCAAGTCTTGGGTGCAAGTTATAGGAGGGAATTTTCTTTAATTCCTGTTCTTAGGCCATAAGCACAAAGGACCAAAGGTTGATTTCTTTTTCATGCTTTTAATTAACTTATGACTATAATCACAATTGTATGTTTCATTATAATCCTGCAAGTTTGGGGCGAATACATGCTTTATTCCCCACACAATTGGCGCTGATCAAGGCGACAAGAATGAGAACTTCCCTGGTAAACCAAGTCTTTCAGTCCATTCGTTTCGCCACCCAAGGGCTAAACTTCTAGATATTTACCGTTTCCAAAAGTTGGATCCAACTTCTATTTCGAAGCCTCTTTCCATGGATGAGGTGCCCGGTGTAACCCAAATGGCGAATGTTGAGCCGTTGGCATTTGTTGCACCTGACGCAGTGGGGGGAGGTGAGGTCTCTGGCCACATTTTACATGATTATTTTTGGTTACCTATCTTGGTTGCTTAATTTGATTTAGTAGCTGCCCATGTTTCTAAGTTCAAACTTTAAGGGCTCATAGAAGAGATCTTAATCATTAGTTATTTTTTTAATAGTATTGACAACATTGTCTTAAAATATCAATAGGGAGTACTCAAAGACATTTGGAAAGGAAATATTACTGGTAGTGGACCTTCGTACAATCCATCTAAACAGCGACAAGTAACTGAGTCTGCAACAGGTAATTTGATTTACAACACTTGTTTTTGGCCGGAGCGTCTACATATAGGATTACTATTGTCATCAGATTGCTGAAAGTTGTCATGATACAAGCCTAGGTGTTATCGATTGTTTTGAGGATGTCCTACCTCCCAGTATTACCGAGGATTCTTTTCACCTAATTGGGTGACTAAACATAATTGAACAATACAGTGGCTGTTGCAGCTTCCTTTTTCAATAGTCATAGTTGCTAAACTGTCACCTTCCCCATACCCTCACGTGGATCATCGCCTTCACATTATTCTTCCCCTTTTTCTCATCTCACCATTTTTCTTTCTTTCTAAGTTGTCTTTCTCGTTGAAAATCTGACATTGTTTTTCCAATTTTATTGATATAATTTTCAATTTGGTATTCAAAAATAGAAATCTTTTTCCAATTTCATTGATGAATTTCAATTTGGGTATCGAAAAAATCATGTCATTTTTCCAATTTAAGTGATGAATTTTGCAGCTAGAAGAAGTAAGATATATGACAGACAAGAGCAGCTGAAAGGATTAGCAAGCATCTTCTGGGTCTGATCTTAGTACTTCATCTAATCATCCCGGTATTCGATTATTTGTTGTTTTTGTTTTAATATAATTTTTTTGGATTTGGGTATTGATATTTGTTCATCTGGGTATTGAGATTTCCAGCTTGGGTCATTTGGAAGTAACCTCTTTGTGTTGTTGTGTCAACGTAAAAGACATATCGAGTGAAAGTGGCAACAATTTTACATTTTTACAAATATATTCTTCACCTTGAATCGTACTCCGATAGTCCGATATCCTTACTGTCTCCCCCCAAAACAAAAGTCGCAGCACAGATACCTCCAAAACCCTACAAATTCGAAGATCGTCGATAAACATCATATCAATCAATTCCTTGTAAATTATTTGATAATCTTTCTTACTATTAGTTCAAATTCATGTATTTACTCTTCTTCAATTGAGTGTTAATTGTTCAATTTGAAGTATTTTTGGGGTTTCTGCTGTACCTATACGATTCTCCAAATTTTGCTGTCGATTATTAGATTGGGGTTAGTTCGCCAGAGCTTTGTACTGTGTAGAGTTAAAAGTGATTGACCTTTTGTTGAATTAGGAGTATTCGAAATGTGATTGATAAGATTGTGTTAGAAGGAGTGATGATTACGCTATTTGATTGAGTTGTTTTGAGGGTTGACTGTTTCCAGGTTTTGTTTGTTTGTTTGTTTTGTTTTGTTTAGTGGAGAACGATGGCGATGGCAGCAAGTAGTCCCTCATGGCAGCCACAAGAGCAAGGCATTAAGGAAATTTGTGGATTGTTGGAGCAGCAAATATCTCCTGTCTCCACGTCCAAGAAATCCCAGATTTGGCAGCAGTTGCAGCATTACTCTCAGTTTCCGGATTTCAATAACTACCTCGCCTTCATTTTGACCCATACCGAGGTATTTACCCTACTTTTGCTGCTTTATTATTCTATTTTCGTTCATCAATGATTCCTTGTTTCTTTATATCTCGTCATAGTCGGCTTTGGATTATGATTCATGTTAGCCAACCCCAAATCACTTTCGATTAAGGCGTTCTGGTCCTTGTTTCTTTATAATTTTAATTTTTGTATTTGTTCTTTTCAATGTTCGTAATGTTGTGAAACAATGGTCGCAGGGTGTTACGCTGTGGAGTTACTGTTATTTTGTTAATGTTCACTAAGATGGAGGTTTTATAATATGACTTGTCAAGTAAAGGTCAATATGAAATTACGACAATTTTGAGTTTTGGGTAATTGTGAACAGTAGAGCAGTGCTCTCGTGCGTGGGGTGTGATGAACAAATGCATGTTTGTCCTCTTCCCTGTCCTTTTTACACTGTCTTTTTTCATAGCCTTTCCAGCCTGTACCACAGGTTTTACTGCACCCTTGGCAGGTTGGATGGCTAATCCTTCCTATGTGCCACACCTTTCTGTAGGTACTAGCCCTCCTATGAGCCTTGGGGCTCCCAGCAATACAGGTAATTTTTGTACGTCTATGGTTACCTCAAGGATAGTAGTTTCAGTTAATCTTAAAGCAATATATCTTTGCTGTTTATTTCATCTTCCTTGACTGCCCACCCGTCTTCCATTCTATATTCTTTTGCTTTGGTATGGTGATTACTGAGTTGGGTATGTTTTGAATGTGTATATTTGTTAGATTAAGTGTAATCTTTTAAGAGGTGTCCATGAGAGAGGGTGTCTTTTCTATTTTTTATGTCATATTGTACGAATTTGACAATGTACTCATGGTCCATTTGCATAGACACTATAAAGTGGTGTAGTTTATGAACCAGACATCATTCACCCATCTAACTTATAGCAATTACTCTATCGTATATATGTATTATCTGTGTATTTAAATATATGTCTGTATCCTCTGCATGCCTGTACAGTTTAAATGGGAACGACAAGTCTGTAATAGAGACACTACCTTGACGTTCGTTTACCTGAGGATGCAGTAAGTGCTTTCTTTATATTCTTGTTTCGAAGTTGTAATTTTTCTTCCGGAAAAACGGCCGTGACATAATAGTGCAATTTATATATCTACTTATCTTTTCGTTGTCTGGTTAATAATTATGATACTGACCCGATGCTGAAGACCTGTGGCATCACAATCAATAATAGCTTCACTCAAATTGACACCCGTATTTTTCCAGCTTCTAAGGTAACCCCTTCCTGTGAAATTTAAATTTATCCACAATATATGCTATTCCGAATCTTCTTATTACCTCATGTGTTCGTGACTACTTGACACACTTTGAACTGTGTAGATTGGATTCAGAAACTTCAAGTTCAGTTGGTTTTATGGTGAGCTCAGTTGGTTTTATGGTCGTGAATTCGTGATGTTACGCTGGTTCATGAAAATGTTACTGAATATTATTCTATGAATAAATGCATTGCTCTGAGGTGTGCAGTCATAAGTTTACGCTTAATGATTGATATGGTAAGTTTTGAAGAGGTGCACTAGCTTGGTTAATAGTTTTATCATTTTTTGTTTAAATAACGGTGTTTCCGTTCTAAACTAGAATTCCATAGAGAGCTCCAATACAAATTAGATAATGCCTCTTTATTTTTAGGTAGATCGGTAGAGGGAAGGGTAATCTTTTGAGTGATGCCAGTGTGGTTGTTTGTAAATATAATTGTGTATTTGTGTCTGTGTCAGCTAGGGAACAAAATTGACACTTGAGGGAAGGCACAATACTGGCAATGGATAGCTAACTGAGGTTAGGCTAAGTGGAAGCACTAAGGTACATAGACACATGTTATCAACTTAGTATTTTGTATGGATGATAATCATCTCTAATTTGTTTTCCTTCAGTAACTTTGCGGTTTGGTAAATAGGTCTTATCGTGAGTTGATGTTTCTCTTGTTTCCTATACTTTTGTACTTTTACTGCTGCACTTTCTACTTCTACCCTCCATAGTTCTCTTTTCCGATCTTTGATGTTGAAGCGTGTTTAGATATTCAATTTTTCATGTTATATTTGTCTTTAAAACTCAGTTCTGCCCAACAATATTCACCTGTTCGACTATCCCCATTCCCCAATTCCCCGCCAGGCCTTAATGACATGCCATTATATAACTCGCATGCAGACTTATGAATGGGTAATTTTGTCCTTAATAGTTAATTTGACTCGAAAGTAAATTTGTTATCAGTGATATACTGGTTAGGTTTGAAGTTTCGTGTGTCTTTTTGCCTTCTCGGAAAGAAAATATAGTTAGTTTTGTTATTTAGTACACCAGACCAAATTTTTTTTTGTTTGGGACTGAAAACGATGTTCACTTGTACAGATAGAAATGGCTGGAGGGATCGATGGGCTATATTCGATTGGAAAAGGAGTGAGGGAAAGGCTTGAACTTCTAAGCATTCGGTTGGCAAATGGTCTAGAGATCCTGATGATAAAGGTAATAATCTTATGATAACTTTGTTATTGCAATCTTGATGTGGATGGGTTAATCAGATTTGTAGGTTATTCTGTGTTTTGAACTAGGATAGGATTGCGCTGTAGAAGACAAGAAATGTTTATAATGTCGTGCTAAGGTTGCTTGTTCTCGAACACACGTGCTTTTAAGCTCTGTGTGTGTGATTCAGAGGCGTTGAGTTCTCATCATGGACCCGATTGTTTGACTCTGTTAGGGATTTAGGATAGATATGTGTGTGTAGTATGGGCATGTACTCCTTCATGGCTTCGTCTAAACTTAAATCAAATGATAAGCTAATGATTTTTCAGAACCTGTACGGTAGGAATATAGTGTTGTAAATTCCTTCTGCTTACTGATTTCAACTTTTTAACATATAATCTGAATTGGGTTAAGGTTTGGTGATAAATAGTGTAATTTTTGCAGGATTTGATTGGGTTTCTTTTGGGATTGTTACTAGGTTTGTTAATTAGGGTTCATGTATAGTAAAAAAGAGGGACTGAGCTTGGATAGATATTCTTAAGTAGTTTCAAGAATGGGTTGAGCAATGAGCATAATAAAGATAGATTGGACGAAGAAGCTTACGAGGTTGGCATTCTTTATCTTTTTCTTGTAGATGTTATTGGGTAATTCCAGTTTTCAAATTTCCAAAAGTTTTGCTATTTGGACCAACAATATGTTAATCCTTCTGGAAATCCTCAATCACTGAAAACCTGGGAAACAATATTACAAGAGTACACAGGTATTTGTTTATTAGCCTACCTAACTGGTGGTGATTTAATGAAGCTCATGTAAATTCTTTTCTCCAGTTGTACATTCTAAAAGTGCTGACTGCTTTACCTCAATGATCTTATTATTCGTCTTCCCGATTTTATTGTTGCTTTATTTTATGTATTACACACTGAATTTTTTCAAGACACCTCCCACTATTTGAGGTACTACATATGGTTTTCTTGAGGTTACATGAGTGGTGAACCAGAAGCTTGTCAAGGATTCCGGTTAATATAACTCGTACATACACTAGCAGCATATTACTATGAAAGAATTAACGTGGTTATTATAAAAAATGGACATTTAACTATATAAGTTGGTTATTATAAAAAAATTTGTCATTCTACTATGAGTGGTGAACCAGAAGCTTGTCAAGGATTCCTTTTGCTTGCTTGACTGCGATTCATCAAACATATACTCTCCCCTTGGAAACAACTATTTGTCATTCTATTATGTCATTTGGTCGAGCATTAAATCCTCGTTCCTCAGTCTCTCCCAGTATTCTTCAATAGGTATTGGATGCAATGAGTGTTTGAGTGTTAGACTTTTAGGTCCTTAAATAAACTGCGAAAGCTTGACATTGAGTCAGGATGACATGCTACTTATATCATGAGTTCTACCTTGTACATATATTATAGGTACCGGAGGTACCTGATTGTAACACCCCCATTTATTTAAGAGCCTTTAGCAAGACATTCTCAAATAAATAGAGCTGTTACCATCTCGGAATAACTGAGGTAGTGAATAACAAAGTATACAAACCAAAATACTTTATATAAAAACTTATTACATTTAAACTTGATATTACAACAACTACGAGGTCCAAACTTTTGATAAAATAAAAGTACAACTGAAGATATCTAAGTGTGATCTAACTCTAAGTAGGTCAAGCCATGTCTCTCTCCATGCCCAAGCTCCTAATCCATCTGTCACTGGCCATATCATTCGATCATCCACCACACCTCCATCAACTCATCACACCTCCCATCTCACCACACCTCCCATCACATCACACCTCCCATGGCCATATCACAAGTCCCATATCACAAGACCCATATCAGAAGACCCATTTCTCATCTCCGTCCTCCACAATAAGCAGTCAATCACAATATATCATAATCAAATATATCAATCAGACACTGAGTGTCTTTATGTCAGATCACAATCACAGTCATAGATATACCCCTACCTCAATTTGCAGAAAGATAACCAACAGCTGCTAGTAATGTACCACGCAGAAACCGTCACCTAAATAAATATTATTTAACGATTAATAAATCTCCACTAGACCCCCATTTTATACGGTAACCACATACTAAATATAGTAACTTTCCAAAAGTGGAAAGTTTCCTGCAATAGAAACTTTCCCGAAATAGAAACCTTGCCCAAAATGGCAGTACTACCAAATTATTCGTTCTCAATTATTAAGCTTAACCACATATAAATAATCGTCACAACACAATATCACCAAAATAGTACATAAACAATACATTGACTAACCATAATAATATTATTAGCCATAAATATTAATATACAATTCGTACAAACAATTATTATTAATTTGAATAAAATAATTATTAATAACATAATAATACTAATAACCATAAGGTACATGTTAATAATACTAACCATAGTAATATTAGTAATAATAATAATATCAACCATGACAATAATGATAATAATAAGAATAATAATACTAAACACATTATTATCATACTATACTAAAACATAATGATAAAATAACCCAACCAATAATTAGAATCATAATGAGAATAATACTAATAAAGCATAAAGAATAGTACCACGTCTCACAGACCCTTCGAACAAAACAACACGCAGAACCCGAATGTAACAGCTGCCCCCTTCCCGTGACCAACAGCCCCGACAAACGCCATCCCCAGCACCAATCGCAACCCCTGGCTTCCCCACTGGCACCACCAGGCTCGCCTCTGAGCCACGGTGGTTCCAAGGCGGAAGTCAGTGGCCATCGACTACCCCAATCGCCACCAAACAACCGTCCCCAAAGTGCTGTCGTGAAACTGCCCTGTTCTCAACACAGCAGACCCCAAAACGAAACCTACTTTATTAGCTGACACGACGACCCCTAACCACCGTGACTACCACCATACAAACTGTAACACCCCCATTTATTTAAGGGCCTGTACTAGGACTCCTCAGATAAATAAAGGTGTTACCATCTCGGTTTCCCGAGGCAGTAGATACAAAGGAAAGATAAACAGTACTTTAACTAAAATTAAAGTCATATCATGTTCTTACAACTGTATCCGAAAGTCTCGACAAAATAAATAAAGTACAACTCATGCTAAACTGACTAAAGTGATCTAGACTCTAGTCTGGTCCGGATCCAAGCTCTTTCTCCCATAGCTCCCCTTAGTCTCAGCCACCTGTCAATCTGCTCCCCAATAAATTGGTTCATCACAGGTGATCACGAATACACAGGGTCAACCACGAGGTTGAGTAGGGAAAAAGAAATAAATATACCAACAATATAATAAACTCCGCACCGATCCAACGCCAAATAAACTCCGCACCGATCCAACACCATATAAACTCCGCACCGATCCAACACCATATAAACTCCGCACCGATCCAACACCATATAAACTCCGCACCGATCTATCACCATATAAACTCCGCACCGATCCATCACCAAATATACTCCGCACCGTATCACAAGACCCAATATTTTCACATCGTATTATATCACAGAAATATATAAGGCAATTAAACACAATATAATACCAATCATCCAATGAGATATATAAATAGTTAACATAATAATAACAGATCACTCGTCATCATATATACAGTATTCCCCTACCTCAATTGCAGAAGGACAACCGAACAGCTGCTAGAATTATTCCGCCTCGAACTCGGATCCTATGAATAGTACTTAATGTCAACATCTAACCATACTACTAACCACTACTGAAATATTCGATCATGTTCATAATTGATACACTTATCTCACCCTGTAGATCTACGTATC
This sequence comes from Silene conica, assembly GCA_029255685.2. Classification (NCBI taxonomy): domain Eukaryota; kingdom Viridiplantae; phylum Streptophyta; class Magnoliopsida; order Caryophyllales; family Caryophyllaceae; genus Silene; species Silene conica. Next base: position 48,282,841 of record CM055318.2, on the reverse strand, counting down.
AACATACTCATATTCATACCAATTAATATTAACAACTTATTCATATCAATCACCATTAGCCAATTACAAACTTACTAATTATAGTCGTACTATATATAACCTTACTAAATATGGCATACGATCAATTAATCAATTATTATAAACCCATAACAACAATAATATAAATAATTAATTGTCAACAAAATATTCCTTAATAATATTAATAACCGTATATTGCTAATAGTATGATTAGTAACCATGATAATAACAATATTAATATTAACAACGATAATAATAATAACAATACGGACAACAAGACCCAATATAATAATAGTAATAACAAGTAAAACGCATTAAAGTAGTAGTAATCATATTATTGGGTAATATTAGTAATTATAAGGTGACTTAGGTTAGTAGTAACGAAATCAATAGGCAAACATGCCCAACAGCCCAGCCACAACCATGTAACAACAACCACCAAGTGAACAGCCAGCCAACCTACTTTCCAGCCCCCTTTTGACCACTTTCCGCCGACTTAACCACCACCATTCCCTCGCGACCAACTACCCTGGACTACAGTGCAACCATCACCAACTACCACTACCCCAGAAACCACCCCTGCAGCCGTCGACACCATCCCCAAAACCCCCTGGTCACGACAGTCAACCCAGACCTCCTGCAAAACCCGTGTGACACCCTCTGTAACTACCCTCTTATCCACCAACCAACACCACTCCTAGACCAAACAACCACCAGACCCGACACCTCACACCACACACCAACCCTTGACGCCAGACTCCCACCTTCGAAACTCTCAACCCCTTCAAGACAACCCCTACAAAACCCCCCGCGCGTACATCCCCGATCCCCTGTTTCTGTACAAATTCCAATACCGTATCCTTCTCCAGAACTACGATCTCCTATCACCACACACACCACCCTCGACAACCACCAACATGGTCCACACACACCACAGTACCACCCAAGACCGACTCATGTTCATACACGACTCAAAAAGCAAACAAAACAACCACCATATTACTACGAACAGAGTATAAAAACGCATTACTACCGACATTCCTGGTGGTTATGGTGACGGTTACGGTGGCTCGACGTTCGTTTAGAGAAGACAACATATTCTATGTACTTCATAGATTAATAAAACGCGAAGAACAGATCTTTCAAACCTACACATACAATGAACAACATGATCCAAAAACGAGTGAAACCAGAAAACAGTGGAGGCACGGTGAACATACCTAATTCAGTCCCCAAACGAACCACCCTAGGCCACTTCGAACCACCGTGTGAACCCTCTTCCCCAACCTCTGATGCGGCGGCTGTGAATGTGTATGATTAGCTAGGTCTCGTTGGCTAGGTTTAGGGTTTTAATTTCCTTTTAGAATAGGTAGGCTGAAGTCGTGTAGTATATTGTGTTGATGTGGGTTTATTTTGTCGAGATGGGCTCAAGTAGGTGGCACGCAAAAGGAGGCCCATATCCGTCACTTAAGTATGATCTACTACTAAAAGATTAACTCAACCCCTCACCAACAACGTATATAGTATGAAACACTTATTCGACAATTTCTTATCGAATATAAACGCCCAAACAATAAAAACATGCCAAAATAAATAATAAAAGATTGAGATAAAATAACAACATATTAACACCAAAATACGAGGTATTACAGTCTTCCCTCCTTAAAAGGAACTTCGTCCCGAAGTTCACCATCCCATAGTCAACAAACATGGTCCCTAGGCACCTAATATGTGATACCACCTAACACTCAAAACTAATAAGAGTACTTTAAAACCCGAAACGTTACATTCTACCCTCGTTACGAAACTTTGTCCCCAAAGTTTAACGTATAACTAAATTATAGAATACTTCACGTACAAAATAAAGCGCACAACAGAGGAAATCAGGAGTATCATATGTACTCACACATCACGGCATATTAATTAGCCATGCCATAACCACTAGTCATATCATACATCAATAAGATTTTACAATCCTATCCTCCATAAAACACGGTTACGTCCCCGTAACCTCATTATACAAATCTCAGCTCATTAGTTCATCTTACTCATCACTTTATCTCATACAATCTTACTCCAAGTAACCAAGTATCGCACTCATTGTCGAATCTAAGACCAAAGACAAGGTGTGAGTGAACTGGCGGAATAAAACCGCAAATCAACACTTCCATTTCAATATCGATTCCAAACTCCGAATATAACCCAATAACAATGGTCACACTGGACCGCAAACATAACTCGACACGAGCCCCTAATCTCAATCTCCATCTCAATATCAGTATCGATATCGTCAAAGGTTCACAGAACCGTGCTCAGCACTTAAAGTATGAACTTTAAGCTACCCACCCACTAGTAACGTTAAGAGAACGGTAAAAGAAAGTGTAATACCAATCGTACACAACCCAAAATATCAATCCCCTGTACCCCGTATACTCGGCTTCGGTCTTAAACAAGCATTGGAAAGATTTTCAAACCAGAAATACTCGTGTTCATACGTAACTCAGCCAAACAAATATCAATAGTCCTATATTTCACGACAACTTCCATCTGCAACTAGCCAAATGCTCACAATAAAAGCACAATCGATGACTCCTAACATGTGGATACTACTATACATTAAATAACATTCACAATAAGAACTCTCAATAATTACCAACACATAATTAGTCATCATACATGTCAAGCTTGAACGAAGATTGGAGCACCTAGACTCCGGCAAATCAATGAATACATATACATATATCCTGTACAAGACTAAATTTATAAGATTGATAGAATCATGTTACGAAGGAAAACATAATTAGGATAACCAACACCCACGTGCCCTTGAAAATTTAACTCAAACTCAGCCTATTACCACCAATGTAGAAAATCAGCAAATGTGCATGTCATAAGTGATAATTTAAAACATTGCATGTTCATAAACGTATTATAGAACCAAATCATGTTTTATAAGGTACATAGAGCAAAATTAGTTCACGTATTAAACATGGAGCACTGACATATCTCACAAGATACACACAAATCGTAGAGTAACAAGACCGTTTAACATTCCTAAATTTCAATAGGTTAAAACCACCTAGCTACATGCCTCATCCACTCACATTACATCATTTATCATGAAACTGGTAAAGTATATGTCTTGCAAATTAAGGGTTGATATAATATGCAACAATTATACATCAGGGCAGGATTTCGTCAACACGTAGCTATATAATTTGTTATGTGGCAAACAATCACAATAATTATCAACACATCAAGCGTTATCATGAATAATCATCACTTAGAAAACATTTTGAAACTTTGGAACCCCCTTGAAGTGGTATTTTGTGGCAAATTATAAACATGAATCAAAAGGAAAATTTTACCAGCTATAGATCGAAACAAGACTACCCGGAGACATTCTGACTCTCATCTACTAAAACATTATTCTTGTCAATTGTAGCTCATAAAAGATGAAAATTCCATGATAGGAGTAACGAATTCACCAGACTAGTATTTCCATAAATCACATGTCAACCAGTTAATACTCAATACATTAGGATCAGATTTTAAACATAGCAAAGTCAATTCAATTTGTGACATAACAACATGCATGAAGGTGTTATAAAGATTCTTAGCTCAGTGAACTGGACAACGATATACCATAAATATATGAAAGAACATCAACACGATTCACATTGTTCAAAATATTCACCATTACCTTTAACAATTAGATTGTTATATCGTGCTAATCGGTTTACCATTCAAACTTTATTCTACCACTTGTCAAAACTCTTCTCTGATAAATACGATTTAAACATCACATACGAGCATCACCTCATTATTTGAGGTCATATCACTAGAAAATAAGAGTGTTGGTATAGTTGAAATTATTTTATATAAAACTTGACAAAATAAAGAAGGTCACGTTATCGTAAGTAAGGTTCATATTCATATTATATGTCTATTATTCATCTTACTGATGCTAATATCAGAATATCACATAGGCACATCACATAATTCGCATTTGACTAAACTTTTATATAAGACTTACATAACTTACGATTCCAGCAATAAAACATCATGTTACAACGTCCAAAAAAATATAATTAAATAAACGTTCAGCCATTTTGTGAACCATTATAGTTTTCGAGAAATATGATGGATTCTCTAATCATAGGAAAAGAATAAAATGCAAAACTTAAGGAAGTTATTTATAACAAATTGGTCTGAACAGCAACATTACAGCAATAAAACAGGGATTTGGGCAACTGGCAAAACCCCTATTAATTAACGACATGTTAAGATTTTACTTGACTAAACATTTGGGGAAACGTGAAAGAATATATTAACATTGGAGTTGGATTTATACATAAACAATAAATACGTTTTAAATGGTTTCTTTTCCAAAACATTGGTTAAAATAGGACTGTGCAGTAACAATTTAACCATCGTCGACTAAAATATTTATTTTCCCCAGAAATTCAGTCGTTTTAACATGAAACCAAAAGCATGAAAAGCTAAGTCAGAAAGTTGTCTTAAATAAAATCTTCATGTTCATACATAATACTTTTCAAAAGGCTACCCGTACAAACAAGGTATCATTCAACTATAACTATTACCAAGAACACGGTAAGTATTTCGAAACTGAAAATAGAACCAACTAAATATCCCGATAGTTATACATGTATATCTAAGTGAATTAGTTTCCAATATCGCACAAACGCAACTTATTCAAGTACGAAAATATAAACTGAGAATTACCACGATGTACTTTATTGATTACTAACTTCAAAACGAATTTAAACGTGTATAATAGGCATAAAAGTTTAAGTACGATATATGCAACACATAACTACATACGTTCGTAGCTTAGGGCAACACATTCCGCATATCACTAAACATGAATGAGTATAACATATAATCATAAGACCAATAGAATTACTCATCTCTACATGGAGTTAAACATCAAAATCATACCATAACGGTAATCCTTTAAATACCAGATAATCGTCTGGACATTTCAAAATACCAACATACCATAATCACATCAAGCTAACCATTGCTCAACAAATACACCTCCAAACTCTGAAAATTTCAGTTCCATTATCCATATCGATCCATATTTCATATCACACATATTCTTTCAACATACATTATTAACAATAACTCACATATTACTTACCTCGTTCTCCTCTTGCAAGAACGTTAGTACCATATATCCAGATCACTATGTAGTCTACCCCACTCCTCAGTTACTCTCTTTGGGTTCCCGAGACAGAACAGAAAGGGCCCAGGTCTGGTGTGAGGGGGCCCCTAACTCATCCCGTTCCTTTTTGGGGCTCCTATCAGTTTCATCTCGGGGTTCATTTTATTAGACTCTTCCTACGTTCATTATCATTCATTTGGTTTAGGCCTGAGGATCGTTCTCTCTGATACCACTTTGTAACACCCCCATTTATTTAAGGGCCTGTACTAGGACTCCTCAGATAAATAAAGGTGTTACCATCTCGGTTTCCCGAGGCAGTAGATACAAAGGAAAGATAAACAGTACTTTAACTAAAATTAAAGTCATATCATGTTCTTACAACTGTATCCGAAAGTCTCGACAAAATAAATAAAGTACAACTCATGCTAAACTGACTAAAGTGATCTAGACTCTAGTCTGGTCCGGATCTAAGCTCTTTCTCCCATAGCTCCCCTTAGTCTCAGCCACCTGTCAATCTGCTCCCCAATAAATTGGTTCATCACAGGTGATCACGAATACACAGGGTCAACCACGAGGTTGAGTAGGGAAAAAGAAATAAATATACCAACAATATAATAAACTCCGCACCGATCCAACGCCAAATAAACTCCGCACCGATCCAACACCATATAAACACCGCACCGATCCAACACCATATAAACTCCGCACCGATCCAACACCATATAAACTCCGCACCGATCTATCACCATATAAACTCCGCACCGATCCATCCCCAAATATACTCCGCACCGTATCACAAGACCCAATACTTTCACATCGTATTATATCACAGAAATATATAAGGCAATTAAACACAATATAATACCAATCATCCAATGAGATATATAAATAGTTAACATAATAATAACAGATCACTCGTCATCATATATACAGTATTCCCCTACCTCAATTGCAGAAGAACAACCGAACAGCTGCTAGAATTATTCCGCCTCGAACTCGGATCCTATGAATAGTACTTAATGTCAACATCTAACCATACTACTAACCACTACTGAAATATTCGATCATGTTCATAATTGATACACTTATCTCACCCTGTAGATCTACGTATCAACATACTTATATTCATACCAATTAATATTAACAACTTATTCATATCAATCACCATTAGCCAATTACAAACTTACTAATTATAGTCGTACTATATATAACCTTACTTAATATGGCATACGATCAATTAATCAATTATTATAAACCCATAACAACAATAATATAAATAATTAATTGTCAACAAAATATTCCTTAATAATATTAATAACCGTATATTGCTAATAGTATGATTAGTAACCATGCTAATAACAATATTAATATTAACAACGATAATAATAATAACAATACGGACAACAAGACCCATTATAATAATAGTAATAACAAGTAAAACGCATTAAAGTAGTAGTAATCATATTATTGGGTAATATTAGTAATTATAAGGTGACTTAGGTTAGTAGTAACGAAATCAATAGGCAAACATGCCCAACAGCCCAGCCACAACCACGTAACAACAACCACCAAGTGAACAGCCAGCCAACCTACTTTCCAGCCCCCTTTTGACCACTTTCCGCCGACTTAACCACCACCATTCCCTCGCGACCAACTACCCTGGACTACAGTGCAACCATCACCAACTACCACTACCCCAGAAACCACCCCTGCAACCGTCGACTGTTGGAAACTAGGTTCCCTTATTTTATACTCATATCTAATGTGAGTTTTGTTTCTTTAAGTTTAGTCATAAAAACTTAAATAGATCTTATGCATGCATGGTGATATCATAAGATGAGATAGTCCTTACATTGGTTTTAGAAGGTTTATACTCAATAATCACCTATTATTTGAGTCTTCAAGCCACCGAAAATACCCTTAAACGATTTAACAAAAATCGTCTCCTAAAGGTGCGCATCAAGGACCCGATCTCAAACCAACACAATTTTGTTACTAGAAAAATGTATTAGTTAACTAGAGATAGTAATAATATTACTCTTAATATTATTAATATGGAAATAAAAACTTTCTTAGTAAAAATTATTTTACTAAAGAAAATATGAGAATAAGGTTTGTAGTATGAATGTGCTAGTAGGAAAAATAAGCATTCAACTACTACTACTACTAAGGCATGAATGGTGTGTATATATTAAGCAACATAGGCTTGTTACACAAGCCATATGGCCGGCCAACATGCATGCCCAAGGCCAATGCATGGCTTCTTACACAATGCAAAAGAAACAAAGATGCCTTACACGTTTCTTACACACTTACACACCTATTCATAGGTTTTGTAGGGCTTTGTGTAAAACATACACAATCACTACACACTACCACATACACGGCTGAAATGGGTCTAAAATGGACCCATTTTATCTTTGTCAATTGTGTTAATTTGTAACATGTCACACATGTCCCATAACACATGACCCAATTTGTTAATTGTGCAATTTTAACTATTAAAATTCATAATTTACAAATTTTATTACATTTAAATAAATACACTAATAATTCGAAATTATTTTTGTACAAAAATGTAATGTCATAATTTAATTACAACTCTTTGTAATTTTATGATCAACCGTGTTCATTCTCAATTTAATCGTTTCCCAAACGAATAAGTAAAAACCGAGTAATAAAACTATTTTATTACTTTGACTATTATTATTATAATCCCATTATAAAAATATTCGTCATATAAAATTATTTCCAAAATTTCCAGTTATTAATTAATTTGTATCCAATACAATATTAATTAATTATTCCATTGAGACGGAATTCCCTAAAGATATGACCTTAAGGGATCAACTGATCACCACCATCATATGACGATAATGTCAAACTCTAGACAGCCAATCATTATCGATAAATGTTGATCAGTCGACTTTAAAAGAGTAACACTCCCAGTTGTGTTTCATTCAAATGAGTTTTAATTACGTCAACACACTATTGTCGAGGACACTTCCTCCAACAATCTCCCACTTGTCCGAGACAAGTGTGTGTCACCAATTCTTTTGCCCTATTACTATCTCCCACTCAATGCATGGCGTCCTCTCAGGTCGTGCCGACAATTGATTAAAATCTAGAGTGGTTTATCTTGATCTGGAGTTTATAACTACTGACCGGAATTATCTACCATAGATACTTTCCGAGCGTGGCCACGCATTTCTAGTTATTATTCTCCTCGAGTGGCCTAGAGATATTTCTCAACCCTGACAAGGGATGGACAATTCCCAATCGACTCATTCCTTCCGGCTGGCCATAGCCTATCATAACCCAAAATATGTCCTTATAAACCCCAGTTACGAAGGTGTTAGGACATAAATCAAAGTTAATCTGAAAACTATGCCACCTCAGAGAATAGTCATCAGTCCAAGAACTGACTCATGTGAAACACGATAGATGCTCCCGCCACGACCAGGCAGTCTTTTAATAAGAGTACGCCAGAGCTCTATCAGCGGTCATTAGCCCGGCAAATATATCTTAACATGTCTATGCCTAGGTGATCGATTAGTCATCCCGTATGACTCTATGGCAATTGAACTCGCCATCAATCGCATCACACATCCGGTTGCATTGAGATGTCACCTCACTTAAGCAACTAGGGGCGAGGTCATGATAATTCAATTCACTTTAATGGGGTTCAATATGGTCTTACCATCCCATTTGAATTTTACTTGACCTTTCGTGAGTTATAAATAACTCAAACAATTAGTGGATTATACCATCCAAGTGGTCAACCTTTGAACACCATTTAATTTACAATCAGCTTTAGGGTCTCTCGTTTACATCCCTTAAAATTGCAATTATCTCCATTTTGAGTAAACCAGGTTTACCACGGTTCGTGCGATCGTTCACTTTGCGAATCATATCCACACATTGATCTTTCCTCTGAAAGAGACAAGTCATTCTCATGACTAGCGAATAAGATTATGTGCATTGTGTAACTCCCAGCCACAGCAATGCCTTTACATAATTTATGAACTTACACATTTTGTAGAATCTTGTGATGACCATGTAGTTAATATACAAGTCATTGAGATGCATAGTCAATGAATGTAAGCCAAAGATTATCTCAAATCTTTGCTTGGTTTCTTGGAACTTGAGTCGTTGCAAACCTTTTACCATACGACTAAGTTATCTTCCAAAATTTTGAATTTGTCTTTCATCTTCATTTGAGAATACTTTGACATTGATCAAGGTTTAATCATTGGTTTAACACTTGCTCAACAGGTTGTCCTGTAAGCGGCGCGCATCCACTTTACACGATCATACTAATGGCGGAATCATTAGTGATTTAAGCGTGCAAACAATAGTTCTTAAGGTTCGATATATTTTCATGATCCCATCATGGTTATACTATCTTCATCTCCATGAACAACCTTAACACTAACAAGATGTCTTTTATAATCTCAACTAAACATCCCATGTTCAATTAGATTTAATTCATATCAATATGTCATCTAGAACCAAAAACTCGTGTACCTTTCATGAGTATCAATGCTTCATTCCAAACGAGCAATGAGTTGTTTTAGATAACGTTTACTCCCACTAAACTCTTGTTCTTGCCTGATTCTGAAGATCCAGAAGTCATACCCATGACTCAATAGCTTCAAATCCTGGAGCGAGAACTCCCACTGAACTTTACATTTAACCGTAAATCATAAAGCTCTCACTCAATTCAATGTTCCTTAACATTTAATGAATTGAAATGGTTGGGACTTCAACCATATGTGCTAATAGTCACATCCTTTTCAAATACCCTTTTGAAAAGTGGTTATTGAGTTTACTGAATTCATTCTCAATGAATTACCTTACTACTTTCAACAAAGTTACCCTTAACTTTGCAGACTGCTGGCATCCACATGTCAACGTATGCTTCTCCCAATAAATCTCATTTATTAGCATGTATGTCTTATAAATTTCATGGTCTTTAGAATTTGCATTGACACATTTAGATCACCATCTAAATCCAAGAACCCTTTCTTGAGCCTTTGCAAAATCTTTTGAATAATTTTCTTCGAGTGTCCTCCCGTAGTTTCTATAAGAGTCTTTTCTTATGGTATACAATTTCTGTGTGTAGGAACTTTCAGTTCCCCACATTTATCTTATCTTGTACTGTACGAGGACTATATCATGGATCTTATCCATGTATAGAATTTTTCCTTACAAACTTCAAGAATTTATTCTTGAAGTATCCCCAGGGCCGGGGCCGTTGGGATATAAGGCGTAGATTTTTACCAAACCGTAGATCTTATCTACAACTTTTGGGCTTATCCACAACTTTTGGGATGATAAGGCGTAGAATCTTATCCACAGCCTAATCTACCTTTTACAACCATAAGGTGTAGATTGCTCTTGGGATATAAGGCGTAGATTTTTACCAAACCGTAGATCTTATCTACAACCTTTGGGCTTATCCACAACATTTGGGATGATAAGGCGTAGAATCTTATCCACAGCCTAATCTACCTTTTACAACCATAAGGTGTAGATTTTCTTAAGTCGTAGATCCCATCCACAACTTAATCTTCCTTCTTTTAACCAAAACACAATAAATCCTACTATTCACTAATAGATCATTTCCATTGTGCTAATCAAAATCATTTGCTATTTGTGGACTTTTCAAATTTCTCCAGCTCTATCTTTGTAATAATAATCTCATTTTATTACCAAAGATAGCCACTAATGCCACAAGCAATGACTTTGATGTTGGTTTTTGTGCCCTTATGATTTATCACAGAAATTATTCGATTTAAAGCTTAGATAGTTTTGGATGGTTGACAACTTTTCCTCTTAATTGAGTTCTAAACTTAATTTGATTTTGATTTGATTTGAATTGGGTATCCTATACCAATTTGGCTTCAATGGTCATACATTGAAATTTCATAATCAATTCTATTTTATGTTTAAGATTTGCAAGTGTATGTTAAACTAAACAAGAACATAATTATAAACCGATAGTGACTCGGGTTGAAAACCAAGTCACTATATTATCCAAAATACAACATATTGTTCAAGGATTTCCCCTTTTCTTGTCCAACAAGGAAATAAAACATAGGTTTTAATTGTTCATACAACACTTGAAATATTAGCAAAATAAGCGCAAAAACAAAGCTCCTTGATCATCCCGAGTGGAGCTACTCTTAGTTCCCTTGATCCATCAAGCTTGTTTCTCTTTTCCCTTATCTTTGCTTTCATGCCCTAATTCAAGTAAGAAGAGCATTCACATCACAACTTGTATCATGATACATTAGTTGAGATTAACATAAAATTGGGATAGTTATCGTACCAACTGGAAGAATCTTCCCAGCTTTGAGATCGCTGAGATACTTGGAACAGTTCCTCTTCCAATGTCCTTTGCCATTGCAGTAAAAGCATTTGGCCCCTTGATGAGGGCTCTTCTTGGATTTGGAGGTGCTTGCCTCAGAAGACACTTTCTTTGAACCTTTGGAAGGTTGTTTCCCCTTTGCCTTACCCTTCCTTTTGAACTTTCCTTTGCTCTTAACATTAATGTTGAGCACATCCTTAGGGGTACTAACATTTAGGCCCATATCCCTTTCAGCTTGCACGAT